>CAJQZJ010012070.1:5095609-5163787 GCA_907164525.1 Lophiomys imhausi | reverse complement strand
CACACACACACACACACACACACACACACACACACACACACACACACACACACACACGTGCACACATGCACACACGCACACAGGAAACATTTATAAACAACATACACCCAAACACAAAAAAAAATATGCTAAAGTCATTAGCATTATGGAAGGGGCAATTCAAGGGACTTGTTCGTTGTTTACTAGTGTGTACCTTGTAGAATGACATTGTTCCATGCTTTGTTTCTATTCTCTTTAGAGCACAGAGAAAAGGAAACCAATGTTTGTTTAATAAAGATATGGCATGCTGGTGCTAGAGAGATGGCTCAGCACTTTCTGCTCTTACTTGGTGAGGAACTGGTCAAGTTCCCAGCACTCAGGATGGCTCACAGTGGTCTGTAATTCCAGTCCTTAGGGGTCTGGTGCCGTCTTCTGGCCTCTGCAGGCACCAAGCATCTACACAACGCACAAACGTACACAAACCCTTGTCCATATCCAATAATCTTTAAAAACATAGAAAGTGCTTTCAACAACCTTTTCTGTTCATGTACAGGTTTGTAACAAGAACATTTCTGAGAGCAAGAAATAGTTTTGTGGTTGGAGTTGGTCTCTACTCTGCAAATACTGCATGGGGAAGCTGGCTGCAACCAGGACACAGCCAGGAGCAAAGGTACAAGAGACCTCCATTGTGGCTCTCACAGGCACTAGGCAGCTTTAAGAACACTTCTGAATGGTCGTCAGTGGGTTCTCCTGTTTCATATCACAGGCTTTCCTGGATGAAGTACCTATTCGCTTCATAGCTGAAAAGATTCTGGCTCCCTGAATTCTGAATCAAATATAGACCCTGAGTGAAGATTTGTGGGTTTGGTGGCCATAGCTTTTAAACAAGAACTAACCCTCTTGAGTTTCCAGTATCTGCCTTCTTTTCATCTCCTGATTGGGAAAACTCATATCAGAGAAAGACACATAGGCTAGCTCACCATATTTGCACAGACCCCTTACTCACACATGCTTGCATACAAGCATATACATACCCACACACTGAGATCAGACAGAGCATCTTAAAGAGATAAAGAAGTAGGAAATCGCTAAGTTGTCTAGAAATATTCTTATGTCTACATGTGACCATCGTCAGGATAGTTTTGAAAGTTTTATTTTCTAAATGCTTCAGAACTTGGATACCTAATATTTCAAGTGATACTGCCTTCAGATAACTGTAGTTGACAGTTTGAGCATAAGAAGCGTAGGGCAGAGCTGTGAGATATTCCTTTCATGCTACTGAAGAGGAAAACAAGATTTTTCTAAAATTAGGATAGCTCCGAACCTATAAAAACTCTCTTCACAAATCTTGAGATTTGGTTTACTTGGTCTGTGCATTAAAGTTAAGGGACCGAGAGTAGCAAAAATATTGGATTGATTATAGTCCTGAGATATGGAATATGTGGTTATTTTTATAAGATCCACAAACTAGTTAAGGTCTACAATTGCATACCAATTTTTTCCAAGTAACACTTCCAAATACATTTTTAGTTTCATCAACTAGGTGACTTTCTGGAAGAACACTTTCAGACTGACCACAGCCTGGTGGAGTATGGGGCTTTGGTGAGTTGCCCCCCAAATAATGCCATCTGCCGCTCTGTAAGATCTGTGCAAATTTATACATCTCCTGCCTTAAAAACGTTTCCAGTAGAAATCCAGCAGCTCCACGAGGCTGTGAGAGCCTTTTGTGATTAAATGGTAGTGGCAGAAACGAAAACAAGATACTGTGTTTACCATTGGTGATTTCCAAATTGTTGTGTCTCCCTGATGACTTAGAGAGGTTAAATTACTACAATAAATGCCATTTTGAAAATATTTCTTTGGGTTTCTAAAGGCATCAAATTTAAAATGTTAGTTTCATGGAATTTCAACATAACCCACACTTTGGGGTTGGGAGGGTCATCACAAAGGGTTTTCATGTATTGTTATCTTGAAACCCTGCAATGTGAACTGACCACCAGCGGTGTTGTCTGGGAAGATAATGTGTTCCAGCTGTCTTGTTCCTAGCTCTTTTTCTTTCTCTCAGTTGAGCCACCACTTGCTTTGCAATGTAACTGAACAGTTGAATCAGTGTTGACTACGTTGCTAGAATTTACACTTAGTTTATGGGGTCCCCATATCAGTTAGGACCAAATTCTGCTCTTCAAGGTGATTGCCATCAAGGTCTGGAAACGAATGCCAGCTACCAGAAAACTGCAGAAGGGAAAAAGTCCTTTTGGAAGTTCTCTGCATTGTTGGTTAGCCAGGCTAAGTCATTTATTTATTATCAATTCAAAAACTGAACAATAGCAAATACTGTCGAATGTGAGCTCTATGAGGTATAGTAGAGACAGTAAATTCCCAAGTGTCCATGGCAATTTCAACATGTGACCACAAGGACAAGACCTCTCAATGCTTCATATTGGTTTTTAAATATATCATCTTAAGGCTTTCACAGATTTAATAAAAACTCCATGTGGCTCCAGGGCTGTGCAAATCCAGGTGAGGCCTCTCAGGCCTTAAAGCTTGATTGTTTGGGATTGCAACTACACCATGATGTGATGGAGGTTTCATTAAATCTGGTCTCACACTTTTGGAAATAACTGAGGAGTCAAGTGAATGAGCAACTGGAGCCACAATGCAGTGGGCAGATCCAACCGGCCAGTCTCACGGACATCCCTCAGTACTGCCTGTCTGCTGATGGTGCGATGTTTACACAGCGTTCTTACAGAAGGATTCAGTTAGGATTAACTTAATTGAATAAACACAAAGTTGCATGGTTTATGGATCAAAATAGTTTCTCCTGCTTGGGCTGCAGTCTAGCATTTCCTTTCTTCTCAGTGAAATATTGTAGAGCCCCATATTGTTATAATCATAGTTTTATCTTTGAGTCAGCCCAGTACATTTACATGACAGGATTTTATGATAAGCCAGATGTATAATTGCTGGTGAAGAGAACCTTCTCTTCAGGGCAACAGATACATGTGTGCATAAATGTAATTTCTTTTGTTTAACTGTAATTTTTTTCTAACAGAAATTACTCAGTCCAATAGAAAAATAATGTTGTTGTGGCAATTACACTGAAACCTTGTTAATGTTACCAAGAAAAGAAAATAATGCAATGGTTTACAGTTTGTTAATGAGATGGGTTAAGTAAAGAAGTATATGCTGGAAGGACGCAGTAGCTGTTTCAGGATCCTGGAAAATTAGCCATCACAGTGCTTCCCCATTTAAACCCACCAGGATTCCCTGTTGCCTGTTGACATTAAGCTTGGGCTTCTTTGCGTGTGTTTCTAGAGATTGTGTAGTCTGGCTCCATCCTAACTGCCCAGCCTGATTAACCCTGCTCATTACTACATGTCCTCTAGTCAGGACCAATGAGCGGTGATAATCACTCCCCGTGGGCTCTACATACAGCCTCACACCTCATTTGCTGGGAGCGTGATGGTCTTTGCACCTGCTGTTTTCTCTATATTGAATGCCCACTATTTTGTGCCTGCCAGTTTAAATTTCAGCTGTTTTAAAAGGTACCATAGAAGATCCATCAGCTCAGGAGAAGCAAACTGTCATTGCTTGATCCTCCAATGAGCATCATCTTGGATGGTGGATTGACAAGCTCCTCTCCCCACAGATGTGTCTATGTCCTGATCTCCAGACTGAATTATTTTCCTTTTGAGCATGTATTTTTGCTTTCTTTGTGGTTTTTAACATCATTGTTGCTGTTGTTTTGAGACAGAATCTTACTTTGTAGCTCTGACTGTTCTAGAACTTACCATGTAGATCAGGCTGGCCTTGAACTCACAGAGATCCACCTGCCTCTGCTTCCAAATGCTGGAATTAAAGGTATGTGTTACCATTCTCAGTTTATTGTTTATTTTACATCCTGACCTCAGTTCCCCCCATTTCCTCCTAGCCCCTCCCCGTCCTCCATTCACTCCTCCTCTGTTTCTCTTCAGACAAGGGCTGGTCTACATGGATATGAACCAGCCATAGCATATTAAGTCACAGTAAGACTCTACACCTTCTCTTCTATTAAGGCTGGACAAGACAACCCAATAGGAAGAAAGGGTCTCAAAGACAGGCAATGTAATCAGAGACAGATCCTGCCCCCTCTATTAGAAGTCTCACAATAAGACCACGCTACACAACTGTAACATATGTGGGGAGGGCCTAGGTGAATTCCATGCAGACTCCCTGGTTGGAGGTTCAGTCTCTGTGAACCCTTATGAGCCCAGGTTAGTTGTTTCTCTAGGTTTTCTTGCTGTGTCCTTGATCTCTCTGGCTCCTTCAATCCTTCCTCCCCCTCTTCCACAGGATTCCTCAAGCTCTGCTGAATGTTTGGCTGTGGGGGTCTGCATCTGTTTCCATCAGTTGCTCGATGAAGTCTCTCCAATGACAATTGGGCCAGATGTCAATCTATGAGTATAGCAGAATATGATTAGGAAGCATTTCACTGACTTTTTTTTGTCAGTCATATTTGGCTCTATACTAGGTCTCTGGGCTATCCAGTCTCTGACTCCAGGCTCTACTGGCAGTGTCAGGGATGGGCTCCCTCTCATGGCAGGGGGCTCAAGCTGGACCAGTCATTGGTTGCCAACTCCCACAAATTCTGTGCCAACTTTACTCCAGCACATCTTAGGCAGGACAAATTGTAGGTCAAAGGTTTTGTGGCTGGGTTTTTGTCCCAGTTCCTCCACTGGAAGTCTTGCCTGGTTACAGGAGATGCTGGTTCAACCTCCATGTGTCCCCTTGCTGGGAGTCTGAGCTAGGGTCATTTTCATTGATTTCTGGGAGTTTCATTTGCACTAGGTTTCTAACTCGTCCCAGAGATCCCTCTCCCATTTCTAGTTGTCTCTCCCAGTAATCTCTCCATCCCCCCCCCCATCAGATTCCTCCTGTTTCCATCTCCCCAATCCAGACCATCACCCACCAATATGTCTAGTCTGTTTCCCCCTCACAGTGAGATATCTGCATGCCACCCCAAATCCTCCTTGTTAATTAGCTTCTCTGGGTCTGTGGACTGCAGCACGGTTATTCTTTACTTCATGGCTAATATCCACGTCTAGTTTCTTGAATTCTTTATATATTTTGGATATCAGCACTCTGTCAGATGTGGAGTGAAGTTCTTTTCCCATTCTGCAGGGTGCTGTTTTGTCCTACTGAAGGTGTCCTATGTCTTACAGAAGCTTTTCAGTTTCGTGGGGTCCCATTTATTAATTGTTGAGCTTAGTGCCTGAGTGGTTGGTGTTCTGTTCAGGAAGTTGTCTCCTGTGCCAATGCATTCAAGGGCATTTCCCATTTTCTCTTTTGTCAGGTTTAGTGTATATGGCTTTATGCTGAGCTCTTTCATTCACTTGGACTTGAGTTTTGTGCAGGATGATAAACATGGATCTATTTGCATTCTTCTACATGCTGGTCTACATAAAGTTAGACCAGCATCATTTGTTAAAGATGCTTTTTTTTTTTCCATTGTATGATTCTGGCTTCTTCATCAAAATTCAGGTGTCTGTCAGTGTATGGATTTATGTCTGGGTCCTTGATTTGATTCCATTGATCAAACTGCCTTATGCCAATACTATGTGGTTTTTATTACAATAGCTCCGTAATACAGCTTAATATCAGGGATATTTGGAAGCTCTTTTATTGTACAGGATTGTTTTAGCTATCCTGGGCTTTTTGTTTTTCCATGTGAAGCTGAGTATCTTTCTTTCAAGGTCTGTAAAGAATTGTGTTGGAATTTTGATGGGAATTGTGTTGAAGCTGTAGATTGCTTTTGGTAAGATGGCCATTTTTGCTATGTTAATCTTTTTGATCCATGAGCATGGGAAATCTTTTCATTGTCTGATATCTTCTACAGTTTTTTTCTTCAGAGAGTTGGAGTTCTTGTCATGCAGGTCTTTCACTTGCTTGGTTAGAGTTATACCAAGATATTTTGTATCATTTGTGGGTATTGTGATGGTGTTGTTTCCCTGATTTTTTTCTCAGCCTGTTTATAATTTGAATATAGGAGGGATACTGATTTTTTTTTTTAGTTAATTTTGTATCCAGCCACTTTGCTAATGTTGTTTATCAGGTATAGGAGTTCTCTAGTAGAATTTTGAGGGTCACTTATGTATATTATCATGTCATCCTTGAATAGTGATACATTGACTTTTTCCTTTCCAATTTATATCCCTTGATCTCCTTCAGTTATCTTATTGCTCTGGCTAGTACTATATTGAATAGTTACAGAGATGGTGGACAATCTCTTCTTGTTTGTGATTTTAGTAGAATTTCTTTGAGCTTCTTTCAATTTAATTTGATTTTGGCTATTGGCTTGCTGCATATTGCCTTTATTATGTTTAAGTATGTCCCTTGTATCCCTGATCTCTCTAAGACTTTTATTATGAAGGGGCATTGGATTTTTTCAAAGGCTTTTTCAGCATCTAATGAAACGATCATGTGTTTTTTCTTTCATTTTGTTTATATGGCAGATTACATCGACAGAATTTCATATGTTGAACGATCCTTGCATCTCTGGGATGAAGACTACTTGATCATGGTGGGTGATGTTTTTGATGTGTTCTTAGAGTCAGTTTGTGAGTATTTTAATGAAATTTTCTTTTCTCTTATTTGGAGAGAGGTCTTTGCAGGTGAAGTTAAATTTTGGATTTTGGGATATTATCCTGGATGATGTGGGTGGGACAAAGAAAGGCATCACAGATGTCCTTATGAGAAAAGGGGGAAGAAAGAACTGCCATACAAAATTGTGCTTGGAAGCAGGCAACAGTGTGGTACAGTCACGAATCTAGGAATGCTGATGCCCCAGAGAAGGAATCAACTCTCTCTAGAGCCTTCATAGGGGGTACAACTCTGCTGATGCCTTAATTTTGGACTTCTGGCCTCCAGAATTGAGAATAAAATCCACTTGTGTGGCATTAAGCCATTAAGTTTGTGGTATTTTGTTCTATCAACCACAGGAAATTAATTCTCAGTGAACACATACTTTATTGGTACAGCTAAGCACTAAGTGGTTCTCTAATACTCTTCAAGTGTGCGTGAATCTTCCCAAATAAATTATAAAGTCCAGGTAGACACTGAGAGTTGACTGAAAAAGATATGGTTGTAGATTCATTACTGAATTCTTTGGTTTGTTTTTGTTTGGGACTATGTTTCATGTAGCCCAGACTGGCTTTGAACTTGCAAGTACTAGGATTGCACTGCTACACCAAGTTTATGCAATGCTGATGATTGAACCAAGAACTTTATGCAGGGTGGTCAGGTGCTCTACAACCAAGCCATCTCCTCAGTGCCTTTGTTCAACTCTTTTGAAATAGTGTAGCAGTTATTTCTGTGACAGTTATTTACTGTGAGAGACAAAAACATGGTTGTGTCTTGACATTCTGTTGTCACTGATGTTCATATTTTAGGTAAGTAGTTGACTAGAATGAGACAATAGTTCTATTAAACTTTTTTCCTTACACTGATCATAGTGATAAACATAAAAACAGAGAAGAACATGCCATGCCTTTCACTCTCTTCCTCCTCTTCCTTTCTACTGTACTTTACGTACATGGTGATTTGGTGTTGTTATTGGTGGTGGTGTTGGTGGTGGTGGTATGTTTATGGTGTTTGTGGTGGTGGTATGGTTTTGGTGGTGGGTGATGGTGATGGTAGTGGTGGTGGGTGATGGTGGTGTGATGTGGTAGTGGGTGGTGGGTGTTCCAACAGTTTTTGGTGCACCTGCAGTCCATTTTCCCATGCTTCAGATTGTCAGCATTATGGCTGGCTCTTCCTCACAGTTTTCCTTTCCAGAGTAAAGGGACAAGAGGGCTTATGCAGTTGGAAGCATCATATCTTGGCTTAGCATGTTGAGCCAATGCAACTCCAAGAGGGTCAGCAAAATTAGCAGGCATGGGAAGTACACAAGAGCAGCACTTATGAAGCCAATATTGTCCTTTCTCCTGATGTCCTGATATTAACTGAGACAAGCTCAATGCTTTCTCCTGAGATATGGCTGGAGAGGGAATGAAGTACAGCACTCTGATAACCATCCTGTAGGCCTTCAAAATGACCCATTTATTAGAAATAAATATTCAAATACTAGTTCCTTCAAGACCAAGGCTTTTGTTCCCAATTTCATTTGACCATTCCACTGTAACTCTTATGTAGTCACAAATGGAACTTTGGTGGGAGAGTCACAGGCTGATTGTATCCAGTTCTAAAATTTAGCCCCTACTTTAAGGTACATAAGTATCTGAAACATTGGTTAGCAGAATTCATTGAAGATTCACATTTAGTACATCAGAAATAAACACATTGGATTAAATTAATCTATAACTATGTCTTAGAATTGTTATTTAGTAACTCAACGGGATATTCTAAGGGGACTTCAAAGGTAGTATTCAACTCACTGGTATTCATCAATGCATGGCTTCCTGCTTATCTCTATGAGAAGAAAAGTTTAGATACTACAAAACTGATCAAGTCCCTTTACCTTAATAATTATAATATTCCTAACAGGTGAACATGGACACCCCTGCTGGTCCCAGGGTTGGCTTAGCTTGCCTTATGAGAGAGGAATCACAGAAGCACAATTCCTTTTCTAATGTGATAAGAAGTGCTTCCTGGTTTACTAATGCCAACAATGTTTGTAGTTGGCTCTAGGTAGGCCCTTACTCACTGCGGCACATCTGCAAATTTCCATCAGGCCAAAGAAAACCTTGTCAAGGGAGTTGTTTACCTGTAAAGACGTTAGATGCTTTTCTGAGAAGCCACTTAACTAATGAATTAGTTAGATATAGTTAGGGTAAAATGGGCACCAAAACGTCAATTTGATTTACAAAAAGCAATGGTTTATGACAACTGAGCTTGTTTTCAGAGTGAACCCCCTTCTTCCCCAAACTCTAAATAGGTTTCCTTTTGGATAAACTGCAGGTCTGAATCTTTCATTCTGTAGTATGATCAGATAAAGTACAGACTTACTAATTCTGCTACTAAGAGCTATCTACACTTTAAACAAATTAAAATTTTTAGAACAACTGTAGACATTCTGTAGCATTTGGTCTATTAATGGCCTTTGATTCATAAGAAAAAACTGTCAATTAGGGGTGCCATCTCACCTCGTTCCAACCCTTTGAAGGTACTCTGTAACATTTGTGAGCATACCATATCAAAATCACAGAAGGAAACGTGAACTCATCTGTGGGTACTGTGAGAGAAAGCCACCTCCTTTTCCATGCATTTCTAGTGTTTTTTTTTTTTTTTTTTTTTTTTTTTTTTTTTTTTTTTTTTTTTTTTGTGCTTCTGTGATGAGCTGAATGTCGTCTGCCAAAGCAGCAAGTACTTTACATTCTGCTGGCCCTAGAATGCCACTTAGACTTAATGTTGCTTAGGATTCAGAGATGACTTCATAGAGGAGGTGATACTTGAAGAGTGGCTTAGTCAGACAGATAAGTGGTCAGAGGCCACTCTGGCATAAGGGACCGCACACTATTTATACAGAGGTGGGGCATCCTAAGTGTTGCCTTAGGGCCCATCAGAGCTTCAAGATGGAAAATCTCACTTTGCATCTTTTGTTCCACACATAACAGTGTGACAGACCATTGCTTTTCAGTGCAGAGATTTTTTTTTCTTGGCCTCTGCTTTTTATTTTATCTTGCCTTCTTTTCTTTGTGAATTCCCTGAATTTGATTCCTTTTCCTTCAGACAAGCTCCTTCCTTCTGTCTTGTCTTGAAGACCACAGATATAGGGGATGTTTGTAGGATTTAATTCCATGTCTTCCAAAATCAGCCTCCAGCCCACTGGGCTTTCTTCTGGAATAGTTTGCAGGGAAGCCAGACCTCATCCTCTGACCCAGACCTTGTCCTCTGGACTGGTAGGAAAGGGCCAGATTGCTGAACCCCTGGCTTGTTCAGTGTAGGTATTAGAATCTGCACATAGGAGTGGTGAGCAACTAGATAAAGTTAAGTAGTGGCGTGGCAAAAATCAATATCCATTTTCGAAAAATGACCTTGGAGGTCTCATGGAAAATGAATGAGGTTGAAGGGACAACCAGGAAGCCATGCTGGTACACAGGTGAGGACTGGGAAACAAAGCAACAAGAAAGTGGAGATTTAAGATTATTTTTAATGCGGATTTGACTTGGATTTAAAAGTGGGGTTCTGGGAAAGAGGAGGAGTTAACGATGGAACCTGGAAGGTGATCATGTGAGATTCCTTGCAATCAGGGTGATAGAAGGATGATCAGGCTCAGGAACAGGTTTAGTCCTTTGTAACATGTCTTGAGTTTGAGACTCCCTCCCGTGATGCACTTGGGTGTTCAGTCCAGGAGGTGGCTGAAAAGAGCGAATGAGCTGTAGGTCTTTGAGTTTTCATCGGCATCTAGTGAGTTGTGGTGGAGGATTTTCTAGGCCTCACAATCATAATTACTAAGACTAAGCAGAAATGCAAGATAAAAAGAATGCTGGCAATACCTATTTTGTGATTACAACTATGTAAAAATTGTCTTTCTGAAGAAATAAAAGTGAAAAGGGGAAGTGTAAAGCTTAACAGACTTGTTAGGATGGTAGACACTTTTTTAACCAAATCAACAAAACCTTCTTTTTAAAATATTTTTTCTTTTTATTGTTTTTTTATTTTGAGAATTTCACATCATACACTCTGTTCCTACTCCTCTCCCATCTCCACTCAGACCCCGCTCCAACCTTACAGCCTCCACCACATTAAAAAAAAAAAAAACTCATTGTGGAAGCTGTAGTGTGTCTCAGTGTGTCCCAAGATATTCCATTTTGTCCACACATTTGGCCTGCAAATGTTCATTATAATAACTCCTTAGTCTGGTATGAGGCCTCTGGCTTTTGCTACTTTGTCAATTTTGCTACTTTGGAACCTCACTGGGACTTCCCTCAGATATGTTGCTATTGTCTTGTGTAATGGAGATCCTGTAGCTTCCTCTTCATGCACTTCGGCAGTTCATCCATGAACTGAGTTTGAGTTGGGATGGTCCAACTCAAAGCCCTAGTTTTGGGCCTTCAACCCTCACTTGTAGGACCTGCTCTCTTGAGTGCTGCAGCAGATAAGGGGCTGGACCAGCTCTCCTGCTTTCATGACCCCATCAGGGCCAACTCTCCCACCTGCTACCTGTGGTGAGGGCAAAAGAGTAAAGCAGATCTCTTCCTCATCAACACCACAAATCAGACAAAAAGCAGGGCTAGCTCTCCCACACTCACACCCTCAAGGCTGGCTGATTTACCCACAACCCCCTCATTCAGGACCAGGCTGGGCTTCCCTAGTCTCTGACTGTGTTCCTGTCCTGGGAAGCCATCTGATATTTGCCTGGTGGTGGACTGGTGATCAACACAGGCGAGCTCCCCTTCTGGACCCTCTGGTGCTGAAGTGATGTTGGTATCGGACTTGCCTTCCCCCACCCAGGGAATGTTAGGCTACTATTCATTCAGATGTTCACAGGTCAGAACACTGAATGTAGACATAGCCTCTCTTCTCTGCCACCTACTGATGCACATGTGACACAGCAGCCACATCTGCAATGCCTCTAGGTGCAGCAGTTCGACACTTTTTAATTTTAATTATTCATATCTTCTTTCCAAAAAGAACTTGCAGAATTATGACTGTTCACTTTAAAAATATAATGATATGCTTCTAATATTATAATGTTATTGCTTAATACATTGAAAATGGGAGGGTTGTTGGGGCATGGGTATAAAGAAATCAATACATGAAAGTTTGTGAACTTCAGTGAGATGGATTACATTACATACTTTTACTTTTTTGCTATTCTTTTCTTTTTTATGTTTATTACTTAAGGTTACATCTCCATCACAGTACCCTCTTTCAACCCCTCCCAGTCCTATTGCTATTCTTTTCAATGTGATGTTTTCATCATTAGCTTATAGTAGTTTCTCCTAAACATTTGTGTTGGTACATGGGTTGTCTGAGTCTCTGAAGGTCACAATGAAAAATAGAATCTTCTGAAAACTCAGAATGCAAATGAAATACAAATAGATGAAATTTTCTTGGACTGTGAGATCTATTTAGTGAGCAATATCTATATGCTAGACACTGCATGAGGTACAAAAAGAACAAAATGTAATCTCCATCTATAGAAATCTTACAGGATGGTGCTGCAATTAAGAGTAAAGGGATTTCTTTAATGTGATGGGTGAGAGCGCAGGACCTTACCCAGGGCTCAAAAGGCACACACTGAAGTGATATCTGGGGTTTATCAGAAACCTGGGGGTTTCTGTAACAAGCTTTGAACTCCACCAGGAAGTTAAGTGAAGGGCTGTGAATGGGTGAGATAGGTTGGAAGGTGCCTCCCAAGGAGAAAGCATTGCATAAGAACTTTCAGAACTAGAAAAGTATAGTACATTTAGGGAATTCAGTGCCCATGTTGGAGTTCAGAGGGATCTATGAATTTGTTCTCTGCTTCCACCTTTCTGTCCAGGGATAGAACTCCAGTCTCTAGACTTTTGTGCTGTAGACAGCTTTGCCCACTAAGCCATCTAACCAATCTTTGCCCCCACATTTCTGAGAGATGGCTTGACCACCAACTTGGTGTCAATATTTCTTTCCCTTTTCTGAGAGGAGGGGTCATTTTGTCTCCATGTGAGCATTAGGAAAGAGTGTTTTGTTCTGGATGAAACTTTGTTACCCCTACAAGTCACAAGCCAGGACCTATATTTCACTGTGACCCCTGTGAAGCTCTGGCTTTTCCAAAAGAAAGATACATTTGTGTAATAGCTTTCCCATGGCTACATCTACATCGTTTCCCATTTCCAGGCCTTTTTTTTTTTTTTTTTCTTACCTCAGATGAAATGAAATGAAGCTGTTAATGACAAGCGGGATGGGAAAGGCATCTGGCAGCGTTGCAAGGTACTGGCCGCCCTCTGTTCGTGAGTGAGACACCTTGCTTTCATTTTACTCAGCTCTTCAAAGCAAAATGGCAATAGCATTAGCAGATCAGGCTGGGAGACCTTCCGGAGTAGACTCTGTCCTGAAACTTGGTGTTTCCTTGCTGTTGGACACATTTGTGCTCAGTGCCTTGCTCTGTTCATACATCAGAGGAGGAATTTGAGGACTTGGATGACACTAACTCGAGGTTGGGGGAAGTTTGTGGGGTAGATTGTGCGTGAAGAAAAATCAGCTATTTCTTAAGGCCCACCCCTTGAAGCCTGAGGAAAAGGTGAGGGAGCCAAGTCTAGTTAGGGAGAAGAGTACTTTACAGTATCAAGGCCGGCCTCTCCCAAGGCACTCTGTCCTTTTGCCTGGGGGAAGATGAGTTTTCTAAATGACTTAACTAACTTCTTTTTTGGCATACTCTTGCATTTGGTTCACTTCCAGGTACCAGAAAGAATGTAAATATGGAATGAATCAACTTTTTCCACATTTTTCTCTAGCAGTTCTTTTATGAAGACCAGATTTTCCATAGAGGAAATTAAAAAATACATAAAACTGAGAAGCCATGGTGTTGTTGAGAATAGCCTCATTTTCCATGTCACTGTGACTGGCATGTACACTGTATTCAAATGGCGTTCACACAGAGGGCAGAGTTTGTTTCAATTAGCTTCCTTTTTGCTCAAGAAGAGGAATTGCCGTCAGTCCCTGGAACAACAGTTGAGTCGCAGAGGAGTTGGTGGCATTGCGTTAGAAAATGTTTTAGAGCTCTTAAAATAACTGCACCTAGTTATGAAGATGATTAAGCTCTGATCTAATGCATTTGATATGGGTCTCTGGCCTAAATGAGGAATGAGAAGGGCAATGATATAATTCATTCCAAATGACAGATAACTTATTCTTTCATAGTAAATGTGGGCAGAGTGATTTTTTTTCCATTTTAGAACATTTCTCTTCATAAAACACAAGAATTTTCATTAGCATCCAGTTAGTCTTTTTCCCCCTTGGATTCTATTCTTTCAAATGATTTGAATCTATTCTAGAGCCTCAGCAAACATCTGAAAATTAGATATTTGGTAACGACAATTGATAAGGACAGCTACAAAAAGAGAAAAAAGCCAGAATGTTACACAAAGTGGTATCCGGACTGCCATCTAAATGAAAACAGGCGCACACAGATGCTGTAAATATGAATCCAAACTGTCACCCCTTAGAGCTTTTCCGTTGTGCGTCTTCAAATGGCTCAGCGCGTTACAGATCTTGTGAAGTGCATGCTGTTTGGTATGCTGAAGGCAAGTTCAAGTTGCTTGCCTTTCCGTTGTGACACTACAAGTCTAACCTTTTCTTTGGGGTCTCAGCTGAATTTTCTAACTGCAGACGAGGGGGAAAGCACGGAGATAGCACGCCTCTCTCCAGTTTCCTTTATTTTTCCCTCAGGACGAGCAGCTGTCAGGTCAGCCCCCCACTGAAGAGCTTGAAGCCATCAAGAGCACGGATATATTTGCTTCATTCTAAGGGCAGGTTTTCTGCCGGCTCGGGAGATCACATAAATACCTTCAGGCCAGCATGTCTGAGTCATCAGTGAGTGACCTCCTGACAGGCCGAAACCACAAAATGGGACTTATGGAGCCTGTGAAGTGGGCTGCCCAGCTCCAGGTTCAGCTAAAGCAATCAACAGGCAGAGAAAAATCTCATTCATGTCCACATATTTTTCTATATGGCTGGAAACTAATTCCAGAGAGTAATAGTAGCATAAAAATGCATCCATATAACTTTTATAACCCGGTTACTCCAAGTGCTTTGCAAATAAAATCTGGAATCTGATAGAATTGGTTCCATAGCCTAAGTTCCTATTAATTATAGTTAGATAGTATTAGAAGGGAGAGCTTGGAGCTCACTCAGTAGGCTAGGCTGGCTAACCAGCGAGCCCCAGAGATCCATCTGTCTTGTTTCTCCAGTGTTGGGATTGCACACGCTCATCACACCTAGCTTTTTGCATGAGCTCTAAGGGGTCAGATTCAGGTCCTGATGCCTGTGGAACAAGCACAAGTTACTGATTGGGCTGTCTCCAGAGTCCAATTTTTGTGGTTTTTGAGAGCGTTAATTCCTCTCCTGGTGTCTTCTCAATTACAGTCTCTTACATTTACTTATTGTTGGACCATCCACTTTGCATTATTGCCCTCTTAATGAAACCAAAGCTGATGGGCAACAGTGACTTACCAAAAGTCATGCTAATAGGTCAGTATGGTTTGAGATGTCTGTCAGAAATTCACATGTTGGAAAGTAAGTCCACAGTTCATATGGAAATGGTATTTGGACATGGTATTTTTGGAAAGTCATTAACTTTAGACGAAGTCATGAGGGTGGAGCCCCAAACACAGTATTAGTGGCTTTAAGAAGAGGCAATGAAAGTGTAAAATCCAAGATAAAGCTCCATAGTTTCGCAGTGGCTCCTCTAATTGTATAGAAGCTCATCAAGATGTATAGACTTTAGGTCTGGCTAATTTCATTGTGGGATTCTTTTGCAAGTTCTTCATAAGAAAGTTAATTATACAAATTAAAAAGAGAATGAGACAGAGGGACCTGAGCTGGCAGGCATGCTCCATCTCTTCAAGTGATGCCCCTGCATCAGAGTGTGGCACGAGGTCTTCCTCGGAGGCTGAACAGACGCTGGGGCATATGGTTGGACTTCTAGCCTCCAGACTCACAAGCAAAACATATGTATTCTTTGTAAATTATCCAGTCTGGGTAACTCAGTTTCAGCAACAGAAAATGGACTAAGACATAAGAAGTAGTCTGTCCGTGTGGCCACGGAGCCTATGTTCTTCATGGAGCACATCATGAAGAAAGTCTGAGCTAGCAATGGCTCTACCACTTGTGCTGTTCTACCCAAGGACTGACAGACCATGACACTGAATTTGTTAAGTAGCACCTTATCCTTGAAGCTTGCAAGCCTTTCCTCATTTATCCTACGGACAGTTACTAAAAGCTTCTATGGGTTGAATATTCTACTAGGTGGTAGGGATGTGGTTGTGACAAACTGAGCCTTTCCCTATAAGAACCTTCCTGTCAGGCCCCTACCATCTGTGCATTGGGACAGGAGCCTAGAGGACAGGGCTCGTCCACAGAGGCACTGATGACTGATTGGAGTTTTCGGGACATCTGGGAATCTACCACCTTCTCAAGGTGGGCAAATGCGGTGCAACTGATAACTGACTCAAAACCACAGGCCTGTTGGCGTCTTCACGTCAACCCAGAGACATTCATGGCAGACCTACAGAACCATATGATAATAAGTCTGTAAGTTTTATGGTACAAAACATGTATCACCAATAGTAAACTCATGCAAGTGCTAATGAAAGACTGTTTGAAATTTTTGGCATGATCAGTCTTACTGTTTTCATGGCTTCCCTATGCTGGCAGGGAGACTGTAGGGATTGAGAACCAAAACTGCAGGAGAGATCTGAATTCAGAGATGTTGCAAAGGCACAAGTGGAAGGTCCGAGTCCACTCTAAGTCAGAGGATACAGCTTTGTTTGCTTGCTTTGAAAAGCGCAGTCATTGGTATGTCCTTTCTTAGTTTTGGAAGCTGCAGGCCCTGCACTTCCTATATAAGCAAATATATTTATCCCTCTCAGGTCTCTGAGGTGGTTGAAGAATAGACAGCTAGAGTCTCATAGTTAAATTTTGAGTTGTTTAGGAATCAAGAGGGTGTTGTAGATCTAAGAAGATACTCTTAAAAGTGTGTTGCAAGTTAGTATGAATGTTGAGTCAGATATAGACCTTTAAACTCATGAAGATGGTTAGATAGTAGAATGTTAAAGTCAGGGGCCAAATATGTATAAACTGGACATTGGGAAGGTATACTGGGCCATTTAACTCTCATAAATGTGGCATATTTATATCTATTGTTTTGTATAATACTTACTGTTATAAGAGAAGGAACCATCTGTTGGACTGAAAGGGGAAACTTCTGGGGGGAAGAGGGTGGAAGGGCGGGATAGGAAGGGGGAATAGGGAGGGGTTTGTGACTGAGATGTAATTTGAAGAAAAAAAAATAAAGTATTTAAAAAAAAAGAAAAAAGAAAAAAGAAAAGCACTTGTGGAGTAAAAGTTTTAGAGCCGAAGAAAGGAAACTAGAGTGCAGGCATGTTCACTTTTGGGAATAGTTAGAAATAGGCGTGTGGACAGATGGAAGAAGAGAGTGTTGCTCTGAAGGATGGATGGGGAATTTTTGTTGATAGGATGGAAAGGTGCCATTGCCTCTGGTGACACGGGGAACAATTCTGATGATGGTGGTTGTGGTGGTGGTAGAAATGATGGAGATAGTTCTTCATTTGTGGTTCCCCCTTCTCATGTGACTACACTTGGGCCAAGGGGGTGCGCTGAAACTAAGACAAGGGAGATGGGTGGGAATGAGATATTTTTGCTCCCTATTTTGGGAGTTGGTGGTGTTCACATAGGGCAGAAAGAGCATCTTATTTCATCAGAAACTAATTTCACAAATTAACAGGAATATATACCCTATAATCTCTACCAAACCTTCCCATTCCATTTGATAATATGTCTTCCCAGATCACAGCTAGATCAAGTCAAGGGTATTGTCTTAAGGCAACCAGGTCTGGAAGAGTAATATAATAGCACAACAACACACACTCATCTGTGAAGAAGGAAAGAGTTTAGCTCTTTCCCTGCAGGCAAGACAGGGCATTACAGGGAAGGAATGAGGACAGGAGGGGCATCGCAGATGGGTGGGAGGCAGCGCCACCTGGAGGATAGAATAGTGTATTGCTGAAACTTTAAGGGGAAGTGATTTCTCAGTTCCCCCATGCACATGGGGTTCCTAAAGAGAAGGCCTGGGTCTGGATCATGGAGTACTATATGCTACTTCTTTTTAGTTTTGGTGTTCTTACACCTTAAGGTGTGTGTAAGAACAGCTAGATAGAGTCAAGGGTTGCCTCTTCTGAGGAAAAGGAGAGAAAACACAAGAGAGATCCAGGAATGCATGTTCCTTGTGGGCTTAGATGTTTCTGGCCACTTATACCAACAGAGAGAACTGGTATGGTCTTATGAAAGTCAGTATAGGGAGATGAGAAGACACAGGACTCGATCCAAAACTTCCCTGAGAACTGGGAAACCTCTAAGGGAGGGATACTCTAAAAAGAATGTGCAGCTTGCTAGGGTTAGAGTTCTGTTCAATATCAAAGGAAACATTTCTCATCTTTTAAAAAATGTATAAAGAGAGTCTGTAATCCCTAGTGCCTCGAATTTATGCTTTCCAAATGTGGACGTGTATTCCTCCATGCACTTGATATCTTTTTAATGGACTACAAATATTTGAAACGTGTAAATACCGTGGGAGGATGAGCATTTTAAGTGTAGGGGGATGGAACTGGATTACGGTTAGGGTTAGGATGTTGTTGAGGTAGATGAGAGGTCCCAGGAGTTCACATTGCTGGACTAGCATGCACTCCTACAGCTGACAAAATGGAGACATTTTTGGATTTGAACTCTCAAAAATCAACAGGACAGAAACAGGAAACATCTTTATTAAACGTATGCTGTCTTCAAATGTTGTCTGTCTGGGGAGAGGAGAGAGGGGCAATCTCATTCTTTCCTCTGTAATGACCTGCCTTCCAGGGAAAGGAGAGTCAAGTGTATCTTGGATATGCTCCCAGTGATTCTGATATATTCTTCCCAGCTTTCACCTCAATCCTTCCCTGAGGAGTGTTAGTAAGTTTAATGCCAAATACTGACATGGTCAGAAGAGACTGCTCATTCCTAAGACAAGTGATGTGCTCCCAGTCAAAGAATCTTCAAGGTTTCCTTTGTAGTTTGTTTAATGGGTTTCCTTGATCAGACACAACTCCACTGGGTGGCCTTTGTTCTCCAGACACAGAATGGAAAGACAGTACAGTGTGCCATGTTTTGGTCATGGTATAATGATATATTAATACAGTGAGTCACTTACACAGAAAGCCCTCAGTGAATGTCAGTTTACTTCCTCATCATACCATCAGTTGATAGTGAATTGGTTATCTCTTTTCCTAATGCTCATTTAGGTTTTAATCCTTTTATACACACATTAGAAAGTTTAGAACTGGAATGCAGGCAGAAGGATCTTAGCTGTCAGTATTTTGTGGGGATTTGGTCATCAGGTCGCCTTGGTGAGTGACAACATGATACTGTGGTGAGAACTGTTCCTCAGAGCCAGTCTTACTAGTTTTGAATCCAGGCATCAGCCTTCTAAGTGCCAAGTTCTGGTGAGACTCTGCACTATTTTGTGCCTTGATTTCCTCACTTCAGTGTGGGGAGGATGGTCATCTTCTTTGTTCTGAGGATCATGTGAGTGAAATGCAAAAAGCATGTAGTCAGCGTCTGGCATCATGTAAAGGCTTTGATCATGACTGCTAACATCATTCCCAGTCAGTCATACATAACTCTTTAAAGAAATGTCCAATAAATGTGAACTATAGTGCCCACCATTACATCATGTGTTCTGTGAAACACAGCCAGGCAGCTCTGGTGAAGAGCTCATGCCCTCTTGAAGAGGAGCAGGGTTTGGTTTCCAGCACCCAGTGGCAGTTAGTAACTATTTGTAACCTCATTTCCATGGGATCGGACACGTTCTTCTGGCCTCTGAAGCCACTAGGCACACAAGCAATGAACAAACAGACACGAAGACAACCACTCGCATAAAAAGAAATAATAATAAATGAACCTTTAAACAAAAGATCTCTAGCCGATAAATCCAAATTCCAGTTTTTGGAAATTAATTCATATGTCTTCCTGGAACTAATAATAAACAGCAGTGACTACACAGGCAACAAACATCTGCAAAAGGTGGTAGCTAAGTGACAGTACCCAGAGGCATTGACAGACCCTCTTGTGACTATCAGTCAGATAGTTTCTGATTCTTAAATACTATGTCTCACACTTTAGGAACTGCCGGCCCAGGGACACAATTTGTCCATAGACAGTTTTTTTTTTGGGGGGGGGGGTGGTTGGTCAGAATACAAATGAAAATAAGTGAATTGGTTTCTGATACTTAAAATTGAGGTTATTTCTCAGGGATTCTAGACGTTCTGAGTCTCACATAATTGGAGGACTTACAGCTCTGAACTTGGCCTATATGACAACTGTGTAGGACTCATACCAGATCATCCATTTGCTTTTCACTTTTCACAGACCCCATAACTCCTTACTATATGGTATTTGTCCTGTTTTACTCAATAAAGTATTGTTGTTCAATTCATGTATGCCTTTGAATTTAAAAATCCCATTGTATACTGATATAAAAAGAAGTATTGTGATATAGGACAAGGCATGCAAATAATCTGGATATAGCACAAGGGATACAAACAAATATTTTTAGTCTAGGCTCAACTCAGCCTATAGATGAGTTATTCTCCTTGGGATACCATTGGTGTCTCCAAATACAGTAAATACTTGTATCTCATACATGCCACTTTGATACCTGGTACTGGTGATTACTACTAGAAATTGTTCATCATAGACTGGGAATCATGAAGAAGTGACACCAATAATAGTAATCTAGGTTACCTCAGTTACACAGAAACATTTAAATTAAGTCTTTGTAATATAAAAAATCCAGGAAAAATAGTTTTCTTGAATAACTGAGAATAAAACAAAGATATTTGGAAACCAATATAGAGACGTCTTTCAAAGCCATACACTTGATAATTTGGCATAGTTATGATTTGGATCTAAAATGTCCCCCATTAACTCACAGTTTGAATACTTGGTTTCTAGCAGGCGATGCTACTTTGGTGACCATGAAACTCTTAGGAGGTGAGTCCTGGTTTCCAGACATAACTCAGTAGGGACCTTTGGTTTCAGTCCCATGCTCTGCTTCCTGGTTTGCTGTAATGTGAGAGCCTCTGCCATAGACTTCTATTGGCATAAATATCACTGTAATAGATGAAAATCCTCCAGATCTGTGAGCCAAAATAAATATGTCTTCTCATAAATTGTTCCTACCATAGTGTCATAGTGAAGCGAAAATAATTAATATAGAAGCTGATGCCAGAGAAGTAGATTACTTCTGACTAAACCTGGTCATATGGTTCATAAGCCTTTGGAACAGGTTGGCAGGAGGAATTTGGAAGAGTATAGAGATGCTGGCTGGAAGAGTATTAGAATGCTATAAGCAGATTTTACTTGGTCACTCTGGTGGGAGTTCAGAAGACCAGAATGCCAATAGAAAGGCCATCATTAATGCCTGTGCTCAGGTTTCAAGTGGGAAGAAAGTGGGACTCTACTGGGAATTGGAGAAGTGACTACTCCTGTCTGGCAAAGAAACTGGCTATGTTTTGTTTGTGTTTTGAAAACTTGTGTGAGGCTGAATTAAAAATATAATGGGTCAGGTAACTGGGCAGAAGAAATTTAAAGAGAGTACAGTCTCTTAGATTGTGGTATGGCTATTACTAGTTTCTCTTAGGCAGGTTTACAGTGAGAACCAGAAACAAAAAGTGGAGTGAAAACATGTGGAAAAGTTGAAGTTTGGCCAGAAAAAGAGTATGTAAAGTTGCAGACTGTTGGGATTGTGAATCTTCTGTCTGCCATAGAGCATAAGGTTATGGACTTACCAACTAGGTTGAAGGTTGAACAAGATCCTAGTCCAGATGTTGGCAGGCTGGTGAGATTTGTTCTCTCCCTTGCTTCAGCTAATCCCTGAGGGCATATAAACAAACCTAAACTCTGGCTACAGGGGAAGTCACATAGACAGGCCTCTTATCTTTCCCCATGCATCAGAATTTAAAAGAAGCCTGCCTGGCCCATGGGTAAAAGGAGGAAGCCCAGGCTAAGAGGGGGGAACTAGGAGACAAATGGAATGGAGAGGAGTGGGGAACAGTGAGAGAGGATAGAGAGGAGTGAGTTTTAATAAAGGTTTACAAAATAACAGCCTCTGGTCATGATTCCACCTGAAGGAATTTCAGCCTTGGGGAAGGCGTGCTTTATCTGTGTCCGCACTTGTCCTGGAGCCTGGGCCTGGGACCCAGGTAGACAAAGCCAGGGGTTGCTCCTGGAGCTGTTCCCATAATGCAGACCTCCTCATCACTGCCTATGGATCTGCTAGAGCACTCAGCAACTAGGAGCACCATCTCCCCTCACCACTGTGCTGCTGGGCCCCCTCACCCATCCCCTGCTTGCAGACCATCACCTCAACCAGAAGGCCCCCCCCCACTACAGCAGACAAGACAATGTATAGATAAAGTGGATATTGCTGTTAAAGAGATAAGTACAGCTTAAAAGAAGCTGAACACGTTGTGCCAGGACAATGTGAAAGATGCCTAAGGGTGAGATTCCAATGGTCAAAGGCTCTAGGGCTTTCACTCACTTGGAAGATTTTCCTTTAAAAATTAGAGTGCCTTAAAGGAGTCTTTAGGGCACACCACTGGGGAATAAAGCACCTAGGTGACCGTTTCCCTAAATTCAGCTCCACCCTAGACCCTCAGAGACCACAACAACTTTGTCCAAGGGTGTCTTTCCACATTTCAAGCCACCAGTGGAACTCAGAACCACCTATGTGGTACCGGTTTTGCAAGCGTAAAGAATGCAGGATGTCTGGAGTTCAGAGAGGCTTACATTTAGATTTTAAAGGCAAGTCTGAGAGCCCATCGGAAGTGTAGCGGGGGTCATATTCTCTGCTGACAGCCCCTGCGTGGGCTAGGTAAAGCTGTGATGATGAGCCCCAAGTTGCAGTGAGGACCCCAGGATGCTGGAGATGGCAGGAACGTGGGATATCTGCTGAGGAAAGGTGTAGGCACTTTGCTAACTTGGCCCAAGAGAGAGGCCACACAGTATCACGATAGGAGTGGTGCTGCCCAAACACAGTGGCACTTACATCATGACGCGTGTGTCCTAGATGCGGCAGGGACTTATAGGACTTGGACTTAGTATTTGTCTGGTGGAGTTTTAGCTTTGCTTGGTCCAGTCTGTCCTTGATGTCCTCCCACTCCTCCCTTTTGAAATGGGGTTGTTTACTGGTGTCTCTGCAATTTGGAATTGTGTGACTTGATTTTTACTCTTCAGAAGCTCACAGGGAAGAGTTTGTCTTGAGTCTCAGAAGAGACTTTTGACTTTGAACTTTGAATAATGTTGAAGCAGTTAACGCTCCAGGGACTCTCTAAATTGAACTAGATGCGTTTTGCATTATAAGACGGCCATGAGCCTTTAGGGTCTAGGGGAAGATGCTGGTTTGAATCGGAAATGCCTCTCACAGGTTCATGGTTCAGTGCTTGTTTCCCAGAAGGTAGTGCTATTTTGAGAGACGTGGAGACCTTAAAATAGAATATTTAGAAGTAGTTGTCAGAAACACATTACTAAGGGTGCATTTTGGAAGGTTCTATCTAGTCCTTGGTTCTGGTCCCATGTTCTGCTTGCTGGTCTTCCACAATATGATAAGACTGTGTCGCATGTGCCTGTTGCTATGGCATTAGCACTGCCCTGCCTTCCCCACCACCATGGGGGAAGCTAGGAGCCAAAATAAATATTGTTTCTCATAATTTGTTTCTGTCATAGTTAAGCAAACGTAACTAACACAGCATTAAGTTCCCACATTTGGAGTTAGGAGAAGTGAGTCTGAGGATCCATATAGCTTGATTTCTATATATATAAGGATTATAGAATCATTTTATCCTTAAATACAGTTGTTTTGACTCCCACAAGATTACCATCCTGCCTATGGCACTTCTTTGTGAAGCAAGGCATGGGATAAAAGAGGGTATCTGTTGTTCAGAAATTCTAATGCTCTGAAGATGTCCTACAACTTAGAAAAGTCAGGGGCATGTGTCAAGTGGGCCTAGGCAAGAGATGTACCTTCTAGAAAGAAGCAGGAAATGCCCCATCAACGTCAGAACATAAAGGCTTCCTTGTTTCCCTGAACAGTAGAGGACGCAGGAATTCCATGTTCATTCAGGGATTCTAGAGAGCATCTTGTCAGTGTGTACAGCTCACCATGGCACCCAGCACTGCAAATGGCAAGGCGTGCTTCTTTATCAGCAGAGTGGTATGCTAATGCAGCTGTCACATTAAATATTTGCTGCTGTGGCTCAGTTAATGACTGTCATAAAAGCATGGCAATAGCTAGCATTTTAAGTGTTTGTGGTACGCAATGTACTTCTTCCTGTTGTAAATAGGCCACACATTTAGAACTAATTACATGCAAGCTATGATAGCAGGTTTATATTTTACAACTATCCGAGCTGTGATCAACACTTGCAGTCACAAAGCAAGGAAAAAATGAACAGTGACAGCAACACCTTCATGTTGAGAACCATCTTGTTTTGACATATTATAAAGTATTGAGTGTTTTTCATAGAAATGAAGGCACTTTGTCAGAAGCAGATAGCATAACAAAATGGCCTCATTTGGTTTCTATACCATGTTTACATCCACACACATTTTCTCCTCTATTGTTTTATTCATCCCAGTAAAACACTCCAAATGCTGTCTTTTCTATAAACATGTGTGTGTGTGTGTGTATATAAATAAAAAAATTGTCTTTTTAAGCTTCAGTAACACATTATTTTTCTTTGTTTTTGCTTGAAGTACAGTTATAAATTGTTTATCACATATACCAATTTATGGCATATATGCATATAAAATAACATGTATTATATAAAGGGAATAGACCATCTCATTCCCTCCAAGCTCATCAATGATTCTTACTTGGGTTATAATATTGAGAATTTTCCAAAGCTGGGTCCCATGTATAAGATGAAAAATCATATATTTCTGCAAGGATGCTGTAAACCCAAGAGTCGTATTCTGTAGTCAATTAGATTGCTAGGGTTCACTAATAGGGATAGAGTGAAAGAAAAATCACCAATTCCCCTAAACTGCAACCAAAATTTTGGATATATGTTTTATCCTGTTCTGCCCTCTTCTCTCTTCTTTTCTTTTTCGTGCTCTCATAAGAAAGGAATTCAGGGCTTGTTTTAGAACTAGAGAAAGACTAATAAGTAATATAAGTAGAAAGGTTGGCCAGGTGTAGGGCCACATATCTTTGAGTTCAAGGCCAGCCTGATCTGCAGAGTTTCAGGACATCCAGAGCTACACAGAGGAACCTCATCTCAAAACCAAACCAATTAACCAACCAACCAACCAAACAAACAAAAAACCAACACACACACACACACACACACACACACACACACACACAGAGAGAGAGAGAGAGAGAGAGAGAGAGAGAGAGAGAGAGAGAGAGAGGTCACTTAGACCATAAAAAGCAAGGAAGAAGTGGTTTCCAGGAAATCATCTAAGTGCAGTCTTGAGGATACCAATAAAAGGTGGGCTTGTGATAAGAATCTCTAAGGAGCTCTGTTTTGTGTCACCTTCTAGGTGGTTGTCTGTGTCAAGATGATGCTGAATGTCTCCTTCCCAGCCACCAGGTGTCAGACACTCATTGAAGTGGACAATGAACACAAGTTTGTACATTCTATGAGCAACACATGGCTGTAGAAGTACTTGCTGATGCTCTGGGTGAAAAGCGGAAGAGTGTGTGTTCTTACCAGAGGGGAGAAGGACAAACAAGGTTTTCCCACAAAGCAAGGTGCCCTGACCCACGATAGAGTGTGTCTGCTGTTGAGTAAGGGCATTCTTGTTAAAGGCCCAGGAGAACTGGAGAGAGAAAGCACAAGTCTGTTTGAGGACGGATTGTGGATGCCCATCTGAGTGTTCTCAACTTGGTTATTTCAAACACAGGAGAGAAGGCTATTGCTGAACTTACGGATGCTACTGTATCTTAGCAGTTGAGGGCCCCAAAAGCTAACAGGATCTGAAAGCTTTTTAATCTCTCTAAAGAAGATGATATCACTAATATGTTGACAGAAAGCTCTCATACAAAGAAGGTAAGAAGCCCAGGACCAAAGCACCCAAGAGTCAGCACCTGTTACTCCTTGTGTTGCACAACTCAAACACGCTGAGATATTGCTCTGAAGAAACAATTCATTAAGAAAAACAAAGAGGAAGCTGCAGGAGATGCTAAACTTTGGGTCAAGAGAATGAAGAAGCCGAAGAGCTGGGGCATGAGGGGAAACCCATCCAGAAACAGATTGACAAGAGACTGGCTGTTCTCACTGAGAGCTATTTCCAACTCCAAGTCCCATAAAAAAATAAGTATTTTAAGAGTAACAAATAAGTTTAGCAAAAATTAGCAAACACAGCTTTAATCCCAGCACTTGGGAAGCAGAGGTACATGGTCTCTGTGAGCTTGAGGCCACCCTGGTCTACAAAGCAAATCCAGGACAGCCAAAGATTCACAGAGAAACCCTGTCTCAAAAACAAAAAGTAGCAAATAAGTGATCAGACCTTGAAGGACCTATTACTGAAAATAATACTTACACATTTCATTGAATTTAGAGAAATCAAGCTGGTGCCTAACTAGAAGCTTCACCCTTACTAACTAATGTTCATGGTGTTGGAAGGCATTCCACACACTACCAGAGGAGAGAGTTAATCATCAATATCTCCCAGCTGCACGGCCTGTGACCTATAACAGTGCCCTGCCTGCAAGATAAATTGGTGCAATAATAGCACAAATGTTATGGCAGTAACCAGCCACTTTCTGATTGGATTTAAGGTCCACACCATGAGATGGAACCCATGCCTGACATTTCTCTGGTTGCCAAGCACCTAAGACTAGATAGGTCATGGGCCTAGGGGAAAACCCATTACTATTATTCTCCTGAAGGAACATTGCAATAAAATGACTCCTAATGACATATTGCTGTACCTGTAGATTAGTGCCTTGCTCAGTCCTCACCAGAGCAGTTTCTTCTTGGAATGGATGAGAACTAACACAGACCCACAACTGGATGATGGAAACTTTGAGGCTCTCAATCTCAAATGGGATGTTTTCATATAAGCCCTTCCTTCAAGGCTCAAGGATCTATGTGGAAGGGGAAGCTGAAAGATTTTAAGAGCCAGAAAACAGTGTCTTCCTGGGCTGATGCACATATGAACTCACAGAGACTGGCAGCAGGCACAAGACCTGTGTTCAAGCCAGAGAGGATCCCAGCACTGAGATGGAGAGTGGACACTGGCTCCTACCCCTAACTAAGAAGCTAACTGCAACTGATGCCCACTGGCAAATGGAAAATCAATTTCCTCCAATGGAGTCTCACTAAGTATACTAAAGCCACACTTCAAGGCAGGCCCCATGCCCAGCAGTAGTTGGGCAACACAAAGCAAACTCGGTGGCATTTTTGTAGAATTTTACTCTATTTTGCTTTAGCTGAGCTTTTTTTTCCTCATTGGTCTCTTGCTTACTTATTTTTATTTCCTTTTGTGAGTGTACACATGTTTTATTTTGTTTGGTTTGGTTTGGTTTAAAGGGGGGGAGAAGGGAGGGAGAGATGAAGAAAGAGAAAAGAGGAAGAGAATCTAAAGCTGGTGGGTATGGAGGTGGAAGAGGATGTAGGAGGAACTGGGAGAGGGAAAATATGATCAAAATATACTATATTAAAGTTTTCAATTAAAAAAAAAACACAAGGTTCTGCCTTGTAGCTGCCTCTTGGACGGTCTTTCCCATACACGGAGATGCCTTACAGTGAAATTGAAGCTAAGTTTTTGAGACCTGGAAAAGAACTAACAAGGGAACCATGCAATAAAAAATTGAAGTCAACTGTAGATGATTGTGTTTCCCCCTGTGGAGGTGGTCCATATAGTCAGAGAATCCCAGAGAAACCCAGAAATAACCGAGTCCCTGTGGCCACCATTAACTTCAGAAGACGTGTTTGCCCTCAGGAAGACAAAACCAGAACTGCTGATGTTTTAAAGCCTTTGGACAAAGAGATGCCTGTTGATAAACTAGGTGGTGCTGAGTCCACTGTTTCCCAACATTTGCAAGGTGGAAAGCCTTCACCACTCCCCAGGGATGATGAAATCTATAGCACAAGTAAAGCATTCATAGGCCCTATTTACAAACCCCCCGAAAAAAAGAAATGCCGAGGAGGGAGGAATGAGATGGACGCTTCGAACAGAACAGATGGCAAAAGGAGACAAGAAGAAAAACAGAAATCTAACTGCAAAAAGTTAGAGATAGATACGAAATTATCCCAGTTTTACAAAGAAATTGAAGAACTGGAAAATGAAAATGAAGCTTCACAAGGCAGTTGTAAGGAACCAGAACTTTTTTCCGAGGAACGAATTATTCCATATGACCCGGTGTATGATACCTTACAACCTGAGGAGGAAAATAAAGATCTCAGTAACACTCTTCAGCCCCACTGTGGTTATCAACAGTACTTGGAGGATGAACCGGCCACATACCTCTGTGATGAGCCAGTGATGCCTACGTTTTGTGATACTTCATTTCCTTCCTTCAGGCCTGAATGGCAGTCAGTACATCCTTTTGTCATACCCCATGGTCCCCCTCTTCTTGGTTTTAATTATCATTTTAATATTCAAAGATTTGGCGCCCCACTAAATCCATCACCAAGTATGTTCCATGTGCAGGATGACTCTGGGATGCAGAATGGATATTATCTAGATGATTGTCAGGAGAGCTGGGGCTGTTTGACTCCTGATCAGAACGACGAGTATGCTCACTATGGTGTGACAAGCCATCATGTTCATCCCTTTAGAGATGACTACGGTATACAAGGTGAAAGTGTGAAGAATGGTTTCTGTGAAATCCAAGAGTGCTGGCCAGATCCTATCATGGACAATCATAATGAAACAGATAGGTTTGTGAACCAGTGGTTTCAAGAGGAGAAGTTAAATAAATTGCAGAAATTACTTATTCTTTTGCGAGGCCTTCCTGGTTCTGGAAAAACAACATTGTCTCGAATTCTACTTGGTCAGAGCCGAGACGGCATCGTGTTCAGCACCGATGACTATTTCCGTCATCAAGATGGGTACAGGTACAATGTTAATCAACTTGGTGATGCCCATGACTGGAACCAGAGCAGAGGTTTGTTTGGGGCCAGAGCTCCTGGGGTGGAGTTTTTTTTTTTGTTTGTTTTGCTTTTTAAAGTTTTTTTTTTTTTTTGGTTTTTCGAGACAGGGTTTCTCTGTGTTTCCTTGGCTGTCCTGGACTCACTTTGTAGACCAGGCTGGCCTCGAACTCACAGTGATCCGCCTGCCTCTGCCTCCCAAGTGCTGGGATTAAAGGTGTGCGCCACCACCGCCCGGCACTTTTTAAAGTTTTTTGAGACAGGCTTTCTCTGTGTATCCTTGACTGTCCTGGACTCACTTTGTAGACCAGGCTACAAAGAGATCTCTGAACTCACAGAGATCCACCTGCCTCTGCCTCCCTGAGTGCTGGGATTAAAGGCGGGCACCCCCACACCCGGTGGGATGGAGTCTTTTACTACAAGTCATGCCTAGGTTTTATTGTTGACTTAGACTTTTACAACTGAATGACTTTGAGAAACTGTTTATAACCTGGAATGCTAACTTCTTATGTAAAATGTGATAGTAATGATATTTGCCCTGTCTGGTCAGGAATCAGTGAATTAAGATAAAATGGGATGAGCTATATAAACTGAGAAAATAAGAGTTAGGGGGTATTTCAATAGGCTTTTTTTTTTCACCTTATAAATAATTTAGAGAACTCTGAAAAAAAAACACAAAAAGAATAAAACTGGAAAAAAAATCAGATCTTGAAGGTAAAACAAATCTCTGGGGAAATCCCTGATTGTTTTCAGAAAGCTTCACAGAGCCCCTGGCTGCTGGGGCTCTTCTGAGAACACTAGGATGAACCCCATTTCTTATTGTCTGAAGCACAGTGCATGGTTCTAGCCAAGAGTAAGTCAGAGGAGGTAGAGGTGGTGAAGCAATAGCTCTCTATCACCCTTTGTCCTGTCCCATGTCCAGACTGAGGGCTCAGTTTGCTAGTGCTATGAGGCACTCTTCCCAGCCCAGTGCAGTCTGGACAGCTGACAGCATTGGAACAGTTCTTTGGTTCAGAGGGGTACCAGGCCCAGATATTGGAGTACTAGACTCAAGGAAAATATGTTGGTTGGCTCAGGAGTCAGGCATAGAGATTTGAAACAAGGCTGCTTCCCCAGTCATGTAGAGTGGTCAGAAAGACCAAGAAACTCACAAAAGGTTGTCAGAGACTCCCAGATTTGTATATATTGGCACCCATGTTTCTTCCTGTTTCTCTGTTTGCTTACTGCTGCCTATGGCGAACTAAGGGCTAACCACAGATCCTCAATATCAGTTCATTCCCTCACCCTTCTCTTCCCCCATTTCTTGTTTCTCTCTAAACCTTTTGTCATACTTATCTTTTTAAGACTTTTATTCATTTTTTGAAAATTTCAAAGAGTGTATTTTGGTCATATACACTCCACTTCTCCCAATGACTCCCAAACCCGATATCATCTTCCTAGCCACTCAATGTCCAATTTTCTTTCTTTCAAAAAAAAAAAACAAAACAAAAACAAAAACAATCAGCAAACAAACAAACAGCATCATCAACAACAACAACAGCACCTTGTGTCCAATTTGTGTTATCTAGCTACTACTGAATGTGGGGCCTGCCCTCAAGTGGGGTCACAACATTGAATAAACTGACTCCCCTTCACAGAGAAGCTATCAAAACCCAATAATTCTCTTTCTTCTTTCCTTTTCCTAGTTTTGATTTCTCTTGTTAATATCTAAAACCTTCCTTTGGTTTTATTTTGTTTTTTTTTTTGTTTGTTTGTTTGCTTTCTTTCTTTCTCTTTTCCTTTTGTTGCCTATTCAGTTTATATTATCTATCCCCCTTCTTCCCTCTTCCTTCCTTCTTTCTTTCTCTAATTTTTTGTTACTTTCTTTCTCTACTTTCTTTACTATGAGAAGGAGTAGTATGCGAGTGACCTAGTGAGGTCTTCTCTTTTAAAATGATCTTTCAGTTTTGAACACAAAATTACTGTGTAGTTTAGTTTAATTTAAAAGATTACCAGGAGTGTTGCAAGGCAATGCTTTTCCATCTGTGAACACTTTACCTGAGATAGAAAACTTCCCTGGGCCCCACTTCTTCCTGCAAAACAGAGTTCAGCTACTCTGTACACCAGGCTCTGGCTCAGGATGATTCTGCATATTATACTGACTCTAAAACAAACAAATAAATGAACAAAACACATCATGGGACTCAGTGTGGACTTTCCTGTTTGGCTGACTTCAGGTGTGTTGAAGACTGTATCCTATATTAGTTCCCTTTCTCATAAGATAAAATATCTAAAAGAAAGAATTTAAGGCAGGAAGGATATACTTTAGCTCACAGTTCAAGAAAATACAGTTTATCATGGCAAGGTGTCTCTGTGGCAAGTGTTTGTTATATGGCGTTGATTAGCAATAACCATCTAGAACCATAGGGTCCAAGCTCTTATGGAGGCCCCTAAACTTTCCACTCCTAAACTTCCAAGACAGCATCAATAAGCTGGGCCCAACTATTTAGACAAATTATCTGGTGACAAACAGTCATTTCATCTTCAAAGCATAATGTATCCTTTAAACCAGCAGTTCTCAACTTGTGTGTTGGGACCCCTCTGGAGGTCACCTAAGACCATGCATGGAAAAACACAGATATTTTTATTACAATTCATAACAATAGCAAACTTACAGTTGTAAAGTAGCAACAAAATAATTTTGTGGCTGGAGTCACCACAACTGTGTTAAAGGATTGCAACATTAGGAAGGTTGAGAACCACTGTTTTATACATTTTTCAAGAAAGAGTATTTTCACCTATAGTTCTCTGAGTGATAATCTAGCTCAATCTCATCCCTGGCTGAGTTTTAGATAAACTTGAGCCCATCTGTCTCCCCAACCTCTTTCTTCTCGTTTTTCATCAAAGGAGATTTTCTCCATTTCTTCTATGCCTCTGCTGCTGGCCTTCTGTCTCTGTATTCCCAATGCTGCCTCTTCCATGGTGCTTTCTGAAACCCTCAGTCGGGATGCAGGTATTCCCTGTGCTCACAAGAGCTCTTCTAACAAGAATTTTCAGAAACGTAAAAGAAAAGTTCTTTTTGGTCTTTGTTCTTCCCTGGGTTCAGAGACCTGCATATCAAATCCTGCCTTGACTTTTGGTCAGTTATGCACCTCAGGAGAGAGATGAGAGGAGAGGGACCACACGCCGCCTTTCAGGCCTCACCTACTTACTAACTAGCAGACCATGACTGCCAACAGTCACTCATCAATAATGTTCTGCTTATTTTCATACTTTTCCCCAGTTTAGTCACATTTCACAATCCTTTCTGGCCCCACTTTACAAAGAATGTTGCAGATTTGGTCCTTATTCTCCCTTTAAGAGGTGGGATTTTTTTCTTTCTGTCTTATAGGAAAAACTAGGATCTCATTATGAACCCCACAATAAACCCCAAGTCCCTGACCTCTGAAGACTGTATCCTTGAACTTCATTCTGGGTTTTCTTACAGGAAGGAAACATGTAGGGGTGTACTTGTACTCCCTGCTTCCTTACTGCCAACTCAGGTAGGTCACAGGCCAGCTTGGCATATCGCTCAGCATCTTTTCCGGTGTAGTAGCATCTCCTAGCACCAATGTCCCAGATGTTGGAGCCTTGTGGCTGGTGCCTTGGGAAGAGACAGCTCCATGGCCATTCACTTGGAAAGATCACAGCCTTTGTTAGGGTGCACCCCCCACCTTCAGTCTGCTTTGGGGCAAGCACCTGCTTTGATCTGTGAGCAGGCCTGGTAGGTCATGGCCTACATTAATTCATGCATAACAATATGACTTCCCCTCTCCTTCAGAGAAAAGCGTAATCACTTCAAGGCACTCCAAATGCTGAATTCTTAAAAATCCAATTGAATCTTATTTTCATATGTCTGCTGGGTGGCCACTGAAAAGAACTGAAATAAGAAGGGAATAAAAATGTTTCCTTCAAGTTACTGAAGACTATTGCTGTTTGAAAAGGAGCTCTTGTCAGAAGGAATGATTTTAGGGAGGGGGAACCCAACTTGTAGCAGACAGAAGAGTGGCAACAAACTCCCTATGAGAATCCAGGTGTGCTGGGCACACAAATGCACCAGGCTGCGAATACAGCACATTGTATGGAAATGCCATATAACCCGAAGAACGATAAAAGTGAGGGAAGGCACAGTTATAAAAAGCACTTTGTAAACACCAACATGCTAGGTGACTGTGACATGATACTGTAGCTTCCCTCGAGGTGCTCTTCCCCATGGTTAGACATTACTAGAGGCCCCTTGACTCCTGCCAATCTCTGTTTTAATGATCTTTAAGCTGTCTTCCTAAAGGCAGGACGTGGTGCTTGGCAGGAAAAGAGCTTAATAATTTGTTTGTGGTAAAATGCTCTCCTAATTAGTGGATCTCATTAATTTCAATAAGGCTGGAGTTAACGTCCCTTCCCTACAGCCAGCCAGTCACCATGTCCTGCTGGCTGTCCTAGGGGATCTGTCTCTTATTGTTTGCTTTGTCCCCACTGCTACTGTCAAATTTGTGACCTCCCATGTCACACCTGAGCAGAGGCAGTTCACGGCCGCTGTCTGTCTGCAGTTTACCTTTCCTGGCAGCCATCCAGGTCTTTCGGTAACAAATGACACTATAGCTCTAACGGTATTCCCTGTGGTAAATGCTTCATCCTGCCTTGCTGGGTCTGTCCTTGCTAGTTCTCAGCCTCACGCACCATGGCAGTCTCCCATACTAACCTTATTTTCAAACCATAACAGATTCAAAGCTCCTTTCTGTCTCAGCCTTGGTCTTTTCTGTCCCTTTTGCTTGGAATTCATTTTCCCCAGTCTCTGTATGGGCTGGTGTTTACCTGCCAAGTCTCCATCTCTCTGTTTTTCTCTGAGGACACACTCCACAGACATCCTGGCCTATCCACTTTGACCAGCTCTGCTGGCCTCCCTTGAATTGCTTAAACCCCACTCTTATGTATGTGACTGTTTATTGCTTATCCTTTGCTGATAAAAAAAAAGTTCCACATCAAAAGAGAGGAGCATAAATACCCAGTATTACAAAGAGTGCACATTTTTAGAGGGGACTAACAAACGTGTGGATAGTGCAAAGGAAAGTATTGTGGGTCACAGGAAGCAGACACATATAGGAACTGGGACACTTGTGACTTCAATAAACTGGCTTATCGCAACACAGCACCGAGGAGATCAGCCATGTTTTGGGTGCCAAAGACATGGGTCTGCTTTTTAAACTCGAAATCAAACTTTATTTATATCAAATTATATTATATTATTTATTATAATTGTACAGTTATTTCAACTGGATACCAAGAGTCTTGGTATATATAGCAGGGAAAATATATATATATAACTATGATATTTTGGGGAGATTTAGCTATACATTTTGGCTCTAGACTGAACCTACTTTCCATGTTATCTACACCCCATGTAAGATAAACACTGTGTAGTTTAGGATAAATCTTGTTAGGATATCCCTAAAGTGAAGAAGTGCGAATGTATATTGCAATCTGCTTTCACTCTCCATTTCATTAAAATAGATAAATTAAAACAGTATCAGTTACACCAAAAAAAAAAAAGTTCCATGTGTGACTAAATCTATATTGTTCCCTGCTGTGTCTTCGGGGCTAGCAGTGGGTCCACAAGTACTTACATTTATTTTCTGAATGAATGAGCACTAACTAAAGGCAGAAGTCACTTACTAAAAGGAGAAAAAGTAATTTAGTTTATGTTAGCATTTTAAAACAATTAGCAAAATTCAAGTCTGCGAAGAGATGGGGTCAAAATGACTGTTTTAACTGAGTGGACTGGTTAATTTTGTTACAGAAGTAATCCATTGATGAGAAAATAATCATAGGTGCTATAGAATCCTACTTTTTTGGATACTGCTTGGTTGTATTTGCCAGAGCAACTTGGAATCCTTTATTCTCATTCAAAGTTTACTAAAGGAAAAAATTACATTGTGTACTTTTTTGTTTCCTCTTAGAAAAATCTTGTTTTGTAAATCTCAGTGCTCAATGTGAAAGAAGTTAAGTTGTGATTTTATTATTTTAAATTTTTATTTTGTTTGTCTTGTCCTTTGCAGTGCTGAGGATGGAACTCAGAGTCTTTTTTTTTTTTTTTATGTTTTTGAGACAGGGTTTCTCTATGTAGCCCTGGCTGTCCTGGAACTCTCTCTGTAGACCAGGCTGGCCTTGAACTCACAGAGATCCGCCTGCCTCTGCCTGTGAGTACTGGGATTAAAGGTGTGCGCCACCACGCCCCGCCAGAACTCAGAGTCTTGTGGATTCTGGTCACGTACTCTATCATGGAGTCAGATGACCACCCCTCTTGTACTGAGTTCTGTTTCCCTCATTCCAGTGTGTATCACAGCATGGTAGAATATGTTTATATATATGCTTTGCACACTTTGTATGCCTGACTGCGGGAGCCAGGCAGGTAAATTCCTACTGTGGGAAAGACTGTCTAGCAATTTCTCTTCTGTATTTACTTAGGATGTACACATTGGCCATGTCTTGCTACCATGGAGTTCTAAGGAAGCCAGGAAGTGATGGAAAGGTACCTGATGTTGTTATAACCAATGCTTCTTGTCTTACAGGAAAAAAAAAAACATTCAAGACCTCATGGAGTAGAGATGAACTGGGATGAAGATTTCTGAGGTGGGCTTCACAGTCAGCCAGGGGAGTAGTCATGCTCTCTGTGTAGACCTGCTTACTAAACTGAATCAAGAGACACCTTCGATAAAAATTCGGTCCTTCGCCCTCTGTCAACTCCATGTCGAAAACTAGCTCTGGCCTTTTATAGTGGTTTCTGGTTACAGTTAAAGAAAGAGAAAGGAGCACATGGGGTCTGGGATTCCACAGAAACACTGGACTAAATTTAACTTGATTCTGTTGAGTTACAAAATTATTCAAAACAATTGAGCCTAATTTTTCTTAAAATTAACATCAGTTAAAAAAGATTAAGCAAAATAAATCCTTCCTAGGCAAAAGTTGTAAACTGAGACTTGCTCCAACTTTGTCTAATTTTTACATCCTCCGTTGACAAAGACGTAAACTTGGGAGTGTTGGCAAGAGCTGAAGGCTGGAAGATTAGGAACTTTGAGTTTTAAAAATATTTAAAGAGAAGATTTTTTCATGACAGTTTTAATTTCTGCAGAGTCTTGAAATATACAACCCATATAATAAACAGTGGCCATTGAGCTTCAGATCTTTAAGGAATCCCAGGATTCTGTCTAGTTCACATTTTTCTAAGGCTGTAGAAACAGGATCATAAGGTGAAGGACCTTACTAAAGTTTAGACTTAAGGGTGTAGCAGTCAGCACCTGAATTCATTTCATCTCATCAAAATGCCTCCTTTTGAACAGGACTATCCACAGTTCCTCAAGAATATCTGATGTTTTGATGGAACAGTTTTTACTATAACTACGGGATTTTGATGATCAGACCAAGTAAGAGATAGTAACAATCACAATCCTGCTGTTTCCTTCTAAGTGTTTCAGTGACAAGGGAGTTCAGAAACAATGGGCCTTGAGGATAGTTATATAAAAATGTAGGGGTTAGATAAATTAGATTTAGAAAATATATAGGAGTTTCTGATACTGTCTCTTAATTCGGGGCCTGAAGAGCATTATCAGCATGAAGTCAACAAAAACAGGAAAGACTCAATAGACTGAAAAACAAGGTTGAAGTCAGGAAAACAGGAAAGATTTAATGGATTTGAAGAAACAAAGTATCTGGCCTGACATTGTTTTCAGCTGCTAAGTGGGCGGAGCCCAAATTAAGATGAAACAGAGTTCCTCCTATTTAAGGACAGTTCATGGAGCGCAGAGAGAGAAGAGGCCCCTGATGTTAGAGAGCTCCAAGAGTCCTGCTGAAAAAAGGGCTGGCCATTGATGGCCAGCTCTCTCCTTGAAACAGAAAGAAGCCGGTGAGCAAAGAAAGCCTGAGCAAGACACCAAAAGGCCAAGGACTTGACCCTGTGGCTCAGCTTTTGCCTAGAGGGGTTTGATCTGTCCGAACAGTGGCCTAAAAGAAACGGTGCCTGGCTTTAAGGACTGAGGCAGAGCAGCTGAGTTCCTGATTCAAAAGAAGTAAGTTGGCCTGCAAAGGGCTGGGGTCTACCACAGAGAAGAAAGCATGAAGCCTTATTTAAGGTGAGACTGCAATAACCAACTACCCTGATGAACCTGCATCTGAGAGATCCAGAAAAAGGACTGCTAAGTGCGTTAAAGAATCTACAACAAAGACTGTATTCCTGACGACTGAGGACCTGCCCCAGAGACTGTATCATTCTAAAAGGTTATGAAAGTAGTTGTTATAATTATCAATAGGTTTAGAGGATAGGTTAAAGGGGTTGTAGGATTTTATAGGATTAATAGTTAAGAAATTGTTGGTGTTTGTTATAAGTGAATTTAGTAATAAATAAATAAGTGTTAAATAATAATTTTAAAAGTTCGGTTACATAAAAATCTAATGTGGGAACTGGAGAGGTGGCTCAGTGGTTAAGAGCACAGACACACGTTTGGTTCCTAGCACACACATTGACAGAATGGGGACTCACAACTGCCTGTAATTCCAGTTCTAGGAGATCTAGCATCCTTGTATTGCCTCCACAGGCACATGTGGCATACACTCACACAAATGCACACACATTCTCTCTCTCTCTCTCTTTCTCTCTCTCTCTCTCTCTCTCTCTCACACACACACACACACACACACACACACACACACACACACACACACTTAGAAAAAACAAAAGCATTCAGCCAGGACTGTGGGTAAAACCAAGGATTCCAGCTACTAGGAAAGCTAAGGGAATGGGACAGCAAGTTCAAGGCCTGTTTGGGCAACTTGGTGAAATTTGTTTAAAAAAACAAAGAGACAGAGGGCTTACCCACCATTTTCAATGTCCTGGTTCAGTAACAAGCACCAGAAGGCATAGAACTGGAGAGCAGTGGGCTTTGAGGCACCTGTTTCTCCTTTTCCTAAAATATGTGAAGGCACATCTGCAGGTTCCTATGACATATTGTCCCTCCTCCAGCCATACAACCTCTACTTGCATAGCAACTGTCTAAGCAGGAGCAGGTTCACACATGATTCATTTGCGGGGAGGGTGCTGGGGTGTTGGGAGCTATAAGCTGGGAACTGAGCCCAGAGCTCTGTGCATATTAGCAATTAGATTTCTACCACTGAACCAAAACCCCAGTTTTATAAATAAAAATTTTAAAGGTTCCAAGTGGGGAGGAATTGTGGCAGAGAAGAATTGAGAAGTGTTGCGTGAGTGGTGATTGTCTGCCAGGGTTCATTGAAAATACTGAGGAGTTAGCTTGTTGAGGAAAAAACTGCTTTAACTGTTAAAAGTAAATGATAGTATTTGCTTCATCTTCCCCAGCATGCACACAAATAATAGAAATTAGAATATATTTAATGTTTATACCCATCTCTTGTAACTTAAAATTTTTATTTAAAACTATTATATTTGTTAGTACTTAACAAACACGTATAAAACACTTATATCCTATAACCTAATACCTAAAACCTAATACCGATCTAAGAACACCCTAATACTTATCTAAGAATGCCCTAACACCTATCTAAGAATACACAAATACCTATCTGAGAACACCTAACTAACCCTATTTTAATTTTCTTAAAATGATATTAATTTTCTTAGCTTAGGTCTGTGAAGGATAACTTTTTTTTGTCAGTCTGGATACGGAAGTCCCAGCAGGCAGTCCTTTTCAGGCTTAGTGTCTGTTGGGCCTAACTTTGCCAGTTTGGATGGCCAGTTTACCAGCTTATAAAGTCAGTCTGTTTAAATCGCTAGCTTGAGGTCAGCTTCCTCCATCAGCTGAGATTCATTTCTACAGCCAGTGTATGTTTCATGGCCTAAAGCTTCTCTGAGTGCCTTCTGAACTCTACCTGCTTTTTCTGTCAGCCTTAATAGGCTAAATTACAGCAAAGGGTCTCTCTCCGGCTGATTCGCAGTGAAAAGTCTTTCTTTTTTGGGCTTCATCTCAGTTTATGATCGTTGCAGTCTAAAGGCCTGCATAGGCCATACCTTGCTGTGCACTTCTGCAGTGTGTGTCTCAGCTGTGAGGGCAGGAGGAAGAGGAGAGAGTGGCCATGATGTGGAGCCCTTTGGCTTATATATTACATCATCCCTTGATCCTTGGTGGTCTAGAGGTTCCACAAGATTTCTCACGATATCCAGCAGTCCTGTGGCTTCTCAAGGCAACTGATATTATCTGTGGCTTATGTGTGTTCTTATCCATGCCTCTTTAGCAAGATACTTTGTGTTTCTCACAGAACTATGGCCTCAACTGGGCTTTGTCCATTTCAGCACATTAAAGGGACCCAAAGCTCCTCCTTATGCGGTGCCAGATGCTAAGCTAAATTGTCTACTAATTCACTAAAGAGGCCTAACTTATACCACACTCAATTTTTTAAAAGTCAAGAGGAAAAGTAGCTGGAAGACATATTTGGGTAACAGAATTTGTTAGGTGTGGACTACACCTAACTTCAGACTATTTATAGCTACTTTGGGGCCTGGGACTAGCAAAAAAAATATTTGAATTCTCTCTAGGATCACTATTAAAATTACACTTTGCTAATTGATATCATAGTTCAATCAATAAATGCAAAGCACAATTAGCCTTCCTCTTAAATTACATTAATATACAATCAAAATTAGGCAATATAGTAGCTTAATACATTTGAAAGTTTAGCATCGGAAATGCCCACCTATTTTCTTATGCACTGTCTTACATGTGCATCTTGACAACTTTACTGGATGAATTTTTCACTGAAATGTGGTGTCCTGGTATTTTTCACAATATTCTAATGATGGTGGAAACTCCTGTTTAAGAGAATGTGTTGGGTAAACCTTGCTAATCCCATCAGTAACTGAGCACATTTGAGAGAACTGAAGAACAGGAGGAATTCCTATCTTTGAGTAAGATTATTTTTTTCATTTTCCCTATGTTGCATTGAAGAGGATGTGCAAAGCTATTTGGGTGTCAGAGTTTAGCTGGATGGCACGCTTTCCAGGTATGGGATTGGCTAGGACTAGAGAACTTCCTTTCTTCTGGATTGGAGACTAGTTGTTAACATAGTTATTCTTTCTGGCATTTAGATCTTCACTTTTCACAAACTCACCTCAAGGAGAAAAGAAGCCTTCTTAGGAGTGAAGCATGCAGAATGACTTCCAATGTTTTGGCTGAATAACTGCAGGAAGAATGGAAATATTAAGGTCATGGTTACCTTTGCTGTCTTGCCCAGTCCCCTGGATTCTGTTTCCATTAGTTATCTCTCGGGATATCACGCAGTGGCCCTTTCCCAGAGAGGTTTGGTTTTATTACTCATCTTTAGATCTTGTTAATGCTTAGTTGGCTTGTTTGATATTTAAGGAGGCCCATGTTCTCCCTGTCATTCTTAACCACGAACTCTTGTACAGACATCATATTGTTTTGTATAAGCCTTAAATGAAGTTTCACATGGCAGGAGGGTGTAGCGTGTCCTCTGAAGGCCAATTATCTCAGCCTCAAGTCCTAGCAAGATGCCTCCCTTGAAATGTGTTCATGAGTCAGAGAGGGACAGTATCTCTTTTAGTTTCTTCCCTTCTGGAATGTCTTCTGACATCCTGGACACCAAGATGAAGTCTGTTGCTAGGAGGCAAACTCAGGGCTGGGATGAGGTCTTATTTGCCCTCTACTCTGTTGGACATTCAGGTGAGGATTTGGGTGATACTTGGATTACAATGGACAGTCCATATTAGATTTGGGTGGTGGGAGCAGTGAGAGTGAAGATGAGAGATCCAAGGCTTATGAGAAGGGAGAGGTACTTTCGGCACCAATGGAAGGGCCTTGATGTTGCCCCACGCCCAGAATGAAGATCTCTTCAGGGCCCACTTGATGGTTCTTCATTAGAAACATGATAACTAACTGCCTAGCATCACTATATCTTGAGTTTTTGTTTCGTGGTTGTTTATTATGCAGTTATTTTATTATTTGTTTCAAAAATTTCTAGGGAAAGTAGAATTTTTTTTTTATCAGAACCAACAGAAATGCCTGGGGCATCTTATTTGAAGGTAATTCTCTGGGTTTAGTCTCCAGAGAGAAAGTATGCCCTTGGCTCTATATGGTCATCATAAGCAGGGATTTTTCTCCTTTAAATGCTGAATTACGGCAATAGCTATGATGTCTGAAATATACAAAGTTAATAGATATCTGTTAAATGCCCCTGGAAGTGATGATCCTACAGGTCAGATAAACACAGAACTGAGACTTCACTCAAAATCTATAAATACATCGACTTTTACAAGACCGCTGGCACCGCAACTAGTGTGTATACTCGTACATCCACCGGAAAAGGTACCAGTACTAATGTTCAGGTGGGCAGAAATGACCAAGTAACATGTTTCTGTGATAGTAACCAAATCCACCATGGATGCCCACCAAAACCAATTTAGTAGCATGGCCACACCTAAGAAGTCCATATGTGAGTGTCATAAGATGCCTTACCACAGTCTGCTTATTTATTTTCCTTAACTTCTGAATTGAATGAGAAGAACGTACCAAATACTTTTTTGGAGAACTTAATGATTATGCTTTCTACTCACAGCTCTTCTTTTTAAATATATTAATTTATTATTTATCTTAAAATCTCATACAAAGTAGTTTGATCACATTCATTAGTTCTTCTCCCTCAGCAACTCCCAGATCCACTCCACCTCATACACTCCCAAATTTGTGTCCTCTGTCTTCCTTATTTTAAAATAATCCATCACCACCAATTTGTGCTGTCCATAAACTCCTGGGTATGGGGCCTCCACTGGATTGTGGCCAAACCAAAGAAAACTGACTCTCCCTCCCCTTAGAAGCCATCAGCTGACTAGACCTTCTCAGCTAGGAGTCAGGGCTCATGAGCCTGTCCTTTCTCCAAGCTAGAATATTGACTGGCCGGATCTTGCTGTGAGTTAATGAATGTAGCAGGCCCGTCATGTATGGAAGACAGTGTTTAGTTGAACAATCCGCTGGGGTTGCCTGGACTTTGACTACTCGTGGGTTTATACGTTAACCACCATCCAGAAGGCACAAAGCAGTGTGTGACTCAAAGTTTCGGGGAGACTACATCTGAAGTGCTTTTCTTAACAAAACCCACACAACCAAGACAGGTATTCCTAAAAACTGATTCACTGGTTGCTTTCTTTTTAAGTCATTTTTTCCCCCCTGGGGTAATGGCCTATAGCTTCACTGTGTCATAGTGTGTGACATTTCATTAGACTAGAAGCTCTCTGTGAAAACACTGGTTTTTACTTGTCACTGGCAAGAGACTGGCACTCAGCATTGTGCCTCCTTATACACAGACAGTCCTCAACAAATTCTTACTTTTAAATGTAGGTGCTGTCATATCCAGGTCCTCATGCTTGAATAACAAGCACTCTTACTCACTGAACCATTTCACCAGACCTCCCTTTTTCTTCATCCAGCCTTCTTTGAGGCTTCACCTGTAATAGTTTCAGCTCAAATGACCCTTCTTTGTAGAGGCTTCCCTTGATTCCTTAAAAAATAATAATCTGTTTTATATCTTACATAGAGATTTGTTAACCCTACCCTCCCACCATACATATTCAATTATTTGTAGTTTATTAGTCAGATTTGTCTCATTTGACACAAAGCTCTATCGAGTCTGAAGCCGACATCTGTTCTGTTCTTCATTCTAGAACCCTTTCTAGTACACAGTGGTGCTTAATAAACAGTAGGTGTTTATAAATAAATAGATGGTCAGATGGATGAGTGACTGTCCTAACAACCCCTTACGCACATTCACATCTGCAGCTGTGTGCTCGCTCCCTTGTTTTCTTGAACAACACAGAGTGATGAGGGGCTTCATGGAGAATAGTCAAATGCATCCTTTGACTCAGTCAATTGCTAGACATAGATAGCTACAAAGTGTTCTGAGTAGGGCTGTGTTTCAGGGTTATGAGGCCTGGGATGAAGAACTTCTATATCTCAATATGTCCTAATATGTCCTGAGAACGGCCCTACATACAATTCTGGCTCTAATAAACTTATCTGGGGCAAGTTGCACAACCTTTCTGAACCTCTTTTCCAAATATGCAAATCTGGGACACAAATTGTACTTAATTCATGTGGTTATTTAGAAGATTAAACAGATAATGTATGTAAAGTACATATTTTAGTGCTTGATATAGAATAAGGAAGAATAAGTACTCAATAGAAGTTATTATTAATAATAACATTTGAAGTCCATCGGTGGGCTAATACTGAACTGGGACACAATTGGATTATAATTAAATATATTAAACAATGCCTTGCTCAACCTCAGTGAAAGGAATTAGTGCTTTTCTTTTAATGGCTATAAAATTCTACTGAGCTAAATAATGGAATCAGAATGAATTCCCTACAGTCATGGCTGGATTTATTAAGATCTGGAAGCGTATAGTAAAAGACACACTGTCATTGTAGATTAACATATCTCCACACCCCAAGTTGTGTATTATTTAATAGAATGCTAGATAGCCTTTTAGAATTTCTTTGACAAGAAGAAAATTTGAACACATGAAATAAGTGTTTAAAAGAAATCTGTATCTATAACCTTAGCTATGATCTAAGCAGTATCCTATGATAAAATAATTATGTAAATACCTTTTTGTCTTTCTGTCAAAAGTACATTTAAAATATATTACTTTTTCCTAATTAGAAAATGAATATAATATTTGAATGTAATATGTTAAAATGTTTAGCCTTATTGACGTGATACAATTACATACATAAATATATATGCACCAATTTAGATAATTTGCAGTGACATGTAAGACCTAAATTACAGGAACCAGAAACCTAATTATTTCAAATTGAATAATCTTGCTAACCAATGTCACTGGTTCCAAGGGAACAAAGGCAGTGGCTTTTAAAAATGTCTTACTTGTATTATTAATTCTGTTATAATTCCCCTCAATTATATCAGAGTTCTTCTGTATCACAAGGACCAAAAAAGCAAGACGTTTATTTCTTCATCAAATGCAAGAAAACGCAGACACTGCCTAACCCCTGACTGTCCACTTATTTGGGCATCAGTGGAACCTCTCACTTCATAACAACCAGCCTACAATTTTCTCATCATTTTTCATTTGGTGGTGAGGGAACCCGCTATTTACAAGAAAATCCTCACCTTTCAGCCCATGTGATAGATGTGAGAGGTATATTATAGAACAGCTTTTGCCCCCGCTGCTCATGTCCTCATATTTAGGCAGGAGAAAGGCTTTGGCTAGCCATTCTGTTTCTCTTGTTAGTCATCTCCTTGCTATTTGGGGGACTGCGATTAGCGTGCCGAAGAGGAGGGTTTGTGTACTGGAAGTCTGGTATACAGTATCTGAGTCAAGTTGGGGACCTCAGCTCACCATGCTCTTCCTTCTCATCTTCAGAACACTAAGAAGGCTGTCTTCAAGGCTGGCTGAGGTGATATCAATGGTGCTTTTCTAAGAACTGTGTCTGCGGTTACATTGTTCTGTTCTTTTGAAAAGAGCTATGAACTCAGGACACGGGTAAGATTGACAGTTCAATAATACATATTTAGAACTGGAAGAGTTTCTTGATTGAACTATGTCTTTTCACTGTAGTTAAGGCAAAGGAAATACTTAAATGGTTGTATATTCTTGCATTTTAATTAGTTAATTAAGCTTACAAAGTAATATGTTTCTTTATGACATTTTCATATATACTTAGGTTTGGTTGACTCCCTACCTCCAGCCTCTCCACTTCTTCTGCCCACATTCCTCTGCCCCAGCCTGAGCCTTCCCACTTCTATTTTCGTATCTTATATTCTGTTGTCCTCCCATTGTGCCTCCCTTAAAGTCTCTTTTTAAATAGTTCCTCTCATGGGCTTTTGTCTAGTTTTCTCACCTCCTCTGCTCTTCTGACACTCCCCCTCACCAGGCATATTTAACAATTAGAAAGTAGGGTCCACATATGACAGACGGCATGCTGTATTTATCTTTCTGAGCCTGGATTGCCTAACTAATTATTACCCATTAACATAATATTATCCATTTCCATCAATTTTCTCGAGAATTTTATTTTTCTTTATGGCTGAATAGAATACCATTGTGGGTATGCACCGTATTTTTATTATCCATTTGTCAATTGATAGTCATCTAGAGGACTTTATTTCCTTGGAGCAATAAACACAGATCCACAAGGGTCTCTGTGCTAGGATGCAGAGTCCTTTGGGTGGATGCCAGGCATGTTAGATTTGGGACATAACAGCAGTTCTATTTTTAGATTTTTGAGAATCCTTCAGAATCGTTCATATTGACTTTCATTGTACATCTACCAGTTTATACTCTCACCAACAGTGAATAGGGGTTCCTCTTTCAGCAATTCTTCACCAGGATTACTTGTCATTAGTTTCCTTGATCATAGTCATTTTAACAGGGATGGACAGAATCTCAGAGCAGTTTCAATTTTGATTTCTCTGATGGCAAAGATGCAAAACGTGTGTGTGTGGTTTTTTTTTTTTTGAGTAAAGTCTGTTTAGTTCATTGGTCCACTTATTGATTGGCAGTTTTGACTTTTTTATGTATAATTTTTTACAATTCTTTGTATATTTTAGTTACTAACCCATATCTGAAGCACAACTGGCAAAAAAAAAAAAAAAAATTTCCCCCATTCTGGAGGCTGTCTACTATGTTGACGGTTTCTTGCATCATCAGTCCCCATTGTTCCTCATTAGCATATCTATATAAACAAATAAATGCTGCTTTGAGATTTCTCTATTTATCCTGTCCTCATTTCTGCAAAATGCATGGGAAGAGTAGCTTGGGTTTGGCTCCCACTTCTTCAACACCCTTTCTCATAGCTGTTGCACCTTGGCTGTCATTCTCAATGTATTAAGCTGATAACCTTAATTGGCCAAAGCCACTGTCTTATTTCCCTTTTTTTGGTTCATTTATTACTGCAAGTTACATCTCCATCACAGTCCCCTCTCTCCACCCCTCCTAGACCCACCCTCCCCCTCTATTCCTCCTCTCCCACCTATCCTACTCCTCCAGAGTGGGTGATTTCCCATTATTATCTTATTTCCTCAGTCACTAACAGTCATTGAACACACTCTTCTAAAGTCTATCTTTCTCTGACTTCTGCCAGATACTGATTTCCCTTCTTCAGGGATGCTTTATTTCATGTTCATGTTGGGGTTCCTCCTGTGTAAGAATTCTATACACAGAAGGGCGCAGGGTACAATGAGCTCTTCTAGTCTTCTAACTCTATGGTGTTCCCCCTGCCCCCATGCACACACATTGTGATGGATCTCAGGTGAGTATATCCAGTCCAAATCTAGACTTAGTTGTCCAAATTTATGTCAATGTTTTACAAGGCAACCAGATCAACAGGATGTGTGTATATGCATAGATAGGTAAATGTATTGTTTTTAAGAATTGGCTTACAATGATTATGATACTTGTTAACAACCAAAGTATGCAGACTAAGCTGGCTGTCTTCAGACCCAGACAAGGGCTAATGCTGACATTCAAATTCCTAGGCCATTCATCTGGAACTCCTTCTTGCTTGGGGCTATTGGTGTTTTGTTCACATCAGACCTTCAACTGAATGGATAAAGGTCATTCACATTATGGTTTATATCTGTTTTACTCAAAGTTCACCATTTAAATGTTGATCCATTCCAAAAACACTCCCACAGAAACATAACAAAAATAATTTTTGATGAAATATCTGAGCACCGTGGCCCAGCCAGTTTGACAGAATAAAATTGCCTAACACAGCTCAGCATCTCAATCTGGATGTCTAGTGGTTAAAAAAAAAAAGGTCATAAGGACCACAGGACTTTCTTATCTTTATGAGATATTTAATTTGCTCTTGAAAACTAAGGGAATGGGCTGGAGAGCTGGCTCAGTAGTTAAGAATACGTTCTGCTTTTTCATAGAACCCAAGTACTGTTACCAAACCCATCTCAGACAGCTCACAACTACCTAGAATTGCAACTACAGAGGATCCAACACTCTGTCTGGCCTCCATGGGTGCCAGGGCACATATGCACATACTTATATACAGACATAGTTAGACATAAACAATAAAAGAAATCGTCTAATTGAAAAGAAAACCAAGAGAAGAGTGAATTAAGAGGAGAATGTCCTTGAGACACCACCAATGCTCTATTGTGTTAAGTGTGGACAAGTGTCAAGACTGAGACCATGAAGAACAGCCGCGAATGTGAATGCACACTGCAACCATCCAGCTACTAGATGCCCCTGATGCCTTTGAAAGTCTGTCTTGAAACTGACAACTTCCTCCTGAACCCAAGATCCCCTCCACTCTGCTTCCCCTTTACCCATGGCCCTAACTGTTACAACTTTACTGACTTCTCAGATTTTCTGGTGACTCACGTCAATGTGCCCAAAATACCCATTAACTCTGTTTTTCAGCAGTCCCAGCTTCGAGCCACTCATCATAGCTTCCCCGCGCTCTTCTTATTCATGAGATGAATATTGTCATCATCCGAAAGGACTTCCCTCAAATGATCCATTTTTATATCAGTCAGGAATTTTAAACACATGTGAGAATCAAACACCAGGCTTTTTAGGGGAAGATCTAATTCTTTATTCTCTTTCGTACATCCAGTGATTGTAGCTGTCATCACAATTATTTTAAAAGCATCTGGGACTTAGTGCTTTAAATGAACTCATTCTGCTGCATTCAGACATAGCATTCCAAATGGTACTTACTCAGTTTTCAGCATTTTCCTCCCCACTCCCTGACCACCCAAAAAGATTGCTCAGTTTATAAGAAAAGGCCTTGCAGCTCACAACATGTTGCAGTCTTGCTCAAAAAAGAAACTTTTTCTCATCCCGTCCCCCACATATTCCCTTATTTTCTCATTGGGATAAGAATGCTCTGGATGGTTGAGTTGGTAAGAATCTAACTTTTGCTGGCTACCTCTTACAAAGTTGATGGTGTTTACGTTCTTTGCATGGTCTCCTATCTTTATGCCTTTAGGGTATTGACCTTCTTGTTCGTACCATTTTGGTAAGGCCAGCTTCTTGGTCTGGGACATGTCAACTTGATCTCAAACATAAGCCATATTTATGAATGTGAGGTTAGCAGGAGTCATGTTTTCAGGAGTTCCTGGTGCGTCTAAAGTCACAGTGAGCAAAGCTGTGATTCTTGATTTTTATGTGGCTATCAGTCTTTGGAATTATACTCAGTAAGAAACCACTTGAAGAAAAGAAGCAGAGGGCCCAAAAACAATAATGGAGACAACACTGGATAAGAAAGAGTTATAGTTACATGAGTTTTCTATGCTGCCCTAACTGATTGCCACAGGTTTAGTGGCTTCAAACGACACCCATGTACTGTCTCAGTATCCCCAAAGCAGAAGTTTTGGCCCAGTGTGGCCTGCCTGGCTCTCTTCTTAGACTCCCACAAGGCTGAAATCAAGGTGTTGGCAGTGTTGAATTGCTTTACGGAGGCTCTGAGGATAAATGTGCTCCTAATCTCACTCAACATGTGGGCAGAATTCATAGGTCCAGGACTGAGGCCCCTTCCCTGGCTTGCTGCCATCCTAGAGCTGTTCTCAGATTCTGCAGGCTAGCTACATGGTTTTTGTCTCCTACCAATGGGGAAAAGCTAAAGTCCCTCTCACATTTTGAGTCTGTGACCTGCCTGTTTCTTCGCATTTTGTCTGTGGAATCTCTTTGCCTTACTTTCTTTTGAAGGCTCGAGTGATTTAATAGAGCTTGCTTGGATGATAGAGGCTAAGTGGGTTGTTTTCAGTTCAGCTGGTTGGTAATTGTAACCCTACCTGCAAATTCCCCTCCCAGCCTGTTTAGATTAATGTTACACTGAACGACTAGGACCAAGATGGTTGATAGGACATCCATACGACTATCCCTACCAAAAAAAAGTGCATGCATATTGTCATTGTAACTCCCAAATTCTGGCTACATTCTCGCTTTTGCCCTAAATGTGTAGGCATCAAATTTTAGTGCCGGCCACCCTCTAGCATTCTCCAGCTGTGTTATGCTTGGCCAGCCCTGAGCTTCTCTGAGTCTCATTTTCTTCACATACAAGAAATTGCCGACTCTCTTGACATTTTTCCAAGTACCCAATATAAGTGTGTTACAAACAAGCTTTGAATACTGTGAACCCAAATACTAATGATTGTTATACTACTTCATCTTCTAAATAGAAATATTGTAAAAACTAAAATAGAAAGTTTTCTAAACTAGTAGTGAACAATGCTGAGTCTTAAATGTCAGGAACAGAAGTCAGGAGTCTACTCATTAGCTAAATGACCTTGGGCATGCCATTTAGTTGTTCAGGCCTTCTTTCCCATTTATGAATTCATGTGTTTGACCAAAGGGCTCGCAATGTCCCATTCAGCTCTAACATTCACCAATTCTATTCTATGTTCTTTCTTCAAAATGCACTAAGAGTCAGTTGCAAGAACCAATCTATTTACAGTCAGCTCTTCACACATCGACTGTGAAATGCCCAAGAGATGCTCATAACACAAGGGCTAGAAATCTCCTCAAGGAAAACCTGAAATACCTCTGTAAATCTTGGTAAGTTTTGCAGTCCTTTATCATTATAATCAAGCTTTTCTTCAGTTCCCTATTCCAAGATATTCAACTACTGAACAGTTTTGGTTCAAAAATTCACATTAGTCAACTAGACATTATTGATTCAGAAAAACAGGAAATGTGTTATATTAATAAAAGTTGTTTTTGAATCAGTTCTGTTTGAAAAGTAAAGCATGAATATAAAATATAATTCAATATTTATAAACTTAATATCTACAATTTTTGAGATGTGTATGTTAAGAAATTATTGTAAATTTCTCATTTTCCTCCTAAGAACTTTGTTCTTATTTCAAATAAATCACAAAGAGTAAACTGTATACATTCAGTTGTATCAGGGATCACTAACGAATACATTCCATTTTCTGAGTATTCCTTTTTTTTCTTCTTAGATCTGTAATAATGGATATATATATATATATATTATACACATACGTATAACTATAGTTTTGAATATTAAGAAAGAAAACACTTTCCTCAAATTACTTTTGGGGGGATCGTTAACATTCATTTTTATTACAGCATTGGCAAAAGACTTTAGGAGAATGAGATGGGAATGCTTGGGTCCCCTCATATTTGACAGGTGCTTTGGACAAGGCAGCTCACTGTGGGGTGTTGGGGGCGCATACCAGAGCAGGAATTTAACAGGGCTCAGTGAGTGTGAGCACGGTTTCTGTCACATTTGAGTTAGTGCTTTGTAAAAGGGAAAATGTGAGTTATTTTGACCACGCCGTGGTGGTCAGCCAGCCTTCACTTAGATAATTTTCTTTGCCACAGTAATCTCCTAAGTTGTTGAAGCTGGCTGGAACTGAAGTTTAACAAGATGAATGTGGCATACAGTATGTTTAGCCCCTAATCGTTTGCATGTGTGTGATGTTTTCAACCTCATGGCTCTGGCTTAAGGCTGAGTGGAAATGTTGGATGGTCCGTAGTACTGAGCCAGGCAGGAGTGCGTACACTCTACCTTACAGTTCCTTAACCCAGACGTGGCCGTTTTAGCCTGGGAGCCCTGACATAGAGAAAATAGGCGGAGACAGGAAGGAAAGGTCCTACTTAAAGAGGGAGGAAAAGATATTATGCATCTTAAGTGGCAAAATAACAGCAGACCTTGAATTTGTTCTTAAAGCTCCAATAACAGAAGAGGAAAATGTGAGAGCACCAAGGGGTAAGAAGTGAGCTGATCCATTTATTAATTTGTCCAACAAGCTGAGTGCCAGCTTTGTGTGAAAGACTGTTAGTTGCCCAAAAAACAATAAACAAAATGGGGTTCTCACTGCGCTATGGGAGTTTAGTCTAAGCATAAGGGACCCTCACTGGGCCTGCCTCATGGTGCTTCCTCAGCCACAGCGTCTATGGGTCCGAGGGAGTCGTTTTCAGTTCTCCAGATCTGTCTGAAAGGCTTAGCAAGACATACATCATAGATAATTCTGCTAGACATACTTATTTATGTAAGGGAAGGAATAATTATAGGGTGACACGGTTGTTAAGTAAATGTGATAGTCAGGCGTTGCGCTGCTTTGAACAACTGAGAGAAACAGTTCAAAGGAGGGGTGGTTGATTTTAGCTCACTATTTCAGAGGTTCAGCACTTCATGGTTTGGGATCCGCATAGCTCTTATGGCGAGCGGGGGCAAGGAGAGAGAACCGTCTGTAGCAGTAAACTCCTCTGCCTTTATCTCCCCTCCACCCCTGTCAGGTGACAGCACCCACATCTGCTCAGTCCTTATCCGGTCATTACTTTTCATATGCCACTCTTCTCTGGAAACACCTTCACAGACACGCCTAAAAGTGTGCTTTACTTATCCCCAAGGGGCAAGTCACATAAACCATCAAGATTAGCGGGAGATGGAATATTTATGTAAGGTACCGGGCATTTAGTCCTTTATCTGAGTGAGAGAGAAGTGTGATAAAATTTGAAAGTGAGCTCTGAGGACTTTGTTTGTGCCCTCCAAACCTTGCCCTTCAGACACTGCCATATACCTCACAGTGTTGCGTCTGGGAGCAACGCTGACCCCACACTCCTCTTTGTATTGGGTCTCTGCTCCACATCTTACTAAAACATCACAGGCAACAGGAAGTGACCGGCACACTTCTCCAGCCGGAACTGCCACTATCAGATACTTGTTTATCAACTATTAGAAAACCACTGGCACTAAACGAGTTAGCAGTGGAGGACTTCAGGAAGTATTAGGCAAAGGGCAGAGAGTGTAGGCATCAGTGTTTGTTTGGTACACAAACCTACTTAGGGAAGGCTCTGATGCAGCTACAGGTGACTTGGAAAAGGTAGGGGCATGTGATGAAAGTTTCCTGTACATATGAAAAATTCCTATTTATGTAATTAATTGGAAGAGCTTAGGATCAAAATCTGATTGACTTTTTAAAAGCTTATTTATTACTCTAAAACTGAGTAAGTATAGTTCCCATAGAAGCACTTTTTTGTTGTTGTTTTTCTTTTTGTTTTTGTTTTTTTTAGTTTTTATTTAAATTACCTTTATACACGAAATCCAATAGAAGAAAAAGTGGGGAAAAGCCTCACTCATCGGCACAGGTGACAGCTTCCTGAACAGAACACCAACAGCTCAGACTCTAAGACCAACAATCAATAAATGGGACCTCGTGAAACTGAAAGGCTTCTGAAAGGCAAAAGACACTGTCATTCGAACAAAACGGCAACCTACAGATTGGGGAAAGATCTTCACCAACCCCACATCTGACAGAGGGCTAATACCCAAAATTTACAAAGAACTCAAGAAATTAAATGCCAAGAAACCAAAGAATCCAATCAAAAAATGGAGAAGAGCTAAACAGAGAATTCACAAAGGAGGAATCCCTAATGGCTGAGAGACACTTGGAGAAATGCTCAGCATCCTTAATTATCAGAGAAATGCAACTCAAGACAACTCTGAACTTCCATCTCACACCTGTCAGAATGGCTAAGATCAAAACTCAAATGACAGCACATGCTGGCAAGATTGTGGAGAAAGGGGAACACTCCTCCATTGCTGGTGGGAGTGCAAACTTGTACAACCACTATGGAAATCAGTCTGGCGATATCTTAGAAAACTCAGAATGGCTCTACCTCAAGACTCAGCCATACTACTTCTGGGTATACATCCAAATGATTCCTCACCAAACCACAAGGACATTTCTTCATCTATGTTCATAGCAGCCTTATTTGTAATAGCTAGAAACTGGAAACAACCCAGATGTCCCTCAGCTGAGGAATGGATAAAAAAACTGTGGTACATCTACACAATGGAATACTACTCAGCTATCAGAAATAATGAAATCATGCAATTTGCAGCCAAATGGATGGAACTAGAGAAGGTCATCCTGAGTGAGCTAACCCAGACTCAGAAGGATGCACATGGTGGCATCTATTCACTTATAATTGGATTTTAACCATATAGTACAGGATAACTATACTACAGCCAATGCACCAAAGGGAACATGAGCATTGACTTTGTTTCCTGTCAATGAGACACTTTTCCCTAGTGGTACTGCCCTGTAGGCCCCAATGTATGAGGAGGCTCTTGGCCCTCATATGACTGCTGAACTGGGGTGGGGGACTGTTATGTAGGGACACTCCACTCCAGAGGAGTGGGATGGAAGGGATGGGGAATAGAGGGTGGGAGGGTGGATCTGGGAGGGGTGGAAAGAGGACACTGTGATGGAGATGTAACCTGAAGTAATAAATATTTTTTTAAATGTGACATTTTAAAATCAATTACTGGATGAAACGTGGCTCAGCTTGATACCATCACCTTCCTCTTTCTGTCACTATTTGCCTTTTTCCTTCCCAAGAAGTATTCAACAGAGCAAAGAGCTGGTCACCACATCACGGAGCATCCCAGGATGGTGTTAAAGAATCCTCAGGACATTCTGCTAGTGGTTAATTTAGAAATGAGTTAGGAGAGGAAGGCTTTGCTTGCTTCTATTTTCAATAAGATGTCTATTTTATTTAAGATTGGTGTGGGCAGACATGCACATGCCACAGCACATGTGTGAAGCCCACAAGGAAATCTCAAGTGTCGGCTCACTCCTTCCACCCCTGCTCTGGGACTGAATTCAAGTCACTGGCTTCAGTGGCAAACATTCCTACTTGCTGAGCCATTTTTCTTGTCTTGTTTTATTTATTTATTGTTTCATTATTTTTGTTGAAGTTTTATTTTTTAATGAAAAGGTACAATATTGAAATTTGAGGTAATGTTATCTTAACAATATTTGTCTATAGATATATGCTGACTTTTATATGTTTGAAGATAATTTGGAATACTGTTTGCATCATATTTTTGTCCAAGGTACTTCATACACATGCTCTTCCTTGGTCTTCATAGTCCTTGTAACTTCTTCTCAAGAGGAAGAAAAACTCCTCATACTTGCCCCTTGCTATGCTAGCTCCTTCCATACAGATGAAATAGGTGATGAGTATTATATTCATTTGAACAGTGTGTTAAATAAGATTATATGTGGACATGTAATTTCATTTAATATAGCACTATGAAGTAAGTGGTATTTACAATATGCATGATCTTGCAATGGAGAATCTCCCCATTTTTAAATGGAGAAAACCAGGACTCAAAGATCAGTCAGGGTGGACCTCTGGGTTTTGTGTTCTTACCTGCTCCTCTACCTATCTGTTCATCCAAGGTCAGGCATTTCTCTCCCTGAGTGCCCGAAAGCTCTATCTGTAGAAATGAGTTGGTCCTAGCTGTGCCTAAGGAGCCTTTGGTCTGCTGGGCAGTAACACCCATCATTGGGATTCTCCCTCCCTGGGGAGGTGAGCATAAATTTTACTTACAGTGCCCCCCGGACTCCACAATTCCATGGTAGAGATGGAAAAGTTACCAGTCAATGCACACTCCCCAAGGCAGTTTTCCTGCTGCCCATGTTCAATCAGTTATTGCTGACCCCACCCAGCACCTCCATCACATTTCTGATTCCATTGCCTTAGCAGAGGCAGTGGTCCAGCCACTTTTTTGTGTTCTTCTGCAGTTTCTTTGGCTTTAAAAATGAGGACTTTTGTCACTCCCCTCTACATTCATATATGCCCCTCCTCCAAACTTAGAATTGTTGGCTTTTGTAATAATGGAAGGCAAGGGATATAGAGGAAAAATCAATGCTAGCCTCTGGTTATCATTTTAACAAAACAGAATTGTCTTCTGTCAATACTTGCTATTCTTGGGCTAAATTATGGTGCTAAAAGACTTCAAATTGGAGAAAACACATTACAAAGTCTGTTTTGTGAGTGACACTTTGGGGATTCTAACATTTTGAAAACATATTTGATCCCTTATTTTTTATCTCATCCACTAAAATTAGGGTTAGCCAAGTAGATGAACTGATGTGGATTAAAAAGGAGTAACGTTTCAAAGCCCAGACAAGAAAAGCCATTTTGCAATAATTATGACTATCTTCCACAAACTCTTGCCAGCATTGTCAACTCTGGTCTTTGCTGAACGTTTCAACATGGCACCCAAGGGGAGCCTTCAAACCTGACAGCCATTTCCTATTTGTCAGGAACAAGAAGGAGGAGTTTTAAAGAAAATGAGGTCTTCCCCTTTCAGATGTAGAAATAAAGGGGTAGCTGGGAGACACAGCCAAGAACTGGCAATGTGAAGCCCTAATGGGTCATGACAGCTCCGATATAGAAGTTATCACTCGTCTGTGGGGGCAGCCTCATTACCCACTCGTGCTTGGATTTCGCTGCAGCAGCCATGAGTGATGAGGCCACCCTCTTCTCCCAGAGATGAGGGATGTAGTCCCCACTGCTGTGACAAGTTCTTTTGGTATAAATACTCATGGCACAGATTTTATTTCCCAATTATGTGTGTGTGTGCATGTGCACACACACACACACACAGAGAGAGAGAGAGAGAGAGAGAGAGAGAGAGAACTATGACTCTTTAAGTGACACAAATGTGTCACCATCATTCATTTACTAAAAGACCCTCTCATGCATGCTTAACTGTAGTACTTGAATGCTTTTCTCTGTCAATGTGATATTGACACTGATCTGGTTCCATATGCCCAAACATTTTAGAAATGACACCAGCATATTTTAAAAAGGAGTCAGTGACATCCTTTGTCTGTGAAGTAAAAAGCAAACAAAATCCTCAGCCATAAGGTTCAGTGTACAAGATCACCTTTGTCCCTTGGGCCATTGGCCTCACAAAGCTGACTAAGGCACTTTCTCTGGTCAGTTCTTGTCTAAAGCAGGGCTCCTAGTGGGAAGCCTTGTGACACCAGAGTGCATAAATCTTAGCCTTGCTTAATCACAGTCATCCTATATTGCACTGTCTCTTTTTTCGGTCTTAAATTATTTATTAAAAGATCCAATGCCTGTTAGGGCAACCTCATCAGGATGGAAAACATGGATTCTGTGACTTGTGCATAAAATCTGCAACTCAAATGCAAATGGTGGGCAAACTTCAAACAGTAATGGAGGGGGCAAGGAAAAGCACGCAAAAGTGAGGTGTTCGCCTCTCTAATTTCATTCAGAAGTAGCTTGTGAATATTTTGGTATTATTCCCCAAATGTTTTTCTTTTCTCTTTTAAAGGTTTTGTTTTACAAACCCACAGGATGGCTTTTTTTTTTCATACAAGCACAGGGAGCGTTATTTAGGGATAGTCTCACCTCTTCTTTAGGATGTTCAGATGGGGTGTTTGGGAGGTGAAGGGCTAGCTGCTCTTTTTCTTTGCTTTGATGAATCCCTCCCCTCATAAACCATAGCTCAGCTCATAATTATAATGCAAAACAGCATCCCCACAGCCTGCTTGGTGCATTTAAAATCTGAAGTTCCTTGAAGTTCTAAGGATTTTTAAATATTGATATTCATTAATTGTATGGCTTTTTGTGACATAAATGCACATTACACACTTTTATGTGCTGGAAACAACTAAAAATGCCATGTCACAAATGTTTACATGGCTGTTATGGAAAACAGTTCCATGCTAATATATGCTTGCTTCTTAAATTCTGTTAGCAGTTGTAAGACAGTCAGATACCACCCGTGGGATCTGGTGCCCTCATGAAACACAATTACAATGAGAATATCTCATTATCTCATTGGCTTTAGCTTACTGCTCTGTTACCATGGTTTCAAATACACAGAGGAGTCTGAAACCAAGAGTGCTGCTAACAAAGAACATATCCTTGTACAATGACATCAGATCATGTTAGACAGAATAGACTTAATTAAATACCCCCTGATGGAGGCTAAAATACAGAAGTTGGGTCTACTTTCAAAAAAGGAAACCAGCCATTTTAAAACATTGTGCTTAATTTCGTTGGGAATTTTTTTTTAATTCCTTTTTAATAGCAACTACAACTCTAAATTCAGATCCCATTAAATATTCTCTGGTAGTGACAAGGAGTTAAGGGGATGGAAAAGAAAAAAGACAACTGTCAGAAGAAACTGATATCAGACCTGGTTCCTTCCAAGGATCTGGCCACCGAGCCAGCCAGCCCACAGAACAAGCAATGTTCATTTCCGAGGGTTCAAACCACTCGAATCGTGAAATGCCTTCCAATTTTGGAGCATGGATTCTACCCTTATCAAGTGAGGTCTGATTCTGCTGGACACAACACTTCAGCCTCTCTTCTAATGCATTCGCTGCTTAATTTAATAAAACTAGAATTCTGTTGTTTTATCGTGGGAGACTATTTTGTTAGACAAGAAATCATAATTCCAGACCAGTGGGCTTGCAGCCTCTGTGTTGCTTGCCATGCTCTGATTGATTTCCAGCCCCTGACTTATTCTGAACAGAGGAAAGTCTCCTGGATTCAGCCAAGTTGGCTTTTGTTTAAAAAGACCTTTAAAATGCACTTCAGTGTGGCAAACCATTTAAGCTTCAGAGCTGTCCTGGTGGTTAAATATTTTCTCTCAAAGACCTAAAATGGTGGCTTGCAGTTTTCGAAATGTTGTAAAATTAATTCCCCTATAATAGAAGTCTCCCTTGTCAGTGTGTAGCCTGCCACCCTCATGCCACACAAGCACACTAGAATTATAGCTGTAAAAAAAAAATTTAAATCACTTATAGGCTCCAGAGACTATCAAGTGACATAATGTGACGATAATGACATCCCTGGTGGTGTTAATTGATTTTGTCCTGGTAGAGAGGGTAATTTGGTTTCTGCAGCAATGCAAGATCATGGAGTAACTGATTGGTCTGCCTAGGTAGTATTACCATTAATGAACAGAAAACACACTTTCTACCTTAAAAAATATTGGTAATTATGGGAAAGGGAAGATGGAAAGCCATCGGTTCTTAATCATGGAAGGAGAGCTAGTTCTAAGTTGTTTGCATTCACCAGGGAAGTGTGTCAGAGGACTGTGAATTAGCAATTTGGAGTCTTGCTCCATAAAATCCAGCTGCTTTCCTGCTACCTCAGAAAGATCTGTGAATAAGTCAAATGATTTGTAAAGTGTTCTTCAACAGAAAAAATATCACACTTGGCAGCTGCATGTGCTGTGTGATTAAAAGCGATACATCATCCGTCAAGCTGCCTTACTTTATTGGTCTACATTCCTTTCTTTATGGTTTCTAATTGGTGTGATTTTGAAAATATTTTAAGTGAAGAATACATCTCATTCTAACTTGTGTGTGTAGAATAAGATACTCAGATGATTCTCTGATTTTCAGAGAAATTGCATAGGTGTGGAAGTCATTCAAGTGCAAACAAATAATTGTGATTATGCAAATAAACATATTGAGCAGTTAAAGGTACTTCTGTTCTGTGCATTACCAAACTTGAAGACTTTGAAGAACTCAGTTTACTTTTTTGCCCACTGAGTCTGATTGTATATCAAGCCCTATCCGTCCTACCAGAGCTAGAGATACCATGCTCGTAGGTGTCAGTCCTGCCATAGCATAGCCAGTATCCCTTCTGATCAGTGGGGGACTGTGCAGTTCTCATTGTGAAGTTTTGTACACTGTGCCTGCACCCCACCATCTCAAAATCTTTTTAATATGAACCTTTATCTCTGTTGACATGTTTCTGCCTCAGGTCAGATTTTATTATCTCTAATTTGAACTCCAGTTATCATTTTTATTCCTTTTCTTAATAATAGAATTCTACCCTACCCAGCCATTTTTTAAGCCTTTTTTTTTATAACCTTTCTATTCTAGTTCATAGTTCACATTCTATCCACAATGAGTTATTTTTTTATTTTAAGTTTCTAATGACTTTGGTTTATTCAGAAAGCTAAGAAAAGCTTTTTATGGTTTTTGTTATTGTTGTTGTTTGTGTTTATGAGCTGTTTTTGAAAAACCTAGAAGTAAGCCAGATATGGTGACATCCTTCTGGTATCTCAGAAGCTGAGGCAGGAGGATTATAAGGTTGAGGGTACCCTGGGCCACATTATAAGTGCGCTGGTTAGTTTTTTGCTAATTGACATGAAGAAGAGTCACCTGGGAAGAGGGAATATCAACTGATGAATTACCTAAATTAGATCTCCTATAGGGCAAATGTGCTGGCATTTTCTTTTTTTTTTTTTTTGGTTTTTCGAGACAGGGTTTCTCTGTTTAACAGCTCTGGCTGTCCTGGACTCGCTTTGTAGACCAGGCTGGCCTCGAACTCGCAAAGATCCGCCTGTCTCTGCCTCCCAAGTGCTGGGATTAAAGGCGTGCGCCACCACCGCCCGGCTCACTGGCATTTTCTTGATTAATGATTGGTGTGGGAAGGTCCAACACCTGTGAGTGGTGCTACCCCAGGTGGTATAAGAAAGGCATATCCCTGGTCCTGGGAGGTATAAGAAAGAGCTGAACTTGAGCCCAAGGAGAAGCCTTAAGCACCATCCCCCTTCCACCTCTGATTCAGTTCCTGTTTCCAGGTTCCTGCCTTGAGCTCCTGATTTTCCTCCATAATGCACTATGTGGAAGTGTAAACCCAAATAAACCCTTTCCTCCTCAAGTAGTTTTTGGTAATTATCACAGCAACAGAAAGGAAACAAATATAGTGACTTTTAGGCCAGCCTCAGCTGCATAGTAAGACTCTGTCTCAAAACCAAACGAAACCCAGGGAGAATGATATATATCTCACAGGGCTACAGGGGCTCTGCTGTGAGACAGGTTTCCTTGAGATGAAGCATGAGGTGGTCTTTGTGTTTGTTCTTCTGTGCTGGGAACTGAACTAGATCACAGGTATATGGGATGGAGATTTTTATCCCAGCGATTTGTTGATGGGACATTATTACATGAAACACATGAGAATAAAGGCAGGAGACACTGTGAAGAACTATGAAGGATTCAAAATTTTACCTTGCAGGTTTTTGAATGCTGACACATCCTGGGACAGCAAGGGGATCTTACTTCTCACCACAACAGTGGGAAAAGTACCAGCATTGGTACTAGTTTTTGAAATTCCATTTCCCTAGGCTGATGCAAAAAGAGCTAATGTGATTCCCTGGAGAAACGGGAAACACCTGAACTTTGAGAACCTGGATTTTTTTAATAACAGATAATAAATGGCATGAATTTCCCATAAAGAAAGATCTTATCTTTGTTAGATTTATGTTAGATGATCAAGAAGTCTGCCCTTTGTTTAGGGAGTGGACATCTTTACCTTACAAGGCTGTTTGTTATATAAAGATCCTTGTGAGAACACAACTGAGGAAGTTGGTGGTCTGGCTTATAGAATATGCAGAAATGCCAAAGACTTGTGTCTTCATTGAGCCTCACCTCTACCATGTGTGGGGTTCTGGGGTGTTAGTGGCCCCTCAGACAAAGGGACTGATCTTGCTTCCTTTGTACCTATATATCACTTGTTGTTGGCAAATCATGAGAATAGGAAACCATAACTTCCTCAGAAATTTGAAGGAAAGATACTTCCTTTGACTCAAGGTAGTTCTCAAAACACTGAAGCAGCAGTGAGCAGTGAGGAGCCACCACTTCCAGCAGTTGGGAAACGGTATACACCAACGGTATAACACTACACTCACTAATTATTTCAAAGAGAACATGCCCAGGTAACCAAAATTGAAGCATGATGGTGACCATATTTAATCCCAGCACTTGGGTGGCAGACGTAGGCAGTTCTCTGTGTATCCAAGGCCAGCCTGGTCTACATAGTAGTCACAGATCAGCTAGATCTACACAATAAAAGGCAGTGCTGTGTTCATCTTTAGCCCTTTTAATCCCAGCACATTTCTGAGAAAGAGACAGATTGATCTGTGAGATTAAGGCTAGCCTGAACTGTATGAGTTCCAAGCCAGCCAGGGCAACAAACTAAGACCCTCAGAAAAACTTAACATGGAGTTCTCTTCTGTGCCACTGTTATTATCACTTACCATCTATCTGGGACTTTTAAATGATTGCTATGGGGAAGTGAAACGTTCTCTTCTGCAGAGAAGCTCTTTCAGCTCAGGAAGTAAACAACCCACAAACTTCAAGAATTTCCTAAAATTGATCATATCCAGTAGACATCTCCCTCCAAAGCATATATAAGCCATAAGGATTTCTTGAGAGATTTGGGACAAACTGAATTACCTAGAATTGGCTCCTACCAACCAAGTTGCCTGGAATAGGCTCAGAGCCCCCCTGAGTTCCCTGAAAGAGATGTTTTCAAGCATGTTAACCTGTCTGTAAACTGTACAATGAGGGCCAGGGTACCAGCATTCCTGAGCCATCTACCATGCCAAGGTGGAATTTTTATGATACAGCTGTCTTTGAGTCATTTCTACTCTTGTAGGTAACCACGATCAAACTCTTGTTTCCCAAGTTGAATTTAGTGATATCCTTCCTTTGTCACTGGTTCCTTCTCTGGGGTGAATAGCATCTATGATTTGTTTTGACAGGTCTTAGCCTGACAAGTGAGTGAGTGAGTGTGTGTGTGTGTGTGTGTGCCACAATTTCATTTTTATTTGGAATGCTGTTATTATTTGAAGTATTGTATTGACAAATTTGTTTTCACCTTGAAGATATCTTAAGTTGGTTTAAATGAGTGGTTAAATTCACTAAAATTGCTAAATATGTAAGCTTGTTTTCATTATCAAGTTGTGAACTAAATTTTGTTTTTGATACCATAAATGACTTAACTTGCCATACATGATAAAATCTTTTCAACATTTGGTCCCAACCTCATCTTACTTTCAAAAGGCAAATGATGTCACTATTACAGTAGTCAGTAAGGACACTTCTAAGGAATTCCCGGAATTGGTGATAATTTAATCCTTGGCCCTTACAAATTTCAGTGTTGATGATGGTTTGTAAGATGTTATCTATCTTTAATGCTATTGCACATACATTTTCTTGATGTACTCTGCAATGATACTTTATTAAATGCAAGTTTGGGACACAATTGCATCATCTTGTATTAGTTTTACAAGTCCTTTTATTTAGCTACCATCAGTAGGACACCATTAGTAACTATCTATATCGGATATGTTGATAATGGACAAAGAGAATCATTTGAACACACACACACACATATACACACACACACACACACACACACACACACAAATTTGTGTGTGTTGCTGCTTGTTATAAATATTTTTATTTAATTATATCTGTTTTGTTTAATTATGTCTTTTAATGGCACTAAAGAAACTGTTTCCTCAGTGATATTGTTTGTCATCAATAACTCTAATAAAGATGACAAAGTTGACTCACATTTGCAGGGTCAGTCCTGCCCTCCAATCACAAAGCATAAGACTTCAGACTGACTCTCCTCTCTAAATTCCTACATAGACTTTTCCATTGTCTTTAACTTGCCTTGCTGTAATATGATTTTTGAAATAGCCTCCCTATTTTTAAGAGTATATTATACTTAAGGGTATATTATATATTCTAAATATTTGAATATATTATATATTCCAAATATAATTTAATGGAATATTGTATGTTACAAATATTGCTCTTTCTATTTTTCTTTTACTGAAAATGGATTTTTTTTTCATAGAGCATGTTTTGATTACACTGCCCCTCCTTTAACTCCTTCCAGATCTTCTCCACATACCTTGCCATCTAAACCTACACTCTTTCTTTCTCCTGTTAGTAAACAAAGAGGCATCTAAAAAATAATAAGATAGTATGAAAAAAAAAACAAGCAAACCAGTATAGGACAAAACAAACAGAAGAAAAAGAGCCATAGAAAAAGCACAAGAAACACATATGGACGTGGAGACACATAGATTCACACACACAGAAATACTATAAAAACACAAAACTGTAAACTGTGATGTATATACAAATGACCTACAAGGAAAAACAAAACAAAACAAAAATGCCCTGAAAAAGCATTATGAGACAAAGAACCTCCAAAAATACCCTAGAGTCCACTTTGTGTTGTGTATCTATAGCTAAGCATGGAGCCTGTCTGAAAGAATGGTTTGTATACCCAGTGAGACTCCATTAGAGAAAACTGTTCATTTGTGATTGGTTATCAATTGGAGATATTTCCTGGGTTAGGGAGGGGGGTTTGTGTCGACTTACCCTCTCAGGGCTGGGACCACAGGACATGTGCAGGCACTGTGAATGCTGCAACAGTCATTATGAGTTAATATGTGGTCCTGTAGTGTTGAAGGCCTTGTTTCCTTGGTGTCCTCCATCCTCTCTGTATCTTAGTTTTTCCAACTTCTCTTTTTGTTTGTTTGTTTATTTATTGCTTCAAATTACATCTCCATCACAGTGCCCTCATTCTACCCCTCTGAGTTCCACCCTCCCACCTTCTCCTCCCTCTCCCACACTACCCACTCTTCTGGAGTAGAATGTCCCTACATATCAGCCCCTCTCAGCTCAACAGTCCTTTTGGTGCGTTGGTTGTAGGATAGTTATCCTGTACTATATGGCTAAAATTCAATTATAAGTGAGTAGATGCCATGTGCATCTTTCTGAGTCTGGGTTAGCTCCTTCAGGATGAGCTTTTCTAGTTCCATCCATTTGGCTACGAATTGCATGATTTCCTTGTTTCTGATAGCTGAGTACTATTCCATTGTGTAAATGTACCACAATTTTTTTTTTATCCATTCGTCGGTTCTGTGGGATTTCTTGAGCTCTGAGGGGAGGTATTTGATGGAAACATTCTGTTAGGACTCTGTATTCCAAGGCCTTTCACTCTGCACCCTGCCCACCTGTGGATCTCTATATTTGTTCCCATCTAGTGCAGAAGGAAGCCTCTCTGATGATGGTTGAACAAGACACTGATCTATGAATACAGAAGAATGTCATTAACAATGATTTTATTGCTACATTCTTAGTAGTGTTTGGTTTTCCCCCTAGAGGAGGAAGAAAAGTGGATATCCCCTCCCTGATTTCCTGGCTGTTGTAGCCATTGGGTTTCCAGGGCTTGCCTCTGGGAGTTGGCAACTGAGAGAAAGGTGAGAGAACACTGTGGGAGAAGATCTTCATAGTCTCCTCTGAATGGGAACAGAGAGCTATTCCTCATTCTTCATAAACTCACCATCAATGACTTGTTTTGCCTTTTTTGTATCTATTGTAATTTTTAAAGATTTTTTTAAATAAAGTTTTGAGTGTATGGGTGTTTGTCTGAATAGATGTGTGTGGCACATGCATGCCTGATGCCAAGGGAGACCTCTGGAGTAAGAGTTATATATGGTTGTGAGCCGCCATGTGGGTTCTAGGATTCAAAACCAGGTCCCCTGGAAGGAAAGTATGCATTCTTAACTGCTGAGCCATCTCTACAGTCCCGTATGTTGTAATTATGACACCAATAGACATGCTAACATGAAAGCAGGACACTCACGAGGCCTCCACCCTACACAAGGAACTAGAGCCAATTAAAGAATGCTGAGAAAGTCTTCCCCCGAAAAGAGCACACTGGTTGATTATCCAATATCAAATGTAAAGAATTGAGGAAGTATTTCATTTTCTTTTTTTCCACACTGAGGATTTAAAGACATGTTCTCATTACGTTGCCAGGCCTTGGACTTGTAATCTTTCTGCCTCAACCTTCAGAGTACTTGGGATTACAGAATGGCTGCGCCAGTAGGCATTTTTAAATTACCTTTTTTGTTGTTGATATTATTGATTTTAACTTGCCCTTACAATGGCTAATAGACTCTAGGGCTTAACTACTTGAAATTTGTTGAGTGAAACTAAATTTGAAATGAAGAATATGATCAATTTTTATCTCTAACACAATTGAAAATTCCATGTGCTCTGCAGTTTCATATTTGAGTCAATTAAGTTGTTTTTCTTTTGTACATATGTGTACAATACATGTGTGCATACTTGTTCTTGTTTGGGGTTATAAGCATTCACTTGCCACAACACATATGTGGAGGTTAAAGAATAACCTTTGGTGTTGGTCCTCTCACCTCCTACCTCATTTGAGCCACATGTACCTCTGTCTCTGTCTCTGTCTCTCTTGGAATGTCATTTGTCATTGTGTTTGTCAGGCTAGGTGACCATTGGGCTTTCAGGAGTTCTACTTTCTTCACCTCCTCTTTCATGGTAGGAGCACTGAGATTACAGATTTATGCCACTGCACCTGGCTTTACATTCTTCCGGGGATTTGAACTCAAGTCCTCACAATTGTGTGACAAGAACATTACCTTCTGAGCTCTCTCTTTATTCCTAAATTGTTTTTCTTAGTCCTGGTGCTTGACCTTCTATAAGCACAGTTTTACCAGTTGTGAGCATCAATGCCACCCATTATGTTTGTGTGTGGGAAATTTCTGCTGGTAAGGTTGAAGTCTGGTATTTCTAGAAAGTCTCAGAGCTCGATGCTAAACTGATGGGCTCCCTTTTTTCAGTGGAGTCCCCTCTTCCATCTGATCTGAGGAAACTTCAGATCCTCCAAAAGTGTGTCATGTAGCCAAAAACTTCTCCTGATAAGAAACCTGCCCAGTGAACCTGGAGTTCTTTCCCCAATTCCACTGTACATTGGATAATTAGGTACTACATTTCCTTTCTTCTGATAGGACGATATCTAGCAAATCAAACATTTACTTCTAAAATCCCTCCCCACTCCTCAATGGTTTATAATGCCCCCCCATTCATGAAATAAACATAAACTCTCCCTGCCTCTACCTGAGACTTGATTTTTTTATTTTGTGCTTGAGAAGGAAGCACTACTCCATCCATGAAGAACTCACCGCTGCTGCTGCCTGGCTGGCCAGGTTTGCACTGGACCAGGCACCTGCCTGGCTGCCGCCAGCCTAGCCATTCTGCCTGGGTGCATGCTCCCACCTTGATGCCAATAGCCACCTACCCAGGTTTGTGGCTTGATCACCACCACCAGTTACCCCAGTAGTTGCCTCTAAAGCCCACTGAGAGGTTCTGAGCTTCTGCTGCCTCTCCTGCATCACCCACTTGGCTGCCTGATCAACCTTTTCTGCCCAGCTTCCCTTTTCTGTCTGGCCACTTTTTTTTTTCACCTGGGCTGACCTAGCTTGGGCCTTCCAGGGAAGGCTCATGTATTTCCAGCCCTGCCAGAAGATGCAGACTGGCAGCTGGGAATTTCCCACCAGACCAGGACAAAGAACAGCAAAACTTTTCCTTTTAGTTCTTTTTTGATTTATACATTTTAAATCAATTTCAATTTAAGAAGTCAAATTTGGAGTTGTGATATATTTGTAGTTAACCGATCCTTTTATCGTTATGTAATACTCTTATCATCTTTAGAAAATGCTTTTTGCGATCATCCTGAGTGCAGTAACTCAGACCCAGAAATACACACATGGTATGTACTCACTCATAAGCAGATATTAGCCATATAATACAGGAAAACTATGCTATACTCCACAGACCCAAAGAAGCTAAGTAACAAGGAGGGCTGAAAGGAGGATGATTGAATCCCACTAAGAAGGGGAGATAAAATACATCTTGGAAGTGGAGGGAGGGAGAGAGGTAACTAGGTGAGAGAGGGAGTAGAGAGAAAAACAGGGAGATCAGGTGTGGGGAGAGCAGGGAAGGGAGTGAGAGGGCTGTTAGTGAGAAAGAAAATTAGTGTTGGTGCATCTCTGAGACAAGCTGGAGACCTGGGATGGGGGAGGTTCCTGGGAGGATATGGGGATGACCCTAGTTGAGACTCCTAGCAGTGGGGGGATACTAAGAGAGAAGTGGTCACATCCTGTAGCCAGGCAGGTCTTCCAGTGGAGAGAGGGGGACACAAGCCCTCCCACAAAACCCATGACCCAAAATTTGTCCTGCCTACAAGATGTGCAGGGATAAAAGATAGAACAGAGATTGAGGGAATGACCAACCAATGACTGACCCACCTTATGGGAGAGACCCAACACCTGACACCATGAATGATACTCTACTATCCTTTCAGACAGGAATCTAGCATAACTGTCACCTGACAGGCTTCATCCAGCAGATAATGGAAACAGATGCAGAGACCCACAGACAAACATCAGGCAGAACTCAGTGAGTTTTGTGAAAGAATTAAGGGAAGGATTAAAGGAACTGTAGGGGTCAAGAACACCACAAGAAGACCTGCATAGTCAACTAACCTGGGCCCATGGGGGCTCATAGAGACTGAACCAGCAACCAAGGAACTTGCATGGACTAGTCCTAGGCCCCCTACACATATGAAGCTGATTGACTGTATGGTCCTCAAGTGGATCCCCTAACAATTGAAGTGGAGGGCTGTCTCTAACTTGGACTCTGGTTGTAGTATAGATATCCTGTACTATATAGCTAAAATCCGATTATAAGTGAATAGATGTCATGTGCATCCTTCTGAGTCTGGGTTAGCTCACTCAGGATGAACTTCTCTAGTTCCATCCATTTGGCTGCAAATTGCATGATTTCATTGTTCCTGATGGCTGAGTAGTATTCCATTGTGTAAATGTACCACAGTTTTTTAATCCATTCTTCTGTTGAGGGACATCTGGGTTGTTTCCAGTTTCTAGCTATTACAAATAAGGCTGCTATGAACATAGATGAAGAAACGTCCTTGTGATTTGATGAGGAATCATTTGGATGTATACCCAGAAGTGGTAATGGCTGGGTCTTGAGGTAGAGCTATTTCAAGTTTTCTAAGATATCGCCAGACTGATTTCCATAGTGGTTGTACAAGCTTGCACTCCCACCAGCAATGGAGGAGTGTTCCCCTTTCTCCACACCCTCACCAGCATGCACTGTCATTTGAGCTCTTTGATTTTAGCCATTCTGACAGGTGTGAGAAGGAATCTCAGAGTCATCTTGAGTTGCATTTCTCTGATGATTAAAGATGCTCAGCATTTCTTCAAGTGTCTCTCAGCCATTAGGGATTCCTCCTTTGTGAATTCTCTGTTTAGCTCTCTTGCCCATTTTTTGATTGGATTCTTTGGTTTCTTGGCATTTAATTTCTTGAGTTCTTTGTAAATTTTGGGTATTAGCCCTCTGTCAGATGTGGGGTTGGTGAAGATTTTTTTCCCAATCTGTAGGTTGCTGTTTTGTTCGAATGACAGTGTCTTTGCCTTACAGAAGCTTTTCAGTTTCATGAGGTCCCATTTATTGATTGTTGGTCTTAGAGAAGACATTAGTTTTAATTTAGTGCAATTCAGTTTATAAATTTGTCTTTCATGGTTGATAGTTCTTTTCTTTTATTTATTAAATGGTTGTACAAAATATCAGGTTTTATTGTGACTTTTTCAAATATAATTTGTTTTTATTGATTCTCTTTCTTTGCCTTGGCCCCCATTTCCTTCTACCCCCAGTATCCTGCTTCCAACTTTCATGTCATGTGTGTCTCCATCCCTTATCCTTTGTTCTTCCTATATTTTCCCCTTTATAGTCCCCTTCCCAGTGTTATGTCTACACACACACACACACACACACACACACACACACACACACACACACA
>CAJQZJ010012070.1:5031714-5091380 GCA_907164525.1 Lophiomys imhausi | reverse complement strand
TGTGTGTGTGTGTGTGTGTGTGTGTGTGTGTGTGTGTGTGTGTGTGTATTGATATTCTGTGTATTTTCTTTGGTGAAATTTCACGTTAGATCATTTACCCATTATGTGGAATTTAATGAGTGCTTTGCATATTTGAATACTAGTCCCTTATCAGATCTGTATTTTGCAATGTTGCCTTCTAATCTAAAAATTTCTGTTTACTCTTTTAATAGTATCTTTATAGAGTTTTTAATCTAGGTGAACTATAGCTTTTCAATTTTATGTGCATGTGTGAAACATCCCTGTGATATTTTATGTCCCAAGCCCGGGTTTTCAACTATAGTATCTTGTAGTAGCAGCCTTGTAGTTCATTATTTTGTACTTAGGCCTGTATTTCTGTTTATCTGCCCAAGAAGGTGACTAATTTTAAGGGGGAGGATGGGAGCCAGTAGAAAGGGGACAGAGTAACAGGATAAGGAAGTGGAGGATCAAGAAAACAAAGTGTATATGGAAATACCATAAAGAAACTATTTTATGCTAATTTAAAAAAAACAAACTACCTGTCTACACAGCTCACAGATCAACAATAACCATAGGGATTTTAAGTGATTTCACTTCTTCGCAGCTTTGTTTTGTTTTTGTTTGCAGTCCTGACCTGCCCTGGTAGTTCTGAAGTCTAGTTTTTTGTCTGTCTGACCTTTAGATTGCTGGAAGCATATGCTGTTCAAGGCTTCTTTACCCATGATGCTGATGGGCTGAAATGACTTGAGGAAAAAGAAGCATAGAATATTATGTGCACCTCAGCGAATTCTGTTATGTCTGAAGATTGACCTTCAAAGCCTGGTGAGTTAGTAGTTCTCCAGTGTATCCAAAAATAAGAGTTTTAAAACTATTAAATTGTTTTTATTTGTTCCTGACAAGAGAATTGAGCTGCACTGAGCCAATCTTCTGAACTGGCAAGATTTGGTTTCAAAACAGGTTCAAGAGCTGAATATGGCAGCTCCTCCCTATAGCCCCAGCACCTGAGAGGCTGAGGCAGGAGGATTACCCAGAGTATGAGTTAAGTGTGAGACCCCATCTCGCAGTTCACTCATGACAACCCTGTGCAGCTGCCTCTGCCCCACGTCTGGCATAGCAAACAGCAGAGCTTATGATGTTTTTCATCTTCTGGTCTCAGCCTGCGCACCTCTGCCCATTCACTTTTACAAACAGCCAAGAACTATCATCACCTGCAGCGCTTTCTCTTGCTTCCGGATTCCTGTTGTTTTTCCATATGACCGACTCATTCTACTGATGGTTCTCCATGTTACCCAATTATGCATCTACCCATCCCCTCGGCAAACATCCCTCTTTCATGGAATATTCCTTGAGCTCTTCTTTTAGGCAGTTTCAGCAGCGTCCTCATGTAATATCATTAAGTATTTCACAAGCTCTAATCATAGTACATGCCACATTGTACTTGACTAACCATTTGTTTCTCTGTCCTTCAATTCACTTTGTGAGTTTTCCTATCACATTGTCATGGCTCAATTCACTGTGCAATGACTTTTTTAAGTTTCACTATATCTTTTTACCTTCTAATTTTTTTCAACTCTTTCTTGGGAATAAAGTTAGTTTGTTTAGTTTTTTATTTATTCATCTAGTGAACAACTTACTAACATCAACCATGTGTCAGATGCTTTCTTAGAAAGCATTGTGGTTGTGATAAAAAAAAAAAGTAGAATCAGCCATTGCCCTCATAGTGTTTCCAATTTATCTCTGCTAGACTTTTCTGTTTAAAAATTCCTCAGATGATTGTCATGTGGTTTCATCCAGAATGTTTTTTTTTTCTTGCCTTTCTTTCTTTCCTTTTCCCTAGATATATTAAGCTAATCTCATTTCCCCCATATTTTACACTCTATTTTACTTTATATATGGTGGGAAACCAAGAAACTCACATGCTGACACCTCCAGTCTCAAAGAGAAATTATATTTTAGATAGATCCTATCATTCAAATCACAAAGAGTATTTTGTTAAGAAATGCAATTATTTTGTCTTTAAGTGATAAGACTGCCCAATCCTTGATATTTCCAATAGAAGGTTGATATCAAAATTTCCTTTGTAGCTATTTTATTGTTTAGCTTTCCCCCAATCAATTTGCCATATTGAGAGAGAGAGAGAGAGAGTACAGGAAGTACAGTTCTGTGTGCAGATGCGTAGATAATGAGATCAGAGAGCAAGAACAATACAGTTTATCTTGAAGCACTGTGCAGTTTGCACTTCAGCCACAAGACAGCTGCAAGACCTCATTTGGCCATGGGGATACCCAGTACCAAAAGCATGTGCTGGCCAGGGAAATTAACTGCCGTGCTTTGTTTAGAAGCAGCAAGGAAGATAATAGATGGTGGCTTTGGCATATTTAGAATTCATCTTGAGATTCTGAAACCATCAGCTTTCCTCAGCTTGAAGTTGGTTAGGGACAAGAAGAAAGCCTAAAGCTCCACTGGGATATTTGTCAAGATGCTCAGAGCCACTAATGAATAAAGAAAGGGACACAAACCACAAGGACTCCCCACCGAGGATCAGCAGAATGCAGAGAAGTTGATGCTTTGTGAAGTTAAAGTATGAGCAAAGAAGTCACTGGGATAGAACTGAAGTCAATACTGCTGTCATTTTCATCCTAAGTTAGCTCTGTTGCTGGGAATTGAGGGTCTGTGTCTCATGCTCACACTGACTCTCAGTTCCCAGGTTTCTCCAGTTCTCATGTCTTCTCATGGATGGCATCATCTTTCTATGTCAAACACCTTCTGCCCCAGTTCCCACGTCTTCCCATGGATAGCCCCATCCTTCCAGTCAAACACCTTCTGCCCCAGCAATAGTTTCCCCGTTTTTCCTCAAGAACGGCTTAGACATTTGTAGTCATGTGACTTTCCCCACAGATATGTTTGTGTTTCCATTTTTCTCAATACTGACTGTCACTGAGAATGGATTTGGTGTCATGTTTATGACTGCTTGTCTGTGTCTCTGGGTCATTTGGAGTCACATGGCACTGACTATGCTCTGCCACTTTTAAAAGTTAATTAATTAAATTTTCAAAAATAATTTTATGCATGTAACACATTCTGAGTACTCTAACCCCCACAATATCTCATATCTCCCTCCCACGCCTACCAGTCCTCTTCCCTCCTCATAAATCTCATCGCCACATTTGTATCTTTTTGTTTGTTTTTGTACCTGATGTGTTGAACTAGAGCCATATGTGTAGCCATGGATTTGGAACTGTCCACTGGAGCCTTGTGGGGTCATCAGTGAGTAGACAAGTGATGGCAATGACTGACTCTTCCAGAATCTATAAGAAGCCACTAGAAGGAGGAAGGCTTAGGGTCCTGTGACCCTCCCTCATCCATTCCTGATTATTGATAAGCCCATTCTAGCCCAGAGCCAGTGTGTACAACTACAGTTGCTGTGAGTTCATGTTTTTAATGGTTGTGTCATGCCCAGAAAATAGCATTTCACAGCCTTTTCCCCCATCTTCTGGCTTTTAAATTCTTCCTGCCCCCTCTTCAACTGTATTCCCTGAGCTTCAGAGGTGGTTATATAAATGTCTTGTCATTATACTGTCACTTAATTCACAGCATCTGGAGCAGGCAGGAGTCTCTGCCTTCATCACAGTTCACTGCAAAGAGTGGCTTCTCCAATTAAGCCTGAGAGTAGCATTTCCCTATGGGCATTAGCATAAATATTTAGAAAGCAGTTTGACTCCTTGTCAGTTTAGCTAAACTATGGTAGTAAGTTTTCCCAGGGTCCCAGGAATAGAGTTTTTACCATACTTACAGCACTGGGAATGGATTCCCTTCTATAGAGTGGGCCTCAAATCACAGCAAAGAGCAGTTGGTTGCCCCATTATTGTCATGCCATTATTACACAACTGAACATAACTTGTCTGGTAGGTTAGTATTGTAGTTCATAGAATTTACAGCTATATATTTTCTCCCCGGGCAACCTGAAAAGCATCTTCTGACACTAGGAAAGCTAGTCAGCAGGGAGGAAGCATCTAGTTCAGTTCATCTTGATTTCTCTATGTCTTGCAATCAAAGTATGTGATGTCTTCAGCAATAGGGTCTTATCATCTTGTATTATTTTGTACATGCTGAGCCCTCACAAGGTGGTATGCCACATCTGACACGGGAGTTTTTGTTTTGAACTCACAGCTTCTAGGAACTGCACTATTTAGCTTTGTAGATTATCTCTTCAATATTTTTTCAAAAGTATGTATTTGGCACCTGACTTTAACCTTCTACCATCTAACCATCTCCATGAGTTTAAAGTTCTATATCTAACTCACAATTTTAACAACATCTTTTTAGATCCAGAACACCCTCTTGATTCCTAAACAACTCAAAATTTAACTATGAGACTCTAGCTATCTATTCTTCAACCACATCAGAGACCTGAGAGGGATAAATATATCTGATTATATAGGAAGTGCAGGGCTCACAGCTTCCAAAACTAAGAAATGACATACTAGTGGCTGCCTGGACAGTTCCCATTTTCTCTCCATACATTACAGCATCAGTCTTCAGCCATTTGGCCCCATTTCTCTGACAGACATTTATTGTAGAGCAGGGATTATGAAGGACTTGCCTACCCTGTCTTGGCAGAGATAGGCTGTCGACTTACCTGCTTCCAAGTTTTGTCCTTTTTGGACAGCATTCTGTCTACAGTTAAAGCAAGGGTTTTTTTCTTGCCAAGAGATAGGCTTGTCACTAATTCAACCATCTCCCGCTGGAGATTCTTCGATGCTCATTTTCTATTTGGAGAAGAGTATGGGGTGCTGTCAGGAGCTGACATGTCTCGATATCAAAAAATCTTAAGTTAAGAAAACATCTTTGAATGCCATATTCTGCAGATCTCTTGAGGTTTTTGAAGATGCCCTATCTATCTCCTATATTTAGATAAGCAAATGTTGTTGTCTCTTAGCAACTTGTTTCTGATTAGCTTAGAAAATAATTGTGATAGACTGTCATAGTAACTAACAAAATGACATGCTTGCATGACTATTAGTTTGCATTTCTTAATTATTCTAAACAGTTTATGATAGTTGGTAGCAAAAGGCCGAAACGTCACATTTCATTTTTAAGCATTACTAGGTACAATACCTTTAAAAAGCATTACCCTTAATTTTGTATCAGTATACAATGATCAGTACCAATGTGGCCAAATATAATCTTAATTTTGTATCAATATACAAAGATCCATGCCCATGTAGCCCAATACAATTTTAATTTTGCATCAATATACCAGGGTCAATACCATTGTGGCCAAATATAATCTTAATTTTGTATCAATATACAAAGATCAATACAATCTTAATTTTGCAAAGATTAATACTAATTTAGGCAAATATAATATTAATTTTGTATCAATATGCAAAGGTATAAGGGCATATTCAATAATCTGTCCTTTTTTCTTGATCTTTCCTATGTTATGTCTATATCCCATTTTTTCTCAAGTCTGTTTACTCCTACATAGGAGAGAAAGAAGGATACAGGAAAGAAAAAGAGAGAAGTCCCTGGGTCTAACTAACCTCCAAAACCTATTTAACAAGACAATTTAACAGCTTGTAATCTCTTCCCCTAAATAACAAGATTTTCTATTATCCATCAAATGACCAAAGGGGGGAAAAACACCCTCCCCACATATGTGTGAGAATACAGAGTATCCCCTGCCCCTGGCTTGATTTACCTTACTTAGTATAATTTTTCTAGTTCTATCCATTTACCTGTGTTTGAGTTCCATTTCTCTTTATAGCTAAATAAAATTTCATTATGTATATGTACCACATTTTCATTATCTGCTCATCCACTGATAGACATATAGGCTGATTAGGCTGATTCCACTTCCTAATTACTATGAATACAGCAGCAACAAACAAGAGCAAGTATCTTGATAGTAGGAAAAAGAGTAGAATAGATTGTTTGCATGGTAATTCTATTTCTAGCCTTTGAGAAACCTTCACACTGATTTCGTTACTAACTGCAGCAGTTTACACTCCAACAGAGAACAAGGATTCCTCTTTCCCACATTAACAACAATGTTTGTTGCCATTTTATTTTTGGACAATAGCCATTATGATTGTTGTGATGTAGAATAACAAAATAATTTTAATATGCATTTCTCTAATGGCTAATGATATGGATGTCTTGTCATATTTTAGAGTCTGTCGTATGTCCTTGTGGTTTCTCCTTTGGAGTGTGATCTCCATGAGTGTCTAGGCTTAAACCTGGAATGATCTCTCTAACTTACAGAAGCAGACTTAAGGTTCAGAAAGATTAAACCGTCCTGGAGAGAATGGCCGTACAAGGACCATACCTAGAAATAATAAAGGCGATATACAGCAAACCAGTCACCAGCATCAAATTAAATGGAAATAAACTTAAAGCATTTCCTTTAAACTCAGGGACAAGGCAAGGAGTCCCACTTAAGTCATATCTCTTCAGAATAGTACTTGAAGTTCTTGCTAGAGCAATAAGAGAGCTAAAGGAGATCAAGGGGATACAAATTGGAAATGAAGAAGTCAAATTATCCCTATTTGCAGACAATATGATAGTATACATAAGTGACCCCAAAAAAATATACCAGAGAACTCTTACAGCTGATAAATGCCTTCAGCAAGGTGGCTAGATACAAATTTAATTTAAAAAAATCAGAAGCCCTTCTTTATGCAAAAAATAAATGGACTGAGAAAGAAATTAGGGAAATAACACCCTTTGCAATAGCCATAAACAACATAAAATACTTGGGGTTAAGTCTAACCAAGCAGGTGAAAGACCTGTATGACAAGAACTTCAAGTCCTTGAAGAAAGAAATTGAAAAGGACATCAGAAGATGGAAAGATCTCCCATCCTCATGGATAGGTAAGATCAACATAATAAAAGTGGCCATCCTGCCAAAAGCAATATACAGATTCAATGCAATTCCTCTCAAAATACCACCACAACTCTTTATAAACCTGGAAAAAGCAATTCTCAACTTCATATGGAATAACAAAAAACCCAGAATAGCTAAATCGATACGTACCAAAAAAAAAAAAAAATCTGGAGACATCACCATTCCAGATTTCAAGCTATACTACAGAGAAATAGTAATAACAGCATGGTACTGGTATAGAAACAGACCAGTGGGTCAATGGAATCGAATTGAAGACCCAGAAATGAACCCACACACTTATGGTCACTTAATTTTTGACAAAGAAGCCAAAACTGCACAATGGAAAAAGGACAGCATCTTCAAAAAATGGTGCTGGTCCAACTGGATGTCTACATGTAAAAGAATGAAATTAGATCCATACTTATCACCTTGCACAAAACTTAAGTCCAAGTGGATCAAAGACCTTAACATAAGGCCTTACACACTAAATCTATTAGAAAAGAAAGTGGGGAAAAGCCTCAAACTCATTGGCACAGGTGACAACTTCCTGAACAGAACACCAACAGCTCAGGATCTAAGACCAAAAATCAATACATGGGACCTCATGAAACTTAAAACTCCTGTAAGGTAAAAGACATTGTCATTTGAACAAAACGCAACCTACAGATTGGGAAAAAAATCTTCACCAACCCCACATCTGACAGAGGGCTAATACCCAAAATTTACAAAGAACTCAAGAAATTAAATGCCAAGAAACCAAAGAATCCAATCAAAAAATGGGGAACAGAGCTAAACAGAGACTTCACAAAGGAGGAATCCCTAATGGCTGAGAGACACTTGAAGAAATGCTCAGCATCCTTAATCATTAGGGTAATGCAACTCAAGACGACTCTGAGATTCCATTTCATACCTGTCAGAATGGCTAAGATCAAAAGCTCAAATGACAGCATATGCTGGCAAGGTTGTGGAGAAAGGGGAACATTACTCCTTTTCTGGTGGGAGTGCAAACTTGTACAACCACTATGGAAATCAGTCTGGTGATATCTTAGAAAACTTGGAATATCTCTACCTCAAGACTCAGCCATACAACTTCTGGGTATACATCCAAATGATTCCTCACCAAACCACAAAGACGTTTCCTCATCTATGTTCATAGCAGCCTTATTTGTAATAGCTAGAATCTAGAAACAACTCAGATGTCCCTCAACCGAGGAATAAATTAAAAAAAAAAAAACTGTGGTACATCTACACAATGGAATACTACTCAGCCATCAGAAACAGTGAAATCATGCAATTTTCAGCCAAATGGATGGAACTAGAGAAGCTCATCCTGAGTGAGCTAACTCAGACTCAGAGGGATGCATATGGCATCTATTCACTTATAATCAGATTTTAGTATAGTACATATAGTACAGGATAACTATACTACAACCAATGCACCAAAGGGAACAGGAACATAGACTTTGTTACCTGTCAATGAGACACTCTGCCCTAGTAGTGCTGCCTTGTAGGCCCCCAGTGTATGAGGAGGCTCTTGGCCCTCATATGACTGCTGAACTGGGGCGGGGGAATGTTATGTAGGAACACTCCGCTCCAGAGGAGTGGGATGGAAGGGATAGGGATAGAGGGTGGGAGGGTGGGACTGGGAGGGGTGTAAAGAGGACACTGTGATGGAGATGTAACCTGGAGTAATAAATAACAATTTAAAAAAGAAAAAGAAAGGTTAAACCATGGACTGTCGTTTCCACAACTGGAAAAAGGGGTGGGTGGAATTCTAGACTTGAGGTCAAATATTTTGATGTCACATTCTAATTTTTCCATCCTATATTCTGCCTTAATAAATGATTATGAAATCATTAATGGAATTACTGGTCTTTATTTTAACAAAGATGAAATAACCTCTAAATAACTATTTATATCAAGCACATGCTGGTGAATGAGTTTATGGAGAAAAGCCTTGGCTCATGGCTTGGAATTTGCAGCTGCCTCAAATCACTAACTACATTTGACTCTGAGTCAGTCAAGAGGGTATTTTCAGCTTAGTTTTACTTGAGATTTGTGTGAGCACTGATTAAATACAACCAATCTCTATTCTTTCCTGTTCATCTTGTCAAGTAAGAGGCTTTCCTTTCTTCCCCAAGAGAAAGGCTGGAATCTCATCAAAGCAAATGGTTTTACTTCACACTCATGACAAGCCAAACAGAAAAAGCAGGAGATGATCAGGAGTAAATCCAGAGTCTCCCCAAACAAAAAGCACAGTCAATCTGTGAGTGCAGAAGAGGCAAATGTGGCACCACTGGATCTGTCCACTGAGAAAACATTTGAAAAGGGAGAAGCTGAGGTGTCTTGGGGTTTTGTAGTAGAATATAGGCACATTTGAAAACTCCATTTCTCACCTAACACTCTGAAAGTGATGACAAGGTGCCATTATTTGATGCAGGGGAACAAGCCCCTTCACTTCTTTGTGCTCCTTTGCAGAATATTGTAAAACCAAAGAGTGCTTTCACAGCTCTGTGTTTAGGGTCATATGTGAATCCTCTTCTGTTGGAAACTGCTCTTGGATAGTAAGAATGCATCCTTTTTTGATGTTGAACATCTAACTTCTGCAGGATGTAAATTCTAAGGCAGAATATTATGCCTTCTATTTTCCAATATCAGTTTTGTGGGGCTGATACCACATCATTGAAGACTCAGTCAATGAAAACATGTTCTGCAAAGAGATTGAATGATTTTCTGGGTGTCTTCTTGTGTTCAGGAATAATATGAGCAACTACTATGGATGTTAACTGTGTCTTGCTCCCTGTGTGGCACCTAATTACACTCATTGTTAGTGTCCTTAAGCAGGTTCCGTAATGCAGCCCCCATGACAATCAGTGTCTTCTGAGATCTGCCACTTCGCTTTTAGTGTCCTATCCTCTAACACCTGTGGGCACTGTGTCTCATGTCACACCTCTGTGCCATTTCAAAGACTCCATGGCACATAGACATCTAGAACAAATAGTAAATATTTCTGTGTCCTCAGTTACACCCTGTTAGTAGAGCTACAAAGCAATTCTCTGTGCCTATTGCTTTTTTGATGATTTTATTAAAAACAGTTTTTTCAACTATTAATTTGTAGCCTGAGAAGTTATTCCCTGGAGTTGAGCTTAGAACAAAAGACTATGTGGAGCACCACATGCAGTCTTCCTAATCACCATCAGCCATTTCTGAGGTTTTGCCACGAGGCCCTTTTTGCCCACATCATTCCTTCTACTACAAGTTATAAGCATGTTTAAAAATATGTCAGAATCAATTTTTTCTGGTGCATTATTTTTCTCCTGCTGCTGTAATGGCTTGAAACAACACAGATTTATTAACTTGAAATCCCAGACATCGCAAATGCCTGCAGTGGATCTACTGATTCAACTTAGACCTCACAGGGTTGGGTGTGGAGCCTGACTGACTCCATTTTGGCAAAATATTCCATTTTGTATTAGGTTTAACTCAGAGCTGACCTCCAGTTCCAGGAAAAACAACAAAATATACCCGAACTAGCATTCCAGGTAAGTTACCTACTCACAACCAGACAGCTCACTGTGAGAAAGCACCCAAAAAGTCTAAGTAAACTTTCTGCTGGTCAAGCTGACCTATAATGGCTTGTAAATAACAACAAGCCAATTAGGGATGGACAGATTTGTCTGTTTAATTGTCATCCAATCCTATGATAGAAATCCCTTTTTTTGTTTAAGCCCCTTTAAAGAACCCTATATTTTCTGAGTTCGGGGCTCTCAAATCTAACTGCTGCATCAGTGAAAGTTCTGAGTCCCTGCTGAAGCTTGAATAAACAACCCTTGTGTACTTACATTGGAGTTGACTCCTGGATGGTTTTGGGGGGGTCTTGTGGATCATGGGTACCTTCTGGAGACTCCAGGGGAACTCATCCTTTTCAGTTCCTCCTTTGCTTATGTCCCTCCTTATCATTCATTTATTTGTTTGTGTGTTTATTCATTTTCATCACTGGGAATTGAGCCCAAGGCCTTACACATACTAACCAAACACACTATCATCTTGGTTTTTGAAAGAAGTTATCATTATATACCTCAGGCTGGCCTAGAATTCATGATCTTTCTGTCTCAGCTTCCAGGATGTTAACATGATAGGAATAGGCCACCATTCATGGTTTTGATTTTTTTTTTATTAGAAAGTGTTTGGGAGGGAGTGATAGAATACATGTGACATAACAGTGCAAAGAAGATGGCTGGGGAGAAAAGGGATAAGAATGGGGGCAGTATAGCAGCAAAGCAGGGAAGAGACATGGGAGGAGAGTTGACAAATAATGTATGAGAATACCATAATAAAACTCATTGCTTTCTATGTTAATTAAAAGACATTTATATACATTTATTTCAAATAATTGTTTAAATTATTGAGAATAAGAAACAGGGCTTTGTGCCTGCTAAACAAGCCCCGCTCTATATTTTGTTTTCTTTTACTTTACTTTTTGAGAGGTTTGTGAGATAGGATCTCATGTGACTAGTCTGGCCTCCAATGTTTTATATATATATATATATATATATATATATATATATATATATATATATATAACTGAGAATATTGATCATCCTCCCTCCATCTCTCAAATGCTGGGATTGCTTGCCTCAGCCACCATGCATACTTGGTTCTCTTAATTTTCAAAGGCAACCACACTGTCCAAATCTTTCTCATGATGCAGAAGAGAGTCTTTCTTTAGATTGACTCTCTTTTGCACACTTTTCCCACTTGTAAGGATCTTTGTGATTTCCATGAGCCTGCCTGGGGAATACATAATAACCTCTTCTAGCCAGCCTCAGCTTATTGCTTCATTGTACCTATACCTTGGTTCCCCCGTCATGCATTGCCGTATTCAATGGTTCTAGAAATTAGGGTTGGTTGTGGATAGTTTGCCTAGTGTTGGTGTTGGGTAACCATTTTCTCCAGTATTGAGCCTCTCTATTCTTCATTGAGAAAATGAAGAATTTCTTTAAAAAGGAAGGTAAACAACTCAAAGGAGCTTCAGGAAGCTCCCCACCCTGGCCAGAATAAACAATAAAAGCTGAGACTCCCCTTCAGAGGAAAAGAAGGTGAGCAGCAAAGAAAACCTGAGACTGAACCAGCCATTAGGAAGAGGTTTAGACCAGAGTGTCTTGGAAAGGACACTCAAGCCAGCTGAGCTGCCTATAGAGTGTGCAGCATGCTTCAGGTTCCCAGGTTTGTGAACTGTCACCCATGCTGGAGTGGGCTTTGGGGATGTAACCGTCTTTGAGCCACTTCTGCTCCTGTGAGTGACCCCAATAGAGTTTATCAGTTCACCAAGTTGGACTTTGGCTGTATCTGTACTTTGGTCTGTAATGGAATCCTTATCTTAGTGAGTAGACATGTGTGTTGCATCTCACCAGGAAAATTTTGTCCCACAGCACCTTTCTACTGATCACAGCTTTATTTTCCTTCAACATAACATTTTTATTGTTTGTCTGGGAATTTCACATCTTGAACACCATCACAATCACTTCCCAGTTGTTCAGCGTCCACCCCTCACCCTTGTGACCTCCCCTGCAAAATAAAATTAAATAGAAAACAGAATTTTAAATTTTTTTTTGAAAAAGTCCAATTTATGTTATCTGTATATTTACTGGAGCATGGTCAAATTCTCGGGGGCCTGCCCCTTAAATAGAATGAAGTCCTTCCCCTTCCACACACACCCCCCAGAAGCCATCATTGTGGAGAGCTACACTTCAGCATCCTTATCACAGTCTTTAAGGATTATCCTCAAAGGCTTCCTATTTAGTCTGTTACTTTGGGGGAGGGGGGTCAAAGGGTTGCCACAGAAGCCTTTCATGTCTCTCTTTGTTAACTGTGCAGTTGATATCACTGGAAAAAAATAGCTTCCTTGCTCCTTGGTGTGAGAGGGAGCATGGTTTCTGGTGACAGCACAGATCACCAACATGGTCCCTAGCTGAAGTCATACCATGGACCCAGACAAGGCAATTGGAGGCATCCCAGACCACAGATATTAATAGAGCTTCAAGTGGCATCACAGGCCACTCACATTAATGTGGTCCCCTTGGCAGCATGACCCATGGCCATCAACATGGCTTCAGACTGCAGCACAGACCGTGGACATCGTCATGACCTTTGGTGGTAACATGGACCGTGGACATCAACACAACCGTTGGCTGCAGTAGAACCATGGACCCAGCCTTGTCCCTGGGTGGTAGGACTGGCCACTCAGATCAGCATGGCCCTTTGCAGCAGCACACAGGTTCATTTTGGGGAGTATAGTTCAGTGATAACTACTGACCAAGTCTATACATTTGCAGCAGATGAGAGGAGGACAACAGTAAGGGAACAGGGGTCTGAGACATGGCATTTCTTGACTCATTTGCTCTTGTTCTTATAGCAAATAATGTCAGCTACATCGTGGCTCCTGAATTCTGGGAGGAGGTGGTGCAATTTTCCTTCTTGCACAGGTTTATTGCTGCCACACACTGATCTGCTCTTTTCTACTTGGAAATTTCCATCCTCCAAGGCTCTGACTTAGCACCTCATCAACTGCTAGAGGTACTCCTCTGATGTTGGCAGATCTCTTCAAAGCCTCCAGAATAGAAAAGATGATCTCAACCAGTTCATATCCTAGATGCCAACAGGTGGGCCAACTGAGAGCTACTTTGTCTGCTTCAGAACATCTCTTCTGCTGGTCAACATGCTCAGGAGCAAAAAATTATGGCTTGAGAATGCCAAATTGGTTATTTCAATTGGGTCTAACTTTGGCCCAGAATAGACCTGCCTCACAAAGTACGTAAGTTACAGCAGTGACTTTCTCTCTTCATTTATGTAAAGACCCATCAATTGCTAAATTACCTAGCCTTATCTCAGTCCATTCTCACCTCACCACAAGAGATCTTCACGAAATCGAAGAGCCAAGATGAAAAGGGACATGTAGACATGGCCAGAACCACAAACTAAGGGAAAGTTTCACCATTTCCACCGGGATCCTATAGATCTATGGTCAAGTTATCAGCTTTTCTCAGCCCACAAACTATTTCCGGATCAGGGAAGTCGACTATTTCGTGTGATGTCGGCCATGACGGTGTGCACTAGCTGTTACTCTCCTTGTAGATGAAGTGATACTGACTGCCTTTCCTGGTACCTTTTCTGAGAATGTTCATTTATTTTCTGCATGCATTTCGGTATGGTGTGTCCCAGTGTGTTTTGTTTTCACAGCTAGTGTTTGGTAGCGTACGTTCAAGCAAACCAAGCTCCAACCAAATAAATACCAGCAACATCTCCCTGATCCAGAGATGGACAGTTCATTTCTATTCTGAAAGTGCATGATATTCAAAATAAGGATCTCCTGAGAATACTGGAAATTTTACAAAGCCTCCCATCTTGTCATAATTTTGATGTAATTTATGTGGAAAATATGAGGAATTTAACTTAATTTAAGATGGAAATGCAGCCCATTACACTGTCTATACAAGCTGGATGAATAATAAGGAGTTGCCAATCTCAGAAGGTGCGAATATATCTCCCAAGTTTGCATTTCTCATTTCTCGTTCTGCAAATCCCTTGAGAAGGAGACTCTCAAGAGAAAGCAAGCAGCAGTGAGAGCAGCATGAGGTCCCTGTGCTCCAAAGCTAATTTGAGCATCAGTGATACCCTAAGCAGCATCCTGCCGCCATCCATAATGAAGAGCATACTTATTCCTAATTTGTACCATTCCTCCCCTTTCTGATTATACAAGATGGGTTCATTCATAATTAATCTGGTTTGTCAGACAGTACAGCCCTCCAAGTGTCAGGCTTCCTTGTCAGGCAGTGAGTTTGTGTTGGAGCAGAGAAATTTTAGAATGCATAGATCATCAAGCTCTTGTCTGCACCCGATTAAAGTTAGGTAGATCAGCTTTAAAACAGCCTTGAAATAATTCAGCAGAAAGCAGCGGGATGTCTTTCTGTATTTCCCCTTATTATTATTCAAAGGAAATTGGACTAAAAAAATACTTTTCTTTCAAACTGCACCTGATTTGAAAGGGAGTAAGAGAAAGAAAATGAGCTTTCTCTGTACATACCATGTAACCCACTGCCCGAAAGCAGCAGAGGCAGCATAAGCCGAAGTGTATTCTGAAAACAGCCAATGTTCCACAGTACCTAGCTTTGTGGAGCTTGCAACTTAATGTTAGCTAGACGGTGATATCACACTGTCAGTGAAAGGGTGTTGGACTTGCCAACAGAAGGTTGGAGATTGGAGATTCTCAAGAAGGGACTTCAAAAAGCATTTGTTTATGAGTCATGTGACTGCACTCCAGTGTGTACCTGGAGAAAAAGAAAAGAAATGTTCTATGGGAAACAGACACAGATACTGTGCATTTACAAGAAGTAATCACTGAGTGACTGGCAGAGAAACAGACTGACCTAGAACCACACCATCTGAATGAGCGCTAGAAGTGGTTTTCCCTTGTAAACGGTTACTTGGCTTCAGCAGGAGTGAGGAAAATATTCTTGGTGAAATAAAAAATTATTTTACAAAAGTATTACAAGAAGACATCTTGAACTAAACTAAATAAAATAATTTCCAATATTGACTTCTGTCTCTCTGTCTCTCTGTCTCTCTCTCTCTGTCTCTCTCTCTCTGTCTCTCTGTCTCTCTCTCTGTCTCTCTCTCTCTCTCTCTCTCTCTCTCTCTCTCTCTCTCTCTGTCCTCTAGGGATGGAATTCAGGTTCTCCTGCTTGTATAAAAGAACTGAATGAACTGAACTATCTTCTTGGCCCCAGTTTTTGATAAAGGTCTCTTTTGCATTTGTTTTCTCCTGAAATCAATTTTTTTTCAACTTCAAAGAAACAAAAACAAAACCAAAAAAACCAATATTGGCTGACTCTGAAGCCTGAGGTGGAGCTACCACATGCATCGGTGTAGTCACTGGTGATGATGGGTTTGGACTAATCTTCTCCTGAAGAGTGTTTGAGCAAAGTAAAGCAGCTGTGGTGTGGGGCAATAAGTATTAAGTATATTAAGTTTTGTGGAAGGAGTAACTCCACACAGTGCCTGGAGCTTTACCAGAGACAGAGGGGACAGATTTCAACCTCTGGGGACAATGCAGGAGTCTCTTTTGCCTGCAGGTGTACCTGGCATAGGTTGTCAGACTTTCATCTAGCAAACTGATTCAAAGCAATAAGGCGGGGCCACCACCATTTGATGGCAGGGCTTTCTTGTTATGGTAACAAGTGGCAATTTTGTCTTGCAGATTGTATTTGACAATATCCAAAAATACATTTTGTTTTCATAACTAGTGAAAAACATCCTGATGGTGGACAGAGAAGAAAAGAGAAATGGACTGGGGAAGAGCTAGCTAGCCTTTGCTACGTTATTGTTGAACATTGGTTTTTTGTTTTTTGTTTTTGTTTTTGTTTTTCACCTGCAAAATGGACATTCTATTTATTTTATTTGGTTATTATGAATGCTACAACAGTGTAACTATTTTATTTGATTATTACGGATGTTACAACAGTGTAATATGAGGTACCATCTTAGTGTCTGGCTCATCGTAGCTCCTCAATAAATCATCATCATCATTGTCCGTTTTATTGTTCCTACTGGTGGTTCACTGTTAGGTCAGAGTACTTGTGAACTCTATGAAGTACTGGAAAGATTTCTGACCAACCCTAAGCCAAGGGCTACTGTAGCCAGCTTGGCAGGAATGATGGTATTTTAAAGAGATACTTGTGTCTTTCCTTTTGGCTACAAGACTACTGAAACAACGGTTCCCCTGGAATTGGAATTTCTCCAGGAATCTCATGCGGGAAGAGAAGGCTGAAGCTTGGTGCCAGCCAGTGGAGGAATTTTTCTCCCAGAATGAAAGAGATTGCACATCGCTTTAGCACATATCAGACCACCTTGCATGAGAAAACTGCGGCCCAGGTTTTGAGGGCAATGATAGATCAGTGATGAGTGGAACCACAACATAGCTTGGATCATGTTTAATCCCACATACCTCTGGCCCTCTACTTAAAACTAAACCTCACACCAAGACTCAAGAGAGACTTATAGAGGTCTCTGGATCTCTCTGTCCTTCTTTCTAATGTTGCTGCATTGAACTAATCTCCTTCTAATCTCCATCTTTTGCTCTTTATTACTTGTTTATTTAACTTTTTTTGGAAAGTGACTAAACCTGGCCCACTAGGGCCTTCAAGGCCAAGACTCTGGTCCTAGTGACTTCAGGAACAACACTACTGAAAAAAAAGAAGGTGAGAGGAGTATATAGAGCTCAGTGTGGTGCCAGTACAAACTTCAGGCTAAATTAAGCCTTGGTAGAATGTGCACAAATATGAAAGAACATATTACTAAGGAAATTAGAAAATAATAAAGTAATGTAAAACCAATGTAATGATTCTAATGATTAAGCCCTATGGAAATACTGTCCAGTACAAATGCTGTGGTTCCCACATACAGTTTTAAATATTGTAGTAGCCATACTAACAAATAAAAAGAAGCAAGAAACTTGACTGTGATGGTCTATTTTACTTAACCTAATCTATTAAAGATATCATTTCAGAATATAATCAGTGTGAAATTGTTAATAAGGTAGTTTATTGGGCCTTCAACAATTGGCTGCATATTTTAAATTCATAGCCCAACTTCATTTGGACTAGTGACTAGATTACCAGTGTGCTAGAACCACATGTGGCCAGTAGCTCTTGTGTTGGATAGACAACACATAGATAAGAGTTGCAAAAAAAAAAAATGCCCTGCATGACAAAAGTAAATCCTAAAGCAGTGTTCCAAGCAAGAAGAGCAAGAAATAAGATGCACACCATTTGATTTGGAAGGGTAACTTGATTAATAGTCCTCGGTGATTTTAACTGGTGTCTTTCATGCATGAAAATACATAACATAGTAGAAATGATTAAATCTTGCCTTAGTTTAAGTTACTTGAAGGTTGATGTTTCTAATAAAATATAATGAGATATTTTTGAGTGCTAAAAAAAATGAATAAAATGCCAGTCACTGGGCAATGTATGTGTTAGAGAATAGACTTAGGAGTGGGGTTGGGGAATTGTGAATGGCAATAGGTATTCAGAAAATTAATGCTCAGAAGGAGCAAATGTCTTTCGATTTTAAAGAGGAAGATTGAAGGGCTCCCACACCGATTTGATACTTCCCTTGATGAAAACCAACATCTGCATCCTAGGTTTCTTGTATCTACTGACTAGTGAGTTAGAGCATATGATTTCGATGGTGCTTTTATGTTCTAAAATCTATGAATCCATGTGATAACAAATAACAATGTTTGAACACGGATGAGGAACGATATGATCATTGGGAGTCAGCAATAGTGTATGGAAAATAACTAGCATCAGCCTTACTGCATTTCTGTAATGTGAGAGGGTCTCTGGTCTCATGTGATCAAGACATGAGGCAGGGTTCATAGCACATCTGGTTTCAGCAAGAAATTTGAAACATATTTAATGGCACTAATGATTAATTTAATATTAAATCAACAGATGAGTATCTACTATATTTAGACACTGGGGATACAATATGAAAGATATCTCTTAAGAAACTAATTATGTAAGTTTACTTTATGTAATAACTTGGCATAGGATTTAAGGAATAGATCATGAATGAAACCTCAACTGCTCAGGATCTTAGCCTTGACAATGGGAAAGAGCTTTATTTACCTAGTGGGAAAATTGGAGAAAGAGAAGGTTTGAGGGGCTTTGGATGCTATACTTCTAGATGAGCTGAAATGCGAGCATTAGTAGTATATACATGAAGAGACTCAGTAGGACAGTAAGCTCTCAAAAGACAGTATGAGCAAATGAGCATCTTAGAAGTTATTTGCATAAAATGATTAACAGAGGACTTGAAGGTGGGCCAAGTCTCAGGGGAAGAAAATTTAGAAGTTGCACTTAAATACTTTAACACATATACTTTGTGATGTGTTTAAGCTTTATCGGTTTGCTTTTACATGGAAGAATATGGATTAATAAAAACACATTACAAGAAGGTGCATGTAGATTCTCCATAGGGGAATCTCTTTCTCATGCTGACCCATGATGGCACCAATTGCTGCTTGAGACAGTGAGTTTTTCATTTGCACAAGTATTCAAGCAGATAATAAATGTCCAGGAGAGACATCCGAGTATCTATCTGGTAAGGAGCAAAACCAAAGGTGTCCAAAGCAATGATCCTCACATCACACCATCAGATTGGGTCTAGGATTGTGGGGTTGGGAGGAGATTTGCAAACAATGAATTTTTTTTTTATTTATTACTTCAGGTTACATCTCCATCATAGTTTCCTCTTTCCACCCCTCCCAGTCCCGCCCTCCCACCCTCTACCTCCTCTCCCTTCCATCCCACTCCTCTGGAGTGGAGTGTCCCTACATAACAGTCCCCGCCCCAGTTCAGCAGTCATATGAGGGCCAAGAGCCTCCTCATACACTGGGGGCCTACAAGGCAGCACCACCAGGGAAAAGTGTCTCATTGCCAGGAAAAAGCCTATGTTCATGTTCCTTTAGTGCATTGGTTGTAGTATGGTTATCCTGTACTATATGACTAAAATCCAACTTTAAGTGAATAGATGCCATGTGCATCCTTCTGAGTCTGGGTTAGCTCACTCAGGATGAGCTTCTCTAGTTATCCATTTGGCTGCAAATTGCATGATTTCATTGCTTCTGGTAGATGAGTAGTATTCTATTGTGTATATGTACCACAGTTTTTTAATCCATTCTTAGGTTGAGGGACATCTGGGTTGTTTCCAGTTTCTAGCTATTACAAATAAGGCTGCTATAAACATAGATGAGGCAACTTCCTTGTGATTTGGTGAGGAATCATTTGGATGTATACCCATAAGTGGTATGGCTGGGTCCCAAGGCAAAGTTATTCCGTGTTTTCTATTGCCAGACTGACCTCCATAGTGGTTGCACAAGCCTGCACTCCCACCAGCAATGGAGGAGGGTTCCCCTTTCTCCACACTCTCACCAGCATGTGCTGTCATTGGAACTTTTGATCTTAGCCATTCTGAGAGGTGTGAGATGGAATCTCAGAGTCGTCTTGAGTTGCATTTCTCTGATGATTAAGGATGCTGAGCATTTCTTCAAGTGTCTCTCAGTCATTAGGAATTCCTCCTTTGTGGATTCTCTGTTTAGCTCTGCCCCCCCCATTTTTAATTGGATTATTTAGTTTCTTGGCCTTTAATTTCTTGAGTTCTTTGTAAATTTTGGATATTAGTCCTCTTTCAGATGTCCGGTTGGTGAAAATTTTTCCCAATCTGTAGGCTGCTGCTTTGTTCGAATGACAGTGTCTTTTGTCTTACAGAAGCATTTCAGTTTCATGAGGTCCCATTTATTGATTGTTGGTCTTAGGTCCTGAGCTGTTGGTGTTCTGTTCAGGAGGTTGTCACCTGTGCCAATGAGTTCGAGCGAGGGTTTTTCCCACTTTCTCTTCTAGTAGATTTAGTGTGTCTGGCCTTATGTTAAGGTCTTTGATCCACTTGGATTTAAAGTTTTGTACCAGGTGATAAGTATGGGTCTAATTTCATTCTTTTACATGTAGAAATCCAGTTGGACCAGCATCATTTTTTGAAGATGCTGTCCTTTTTCCATTGTACGGTTTTGGCTTCTTGATGAATTCTTGAAGTTCAGATCTTGGAAATAGGCTCAGTAGTACAGAATTGCATATTTTATAAGATGTTCTCTGTGTTCTTGGTTTCTATTTTTTAAAGGTGTATCTGTATGCAGGTATGTGCATTAGCGTGCAGGTGAGACTAGAAGAGGGTGTCAGATCCCCCAGTGCTGGAGTTACAGCACCTGACATGGGGATGGGAGCTGAGCTCAGTCCTGTGGAAGAAGAGCAAATGCTCTTAATTACAGACCATTGACTGACTCTTAAACTTGGACTAAGTTGCTCGTAAATTTCAATTTTTTAGATAACTTTCTTCGTCCCCAGAATCTCCATGCACACCGCTGTATAGAGGCAGAAGCAGCTTTATGACAAGACTGCTTGCAAGTTTCTTCTTCTGGAGAGATAAAAGTCCTTTCACATATATACCCAACGGGTAGCCAACACTCATTTGCCTTCTCCATTCTCTCATTACTGTGGGAGATTTAACAAATGGCTCAGTAAATGGAAATCCAGGCCATCACCAAGCCTAAGCTCAGTGACAGAGATGTCAACCAGCTTTTCCTTAATTGAAGAGAAAGTAAATATACACGTTTCCTCCAAAAACACTGATGCTTCACATTTAACTCAGGCCTCATGACTCATTCAGAAAAGGAAATTCAATAAAGTTCAGCAAATATGACTACAGGAGGAACTGCCTCTGATGAACTGGCTGTTTATAGGACTTCGGGTAAAATAGGAATCAATTTCCAAAATAAGATGCTAAATATAGACCGTGATGGTCCTTAAAAGCTTGTTTTTATTCTTATCCCTATAGTGACCATCTTTTGTGTCTGATAGAGCTGTACCACTTTGTTTCCTGAGAGTACTTCTTAAAGACCCTCAGAGTGTTTCAGCTTTTAACTCCTGGGTCAGGATGTAAGTAGCAATGGATAAGATCCTAGCTATTTTTTGACTTCCACAAACAAAAATTTATTTTTAGGGGGTACATTTTTGGGGGAGTCAGAATTTGTGGGAAATGAAGTAGGCACAATACATTGGCAGTAGAGAGAAGTAATAGAAAAGAGACCTAAAAGCTGGCAAAGTATAGACAGTCATCTGGGACCATTTAGTGAAGGGGCAGGCAGTTCTGCACACCTCAGTGTTCCCCAGGGCATTCTTGGATTGAAGGACATGATTTGTTTTATAAGGTTTCCCATTCAAAGAAGTTTCGAAACATGCATCTAAATAGTATTTGTGCCCAGAGAGCAGAGGATGTATGGTGTGGGGAGTGAATAGGCAGTATGGGAGAGAGAAATCTTTGGGGATTAAAAACTAAAGGTCTAAAAAGGAAAAGGAAACACAAAATGGTTGACAACTATATTTGTGTACTTATACGCACAGTTGTATGCATGTATGTATGTATGTATCTTGTCATACAGTTCTAGGTACATTGCTTTAAACAAATGGTTCTGGTGAAATTATAAAGAAAATGAGAGGTCTGAGCACACACTGGGAAGGACATAGCCACAGTTCAAGCATTTCCGCTTGGATATAAGAAATGGGATAGTTGCATGTTTTATCCTGCCTTTCCTAGGCTTCTCCTTGGAATTATGGCTGACAGCCCCATCCTTTCTTCTTCTAGCCATGTTTCCTTCCTGCTAAGCAAAATAAACACCACGGAGGTCATTTTCTTTTCCCCACTGAGTCTAATGCAATCAAGTCGGGAGGGTGTGAGCTTGAAGATGAAGGCTGACAGCTGAAGGCTGAAGGGCTCTGTCAAGACGACAACCATGATACTGGCTTTCCAAAAAGTAGGTCAGAGGCTCAATATAGAAATAGAACAACTCTCCAAAAGATGGTTAACGAAGCAACGGCTAGTACATGGAACTGTGCCAATTGTCCTATTTGTGATGTGGACTCAAGTATTATTTTAGTGACACGTATTGGCACATCCATTATTTGGATACTTTTGTGTATATCATATTCTCCCAGTTAGTTTGTTTTATTTTAACAAGCTTAATTGGGTCATTATAATTTACTGCATTAAACTATTCTATTGTTTCTACCAAAGGAAATATAGGAGACTTCACAGAATCCTTAGTTTCCCCAAAAAGTAAATGTAGGTCTTTTTGTGTACTTGTTGTTTAAAAACACAAAAACCAAGAGGGCAAAACTGGAACACATCATAGGATCATGGGAACAGAAAGTAGAAAAGAGAGGAGAACATGACTTATGTACTCCATTCCCAGGAATTCTGCTTTCTTTCTGCTTAATTTGCAACATAAACCCAAGTACTTCAGAATCCTCAATGACTCACTTGGGCACTAATCAGAATAAATTTGTGAATTCGAGGATCCTTTGTTAAAGTAAAAAGAGCAAAGTTCTCCTCTTGCTTCTTAAAAGTTCCTTCCCCTTCTAACCTTTCTTTTCTCACAAAAGTTTTATCCTGAGCTTGTGCTGAGCAGTGTGCTCAGTCCAGCAGGAATAATCAGAGCTGTGATTCAAGGCCTGTGACAGGATATGATAAGACTTGACTCTCATGAACGGTGATTATACAGAGAATTAAGCCCAACGTGAGGTTGGCTTCAGTCAGCCAGACCTGGAGGCTCTGCTAAGGAGTGTGAACACCCTCATCTAATGTGCAACAGGGATCTATTGAAGATTTCATATGAAATGCTAGTTATTATTACATTAGATCAGGTTTTATGACTTTCCTTTTAGGGAGGAAACATAGTGTCTTATAATTGGTGCTGTTTCAATCTCTGCTCTATACCTGCTAATAAGAAGTGCTGTATGGAACTTAATGAAGCATTCTTCTGCTTGCCACACTGTCAAGCTCTCCCTGGCGTAAGAAAAGTTCCTCCCGGGTCAGCTCAGTCACCAACAATTTTTTTGTGAGTTGTTTTAAGCTTTTTCTTAACGTTGCAAATGATAATTTCTGTATTGGCTAGCACTTAGCTTTCAGAGGAACAGCAGTTTAGAGGGAAGGGCATGAGCTTTTCAGTCTGTCAACTGAGCTGAGTTTTGAATTTTCTTACCTTGGATGAATTTAAGTTGCCTGATTCTTAGGTTGGTTTCATTGTTTTAGTAAAAATAAGGTTGGAACAATAGTCTTTTTGAAGATCACGTGAAATAATTCTTGTAAAACACTTAAGACAATTAGGGTGAGGGTGGTGGTGGTCATGAGGATGATGGGCAAGGATGTCAACGGTAGTGTAACTACAAGGGCCATAGATCTGAGAGCCAAGCTCCTGCCTCTACAGCTTTAGTCTTCAACTAAAGCATCAGTTACGCTGGATGACATTTCCTGTTCACATGTACATGGCTCTTTACCCAGATAAGGCAGCAGTATACCAAAGAAATTATTCTGTCCAAATCTAGCTTAGTAAACCAGTGAGTTCAATTAGGTTCCTTACAGGAGCATAGGTTAAGGATTCTTCACAGGTAGCTGCATGACTGTTAAAAAAAAAAAAAAAAAAAGTTGCATCTCAGAATAGGTGAAGACATAGAAACTGCCTAGCCAGGGTTCCCTGCACAACTTGCAGGCAGCTCCATCCAAGAGTATTCTCCTTCGCCTACAACTGTTCGCTGTCTGTGGGCCTTGTGAGTGAGCTCTTTTTCATGAGCTAAGATATCTTGTGAGTCTCATGAGTCTTCTAGGATTTTTTTTTCTCAAGGAGGAAATGTTCCAATTCAAAGAAATCAGTTACATGGAAAAAAATCAATCATATCATGGTTTATAATGAGCTGTTCCAAATCCAATGAGCTTGAAGCAACACTGACACCTCACAGTTTTGGTGGAGCACAGATTCCCACTCAGCTGTGTCCTCTGTTATTTTGTGTCTTAAGAAGTCTATAATGAAGCCATTGGCCCAGGGTCTGTGGTCTCATCTGAAGGGTTGGTCACTTGGGGAAGGAGCCACTTGTGATTAATTGGAAGGTTCTATTGGACTGAGAACCAAATGCTTTGCTGGTGACTGGCTGGAAGGCGCTCTGAGCTCTGTGCCCCATGAGGGTTTTCACACAGCAACTTGTTTCATTAAAGTCATCAGAAAGGCATCTACTTGTGAGATCTATGCCAAGTCTCTCTGTAATCACATCATAGAAAAGATATCTCATTTATTTTGCTGTGTTCTATTTGTTTGACATGGGCCATGAGGGCAAGTTCCAATCCAATGGGGGCAAATACCACACAGCCTGAACACTGGAATGGCAGGGAGATCTATAGAAACTATCCAAGCAGTGCTGAGTCACCTAATCTCTTTATATGTCAGTTCTTTCATCTGTTAAATGGAACTCACTCATGACAATGGTTGTAATAGGGCAATGTAAAGATTTAACAGCTATTTTTTTCTAGTTGTCTATGCTTACTGTATAGTAAGCGCTCACTAAATATGTGGTATTCCTTCTTTAAAAGCATCAATTTATAGTCTCTTTTCCATTACCAAAGCTGGTTCAATCTACATAATGACCTTTGTTATTCCATGTCACAAGGATTGTTACGTGTCAGGGTATAGACAGAAATGACAGCAAATTTCCATGTAGGAGACTGGCACAAAAAGACACCAAAGGAGCACTGTGGGAAGGAGCACTGTGGCTTGCCACTGATACTTGAATTCTAACATTCTCTTAGTGAGATAGGTGTTAATTTGTGTGGCTGTCTCTGAATCAGGGGTAATGTTCACGATAGTTAGCAACCATGTGGGGTTAGGCAACAGGTGGCATGAGCTGATATGTGCCAAAACATGGCAGTGATCCAGTGACTACATGTCAGGCAAGTTATTGGAGTCCTATCTATCTCCAAACCTCTAGGATCCCACAGCTGGCTTCAAAACACTTAATAACTTGTGATCCACAAAGCCCTTGAGTTCTGTTCTCCTTACTTTCACAACATTTTGCCAAGGTGGTTTGTGAGCTAGCATACTAAAATGATCTAGATAAAAGGCCATTTAGCATGATAGGATTATCCTGTTTTGTGGTTTTAAAATGTGTGACAAAAATGTATCTAAATATAATCATCGTCTTTGATTCATGAGCTAATCTCATTAAGAGGGTTTTTAAAAACTCAACAAATGTTATATCAGAGACTCATTACCAGAATGAAAATCTGGAGTTTGTGTTTGTTTTTGGCAGATCTTCTAGGTCCCCCTCAAGGAGCTCACATATGCCTTCAAACAGAAATGTCATCCAGATATGTGAAAATGTCCTTGCTCTGTTCTGCTGTTGTCCAAGACTCCCCATGTGACTCGTGTCTTTCCTAATGCGTGCTAAGTACCTGATACTTTCATATGCAGGAAGCTTATATGAACTAATTAACATTTAATGAGAGGAAACCAACTGATTAGAATGCTTTTCGTGGTACTTTAGCTAATAAATGTTGTATACACTTTCTACTGCACCTCCTCTGCATGTAGCTTCCCCCTCCCGACTGCACCCCTTTCTTCCCAGCTCTGCCCTGCTCCAGGGCGTTCAGCAGCAACCTGGCTGAACACTGTGCCTTAGTTAATTTGAGGAAAGTGTTGAGCCAAATTATTGAGGTAAATATTTTGATTAAATTTTGCTTAGAGCGGTGTGAATGAAGCTTCTGAATCCAGACCCAGACAAAACCATTCCGACCACGCTTGCTGAAGAACAGCAAGGGTCCGATGAAAAGCAAGAGTCCCGGGCAGCTGAAACTGATTTTGTCTATGTTTATGCAGTCAGTTAGGGTTCTGTTAGTGACGCTCAGGAGGTTCTGACGGTGGGACTGGAAGGTGTGACTTTGCAGCCCCAAGCAATTCCCCCGCATGGCACGAATGTAGTCATCGGGTACCTGCTCTTGCTTTCCAGATTCTAGAAGTTGCCCCAATAGAGGATGGACTGAGACTTTAAAACATAACAAGTATTATCAGATTATCAAGGAAAGAAAAAAAGACCCAATGACACTGAGATGCACCCCGTTCATGTAGTTTGTGAACTTTCCCTGTGTAATCCAGTAGTTGCAAATCAAAGTGTAACAGACACTCTGGTTGAGTTGCATCATCGACACAGTAGGAAAGTCCATGTTGATGATTTCTATTACATTGGAATAAATTTTCAGAGTTTGACTGCATGGGATAAGTGGATCAAAATAAACGTGAAGGACTGTGAACAGGACCAGTATGAGCTGGTGAGCATGAAGTGTTTCTCAGTGTCTGTCCACTTCTGCTTGACATTTGATGTTTTTTTTTTTCTGCATTTGGGTTCTTTGTAGGAGTATGTTATACCACAGGATAATTTTGTTAAAATTAGAAAAATCACAAATAAATCCACTCAGGCAGGACTGTGTAAATAAATGGATGGTAGAACAACAAAATATAAGCATTCTGCTCTCAATGTTTCAGGCTGTGGACTCTTGTCATACCCCTAAGCATGTCATGTGCAGTTTGTCAGGCATGACATAAGGAAGGCTTAAGACCATGGCCATGGATCTAGTTAGTAGATGTCAAGGAAGCTTAATTTGTCTTACTTTAAGTTATTATCTTAAAAGAAAGTCAGTATTTTATTCCTACTTCTCACTGGATGGTCTAGAGAAACTCCCTCCCTCCACGACCATGGGTCTAGATCTTACAAATATATAATCTGGCTAGTTCCATTTATATTGGAGGAAACCTTTCTGCTCTCATGTCTTCCTGTCAGTCCCAAAATCCCTGGCCCTGCTTTGGAGAGCACAGGCAGATGTTTCACTTAGTTTTGAAGTTGGGAATCCCTCCTACATGCACTGCAGATGGTGGCTATACCTCCCTGGAACTGTTCAGTTAAGTTCTGATATCCTCTCTTCTCACTAACTACAATGCCTCCATGTACAGTGAGACAGCTACAAGTTCCTCTGATGAAGCCACTTAAGTTGATAGAAATCTGTACTTCTCACCACACAATGTTCATTTTTTGGGTCATCACTGGATATGTTTTGTTTTGTTTTGTTTCTTCCAGGAAGGAATATGTTGCTAAGTGTGGGATTGATCACCAGACAAATGTGAGTTCAAATCCTGGCCTGGCAAGTTTTAACTGTGTGATCCAGGACAGATTCTCTAATATCTCCAAGTCTCAGCCATATCTCCTATAGAGTGTAATAGTGCGCTTATCAGATTATTATGAACTTCAGCAATAATGTATAAAACATCTAGAATAATCATTGGAGGCAGAATAAATCCTTACTGTTATAACTTATTGTTGTTGTTTAACCATTTAAATTTTGTTGTGGGAATGAGAGTATTCTCTACATACATTAACAGAAGTAGACTAGTAGAAATGGTTGTAACCTGAGGCTAAAATAGTTTTATAGATTATATCCAGTCAAACAGATGAACTATCCATGGAAAGCTAAATGTCATGTAGAAAGCCAAAGCCCAAATAGAAGATTAAATCATAGAACGGGGACACACAGCCAGCCAGTGAGGAAGGTGAACTTCACAAGCATTCTGTGCATATACAGCTTAGGGTCTGTGGGGTGCTGTGCTAAAAGAACTTCATATGCCCAGAGGCAGCAGACCTTGCACCTCATTATGGAATTCACAATCCCTATAAGAGAAAAAGAAAACTGAGGTGTTTTGTTATAGACTCCATGCTGATGCCTTAGCACTAGAGGTTTATTTTTCACCGCCTTAAAGCTCAGCCTGTTCAGGCGGTGGTGGCACATGCCTTTAATCCCATCACTCAGGAAGCAGAGGCAGGCAGGTCTCTGTGAGTTTGAGGCCAGCCTGGTTTACATAGTGTTTTCCAGGCCAGCCAAGGCTATGTAGTGAAACCTTGTTTCAAAAACAAAAGAAAAACAACATAATGTTCAATATGGGCTAATGAGAAAGAAGTGTCCCACTTGCCACCTTCCTCAGTGTCCTCTAACATCTGCTGGTATGGGTGGCAAGAAGCAAGGATCACGTTGTGGAAGTTTTCATGGGCAGAATCTGGAAAGAGTACATGCTCTTCTGTTCACATATCCTTGTCCAGATCTCTGTCCTATGGTAACACCTAAATGTAACTATTATTTGTAGTTAATTTAAGGTATTCTGGTTCTGACAACTAAAAAGAAGGGGAAATGCAAATATTAGTGAGTAGATGCAACTTAATAGACAGCTCTTAAGACTTATTAATTTACATACAATAAGCAATCAATTTTATCTCAATATCCAATAAACACTCACGTGCCCAAAACTTTAAGCAATATCTGTTCTCATTGTTTATGATACCATGCAGTATTTTATATTGTAGTTCCCTGAAAATACTATTTGTAGCACATTAAATTAATTTTACAATTTGGCAGAAGGAAAAACTATTTTATATTGTAAGTCTGGCTACTTAGAATATCCCATTAGCTACTATTAGAAACAAGAATAAGGCCCTACCTGTAATGAACAGGTCTAGAGGGCCTGTGAACATTTGGCGATTCCTGGCATGAAGAAATATGATAGATGCCCCTGGTTTTCAACTTTTTATCGATCCTTTGTGAGTTTCACATCATGCACCCCAGTCCCACTCATCTCCCTGTTCCCTCATATCCACCCTTCTCCCTTGCAACCTCCCCCACAGTAAACACACACACACACACACACACACACACACACACACACACACACACAACAAGCAAAAATTGAAGCATAGAAAAACATCTAATTGTGGAAGCTGTAGTGTATCACACACTGGTAAGTTTATCTGAAGGAGATGAAGGGAGGAGGAGGATCATGAGTTTGAGGACAGCCTGGGCTACATATTCCCTTTTTAATGCAACTGCTTTGAAAACTAGCTGGGAATAAAGATAGAAACAAAGCTAAGCATGGCACCTGTATGCTTCAGGAGAACACTTCTACTTGTCTCTTACACACTGAAAGAGAATGCTATTCTCATTAGATATATTTCCTCCCCATATCTCCCACACACATTCAAGAAAGGGATTAGTATCTCACTGCAGATGCCACCATCAGAAAGTCACCGGATGACCAAGTGAGCAATGAGACTGGGCATTTCATTGTTCCTCTTGAGGACGGAGTGCAAGTTCACAGTCACAGACTCGCCTCACAGAGTGAGTGTGTAGTTCTTCTGCACAGCTCACTTCATGAACCTTGTTCAGTTCTGCAGCGGGGCTAAGTTTCTACACAGGGATTGAGGCAAGAAGCCTCAGGAACCGCCAAATCACATATGGTGGAAGTCTTCATAATCCACGTTTAGCCTATGTGTGGATGTTCTAAACCATACTCACATCTCCAACTGCAGTAATGTATGTAAAGTGAGTTATTCAGCAGTTAGTGTAGGGTTTCTCTCTGTGAGCTCACCTTTCCTGCCGATTTTATTCACTGGTCCTATAATAAAGTGTATTTTTCATAGTGTGGTTCAAGCTTACTGTTTCAAATATTAAAGCAACCTACTTTTTGAAAGAAAAAGTATCTTGGTTCTATATGGGAATTGCTAGTTTTTTTTTTTTTGGCTTTGTGTTGCTGCTTTTTTTTCTTTAATAAATTATTTTTTATTTCTTCAAGTTACATCTCAATTGCATTCCCCTCCCTACTCCCCCCTCCAGTCCCACTCTCCCACCTTCAACCCCCCATTCTCTTCCCTTTTTAAAAAAAAATTTAAGGTATATCTTATTTCCTCCAACAGTTCCCCCTTTCAGTCCAACAAATGGCTCTTTCTCTTATAATAAATACAATACAAAACAACAGAGGTAATTAGGCCACAGTTATGAGGGTTATATGGCTTAGCGTACATTCCCAATGTCCAGTCCATATGTATTTGGTACCTGACTTTAACTTTCTACTATCTAACCATCTCCATGAGTTTAAAGTTCTATATCTAACTCAACATTCATACTAACTTGCAACACAATTTTAAAAGCATCATCCTAGATCTATAACACTCTCTTGACTCCTAAACAACTCAAAATTTAATTATGAGGCTCTAGCTATCTATTCTTCAACCACATCAGAGACCTGAGAGGGATAAATATATCTGATTTTATAGGAAGTACAGGGCCTGCAGCTTCCAAAACTAAGAAATGACATACCAGTGGCTGCCTGGACAGTTCCCATTTTCTCTCCATACATTACAGCATCGATCTTCAGTCATTTGGCCCCATTTCTCTGACAGACATTTATTGTAGAGCAGGCGTTATGAAGGACTTGCCTACCCTGTCTTGGCAGAGCCAGGCTGTCGACTTACCTGCTTCCAAGTTTTGTCTTTTTTGAACAGCATTCTGTCTACAGTTGGAGCAAGGGGTTTTTCCTGCCAAGAGATAGGCTTGTGACTAATTCAATCATCTCCCACTGGAGAGTTTTCGATGCTCATCTTCTATTTGGAGTAGAATAGAGGGTGCTGTCAGGAGTTGATATGTCTCAATATAAAAAAAAATCTAACGTTAAGAAAACATCTTTGAATGCCATATTCTGCAGATCTCCTGAGGTTTTTGAAGAGGCCCTATCTATTTCTTATATTAGGATAAGCAGATGTTGCTTGTCTCTCAGCAGCTTTATTTCTGATTAGCTTAGAAAATAACTATAATAGACTGTCATAGTACCTAATACAATGACCGGCTTGCATGACTATTAGTTTGCATTTCTTAATTTTCCTAAGCAGTTTATGACAATTAGTAGCAAAAGGCTGAAACTTCACATTTCATTTTTTTCTTTACACCCTAACCCTTCCATCCCATTTCTCTGGGGTGCAGTGTCCCTATAACAGTCCCTCATCTCAGTTCAAAGGTCATATGAGGGCCAAAAGCCTCCTCATTCATTGGGGGCCTACGAGGCAGTACCACCAGTGAAAAGTGTCTCATTGCCTGGGAGAGAGAACTAAAAAACAAACAAACAAATAAACAGACAAACAGATAAAAAAGGATAAAAAATAGAAAAAAATAAAAATAAAAATAAAAAATAAATAAAAAGTCTATGTCCATGTTCCCTTTGGTGTGTTAGTTGTAGTATCGATATCCCCTACTATATAGCTAAAATCCTACTATAAATGAATAGATGCCATATGCATCCTTCTGAGTCTGGGTTAGCTCACTCAGGATGAGCTTTTCTAGATCCATCCATTTGGCTGCAAATTGCATAATTTCATTGTTCCTGATAGCTGAATAATATTCCATTGTGTAGATGTACCACAGTTTTTTTTTTTAATCCATTTTTCAGTTGAGGGACATCTGGGTTGTTTAGAGTTTCTAGCTATTACAAATAAGGCTGCTATAAACATAGATGAGGAAACTTCCTTATGATTCTCTGAAGAGGCATTTGGGTGTATACCCAGAAGTGGTATGGCTGGGTCCTGAGGCAGAGCTATTCCAAGTTTTCAAAGATATCGCCATACTGACCTCCATAGTGGTTGCACAAGCCTGCACTCCCACCAGCAATGGAGTAGGGTTCCCCTTTCTCCACACCCTCACCAGCATGTGCTGTCATTTGAGCTTTTGATCTTAGCCATTCTGACAGGTGTGAGATGGAATCTCAGAGTCGTCTTGAGTTGCATTTCTCTGATTATTAAGGATGTTGAGCATTTCAAGTATGTTAAAGGGCTCAACTAGTCAATGAATTAACCAATGAGGGGCAGCATGAAACAAATCTTTATTTGTGACATATCAATGCCAGCAGAATGAATGATGGCTATAGATTTTGTTTAGTGAAAATTCACCTTTGGGTGTGTGGGTGTGTCCATAGATAGACAGAGTAAGAAGTAAAATTCTACATAAATGAGACCCTAAGAGTCTTGTGAAATACATCATCACACACTCTGGTCACTATCATGCGACCCCTAGCAAACATGTAGGTTAGATCACTCTAATTCCCTTTCTATTAGATTTTAGATTTAATACTCCTGTAAGCGACACTAAGTGCTTTCTAAAGCATCTAAAATCTTTCTTTAAGCTGACTTCACTTGGACCAGATTATTCTCCAACACTTGGGCTTTGGCTTTTATGATTATCAGCATTATGTGCTTGGTTAAACTGGCTCAATGAAAGCTTCTCCAGCTCCTCATCTTACTGAAAAAAAAAAGAAAAAATATCATTATCAATGACATCATAATTAAAACTGTGCAGCCTTCACTTCAATATGTGAATCAAACAGGCCTCCCTTGCCTCCCCCTTCAGAATCTTAAAGGAAAAATGAAATGACTTGAAGGAGGTAGCTGCTGATTAAAAGAAATTTCATGGGAAATTTGGAAGTTAATAAAATTGTTTTACAAAGGATATGATGCTGATGCATGCTTTTACTAATGAGCTTTCCAATCATTAAATTTATGAAGTAAAAAGTATGTTACAACATCCTCTTTTTTTATGTCATTGCCCTCACACACCCATTAGTCCCCTTACTTACTTAGTTGGCAAATACAACACTTACTACATGTCAAGAAGCCCTGTTCTGGGGACAAATGAACAGATCAAACAGAAATCCTTGCCCTCTAGGAATTTATACTCAATAGGACAGTAAATTAATAAAATGGGGAAAATGTTGTAGCTGAAAACTAAGGGGAAAAGCAGAAGAAAAAGAACAGCTCGGAGAAGTTGCAAGTGTACACACCATCTCTGGGTAGGACTAGCTGGCAACATGTAAGCAAAGACGTTAAAACGGTGAGACAGTAAGCCATGCTGTCTCTGGGGAAAGAATTCTGAAAGAGGGCCCAGGGATTCTGATTGGTAGCATAGCTGGTTTGGTTGAGGAGCCTTGATGAAACACAGTGGCCAGAGAGCACAAGGATGCGTGCCAAGAAGAACTTGGATGTACAGGCATCTGGAGTCAGGGATGAGGTGCTTTGAAGGCATGGTAACAGCTTCTATCAGGAGAGGATAGACAGTCATTGGGAGGTTCTCAGTAAAAGAATGGCTGATAACAGGCTCAGCTAACCCCTGTGACTTGAATAGTGGTGATTTATTTAAAAGGAGTCTGAAAAATAGGCTGCCCTGGTTGGTTGATAGGACAGAGTTAGGATCTGAGAGCAAGAAACATGAACTTACTCTGTGGGGCCAGGGGAGCTGTGCGACCAGGCTTCCTGGTCAAGGAGCCTTGTGAGATGATCAGGTTTGGGAGGAAGGAAGTAGCTTGGGTCTACTATTAGTGGAAACAATCTCAGAGCAAAGTCCTTGATTTTCTGGCTCTTACAATCTTTCCACCACCTCTTCCCCAGTGCCTTAGGGCCAGGAATTGTGCTGTAGATGTATCAATGGGACTAGGCACCATGTGGTCTTTTGTTCTCTGCCTTTTGATTGGTTGTGACTTTCTGTAAAGCTCTCTGTTGCAAAAAGGAAGCTTATTTGATGAGGACTGAGAGCTATACTTACTTGTGGCTATAAGGATCAGCATTTAGAATGTAGTTAGGAATTAATTGGTTTCATAAAGGGTTAGTTTGGTCTCCTACAAAATGTTAGAGAGGCTACACACATGAAGTCTCGTCGACATGGATGCCTAAATGGGACTTGAGAAATGATGACACTAATGGACATGATAACTAGAAAGGAGGAAAGGTCACTAGGCCTCCCTAGAGAAAGAACTACAGGCAACTGGGGAATGCTGAGAGTAGGAGAAATGGTATTCCCCAGGGCCCTTCAATTGCTATCCAATATCAAGTAGTCGGCCTTGAGATCATATGCATATAGGTAACATTATATGAACTGAGAAGGTTGTATCTATATATTTAGGAATATATATATTAATTGTAAAAATACATATTTTAATGAAAAGGAGTCTGATTTTTGAGAGAATTATATAATAAATATAATATATAATTATGTATATATAATTACATCATTCCCCTTCCTTTTTCTTCCTCCTTTTAGAGAGGAGGAAAAATATAATTTCAAAAATGAAAATACAATTATAAAAAAATGTTAGTGGAGCTGTGAAGTTGACAGTTGATTCTTTGAGCCTGCAATTCAGAGGCTGTTATGATTTTTTTTCGGGCTTTTTCAGTTTCTCTGTGCACCAGGCACAGAACTGTTATAAACTAATAGTGAGCCCGTTATATCCTCAGAGAAAGAGAATCTAACCCTTGGCTAAAGGTCAGGCTTCTGTTTCATAAAGGGTCATTATCATGCAGAATGACTTTTCTGAGGATCCATCTTTACTGCTGGTCATAACGACTCAGGTTCACAATCATAAGATACCCTTTTCTACAATCCCTATCATGAGGGCTCAGGGTTGTTTCTGATGTCAAGCCAAGTCATCATTGATTGGTTGCCACCCTTATTGCCAAACACCCATTGCATACATCAAGCTGAGAGCTTTTGTTTGTTTTGTGATACATTATTATACATTCGTTCCTATTGCTCCTTCTGCAGGCTGGTTTTTTTTATATATATTTCTAAAACATAATTACAAACCATCAGAAAATGACTGTTCTATTCAAACTAAGTTAATCAGGATACCAGTTGTGGGCATATAGAGTGACTGATAATTTACACTCAAAACACCAGAGAGCCTGGACTCAGCTCTGATGATAGTACCCAGAATCAACTGGCTGCTATCTTTGAGAGTGAACCTTTTTTTTTTTTTTTTTTTTTGGATATGATGGGAGGTTGATGGATTGTGTCGGTTTAAGAGACACAAGGAGAGAAAGGTGACTTGAGTCCCAAAATAGCTCTTTTGAGTGCATTAAGTGAAAACCTTTCTGACACAGACAGGAAGCAAAGGAAGAGGTGGCAGGAATCAGTGACAGATTATTCATAGTGTATTGGTCACCAGCATTGATTCACATTAAATTGTTGTCCTCAGCTAAGAATGACACATCCTTTGCCTTAATTTTAAATTATAAAATTCTTTCAAACTGCACAATTACCTGAAGATTAAATTGATTGTCCATTATCTGCATTTTAATATTCTGCTTGGTAAGTGTTCCCTATCACTTCTTCCTTGCTTCCTACTCAATTGGTGTTTGGAGTAGATCTTATGCAAGGCTCTGTTTGTGATTATTGTATATGTGAATGTTCTATAAAAATAAGAACAATAGAACTGAGGTAAGACAGCAAAGATACTCATTTCAGTTTGCTCTAAATAAAATCTTGAAGAAACTGCAAGGGCTCAAATGATCCCATTGATAATAAATGCAAAAAATTATATATCTTATATTAAAAGAAATTGGTGGGAAGCATATTAAGAAGGTCCTAAAGTTTATCATAAAAGACATTAAGGTAGAAAGACTTGATAATGTAAAGTTGAACTTTATCCCCAACATAAGCTATTAATTTGATGTAACCTCAGGAAAGATTTTGCTGTTTTATTCTATTTTTTTATGTTTGCTCATTTTGTATTGGAATTTCTCAAGACTAATAAGAAGACTATAGAGGGAACTAGCCCTACTATATGTTAAAATGTATTGCAAAGCTATTAAGCTAAAACTTTATATTATCACCATGGGAAGAGTAGACCAATGGATCAGAATTGAGAGTCCAGAAGTAGACCTACCTTTGTATGGATATGTCATATATGATAAAGTCATTAGCTAAATTGAAAAATTGATTTTTCAATAAGTGGAGCTAAAGAAAATTAGATAGACCTCTGGGAAAAGGATAAAACTGAGATTAATCAATTTTCTCCAAACAGTACAGTGAAATATGTATGAATCAATGATTTCAAAATGAAAGAATGAAAGGAAAGAAATACACAAGCAATGTACAAAAAAACAAAACTTGAAGCCATCTGGCTAAAGATGAATAAATTTCACTGACTAGGCATTAATTTTTGTATAGCAAAACCCAAAGTATCAACCAGAGACACTTTTAAAAACACACAGTGCAGGCAGATGAGTAATTTTCTAAATAGAAAGAGGTTTTTTTTTAATTCCAATGGGTTGGGAATATGAAGTTTATGTTTAAAAAGATGATAAAAGCTTGTTAAATGCATGAAAAGACTCTCAATTTCATTATAATGAAAGAATTCACCTAACAGCTACTTACCACTTTTTAATTTTCAGATTGAGAAGATTAAAAAAAAACTGTAAAAGGTCCATATCTATTCTTAATAGATAGGATTGTGAATTAGTTCATTTTCCCCAGAGCTCAACTTCACAGTACCATCAAGTGTAGAGTAACCATACTTTGAGGAATTTGAAGGAGGTGAGATGTTTATTATAGCCCAATTGGTCATAGACAAAAGACACTTTATAACAGATAGACAAGCTATCTGTCTAAAGAAATCATTGTTCCGTATGATGGAGTCCTACACAAATACAAAAAAGAATAAAGAATCTCACTTAAGAATTTCAATGTACAGTATCCAAGATGGTGGCGGCCGGCGCGGAAGTATTTTGATTTCGGGGTCAACAGTCACAAGGCGGCAAGTGTTGCAGGACGCTGTACAAAGGGCACGACCCCTTCTATATCTCACCCAGCTACACAGGGACCATGGAAGATCCCTGGGCAGGACACTCCTTCCCACTCTCGGACACACAAGGAAGCCTCTGGACCCGGGAATCGGGATAACCCATCCCCCAACAGAAGAGACCCCCGGTAAGTTCCACCCTAATACCCAGCCAGCAGAATCAGAACCCATGCAGAGATAATCCCCACACTGCTGGGCACTCCCAGGTCTCACACAGACGATCCAATTATCTGGCGAAAGGTTGCGACCCTTGGAAGTGAGCGGAGCTCCACTGCAAAGTGCCTTCAGACCGCAGATCACAGTCTGTGATGTCACTGGCAAGTTTCCAAGCTGCGGGAGTGGCAAGGCTACTGGAGCTGAACTGCAGATTTACCCGCTACAGGACCAACCCCGGGCAAACTGCGAGATATTTGAAACTGTCGTATATCAGACTTTTGTACTAGTACGGGCCCTTCTAGAGGGGAACCAGAGCTTACTTGTACACAGCTCTGCCACCTGGATTAGTTAGGTCTCCACCTGGGAGGCAGGGCTGAATGACTCACCTTATAGGGGTGGAGTAAGGAGTAAGGCAACACTACTCCTACACCAAAGCGCCCCTTTGGACCCAAGTCCAGAAGACAGCAAAAAAATTCCACATGGCCAGAGGCCCCAGACAAAAAAAAAAAAAAAAAAAAAAACAGCAAAATGTCTCCAACAAAAGAAAGCAACGCTATTCCGTCCAGCCTGAACCACCTTGCCACAACTGAAACACATGAAAATGATGACAATTCTACATTATGGAAAGTGATAGAGTCCCTTCAAGAAGAATTTAAAACTATGAAGGAATTCAAAGAAGCCACAACTTTACAAGTCAAAACAACACATAACACCATTAAAGAGCTCCAAGCCAAGGTGACACAGCTTGAACAGGAAAAGGATAAAGCAATGAAAGATCTCCAGGCAAAAACAAGCAAACTGGAGAAGGAAATGTACAAAACGAACAATACCATTCAAGACATGAAAATAGAAATGGAAACAATAAAGAAAACACAGTCAGAGTTAAAAGAGGAAATGGAGAATCAAGAGAAGAGAACAGGAACTAAGGATGTGATTATGAAAAATAGGATGCAAGAGATGGAAGACAGGATGTCAGGCATGGAAGATTCGATGGAAGAAATCAGAACAACATCCAAAGAAAACGAGAAAGCTAAAAAATCTCTCACCCACAACATCCAAGAAATCAAGGACTCAATGAAAAGACAGAACCTAAGAACTATAGGCACATAGGAAAGAGAAGACTCCCGACATCATGGTCCAGGAAATATCTTCAACAAAATCATAGAAGAAAACTTCCCAAACCTAAAGAAAGAGATGCCAGTAAAAATCCAAGAGGCTTACAGAACACCAAACAGATTAGATCAGAAAAGAAACTCCTCTCGCCACATAATAATGGAAACTCCAAATGTAGAGAACAAAGAAAGGATATTAAAAGCTGTAGGAGAAAAAGGCCAAGTCACATACAATGGCAGACCCATCAGAATCACACCTGACTTCTCAGAAACTTTAAAAGCTAGAAGGGCCTGGACGAATGTCCTACAAGCCCTGAGAGAACATAGGTGCCCAGCCAGACTACTATACCCAGCAAAACTCTCTATCAACATAGAAGGAGAAAACAAGATATTCCATGACAAAATCAAATTCAAACAATATCACCTCACAAACCCAGCCCTATAGAAGATCCTAGAAGGAAAATTCCAAAACAGAGAAGATAACTACACCCAAGAAAACAGAGAAAATAGAAATCTCCACAGCAGCTAAACAAAAGGAAACACAAGACAGCCAGCTATACCAAAATAATGGGAAATAACAACCCCTGGTCACTAATATCCATCAACATCAATTGACTCAACTCGCCAATAAAAAGACACAGACTGGATCCATAAACAAGACCCATCTTTTTGCTGTATACAAGAAACACATCTCACTATTGAAGATAAACACTATCTCAGAGTAAAGGGATGGGAAAAGGTTTTCCAAGCAAATGGACCCAGGAAACAAGCTGGAGTAGCTACCCTAATATCAAACAAAATAGACTTCCAATTGAAGTTAATAAAAAAAAGAGAGAGAAGGGCATTACATACTCATTAAAGGAAATATCCACCAAGAGGTCATCTCAATATTGAACATCTATGCCCCAAATACAAAGGCACCTACATTAATAAAAGAAACGCTTCTAAAACTTAAGTCGTACATTGATCCAAACACTTTAACGTGGGAGACTTCAACACCCCACTCACAACTATGGACAGATCATCAAGACAGAAGCCAAACAGAGAAATAATGAGTCTAACAGAGATCATGAACCAAATGGACCTAACAGATATCTACAGAACATTTCACCCAAACACAAAAGAATACACCTTTTTCTCAGCACCTTACGGAACCTTCTCCAAAATCGACCATATAGTTGGACACAAAGATAGACTCAACAGATACAAGAAAATTGAAATAACCCCTTGTATCTTATCAGACCACCATGGAATAAAGCTGGACTTCAATAGCAAAAGAATCAATGGAAAGTCAACACTCACATGGAAATTGAACAACTCTTTACTAGAGGACCACTGGGTCAGGGAAGAAATAAAGAAGGAAATCAAAGACTTCTTAAAATCAAACGAAAATGAAGACACAACATACCCAAACCTATGGGACACAATGAAAGCTGTGCTAAGAGGAAAGTTCATAGCACTAAGTGCCTTCAAAAAGAAAATTGTGACAGCTCATATTAGTGAATTAACAGCTAAACTGGGTGAATTGGAAAAAAAAAGAAGCAAACATTCAGAAGAGGAGCAGAAGGCAAGAGATCATCAAACTTAGGGCTGAAATCAACAACTTAGAAACAAAAAGAACTATACAAAGTATTAATGAAACCAAGAGTTGGTTCTTCGAGAAAATCAACAAAATAGACAGACCCTTAGCCAAATTAACTAAAAGACAGAGGGAGAAAACACAAATCAACAAAATCAGAAATGAAAAGGGTGAAATAACAACAGACATTGAGGAAATCCAGAGAATATTTGGATCCTACTTTAAAAATCTATACTCCACCAAATTTGAAAACTTAAGTGAAATGGACAATTTTCTTGATAGATTCCACCTACCGAAGCTAAATCAAGATCAGATAAACAGATTAAACAGCCCTATAACCCCTAAGGAAATAGAAACAGTCATTAAAAATCTCCCAACCAAAAAAAGCCCAGGGCCAGATGGCTTTAGCATGGAATTCTACCGGACCTTCAAAGAGGAGCTAACACCAATACTTTTCAAACTCTTTCACCAAATAGAATCTGAAAGAACATTGCCAAACTCATTCGATGAGGCCACGATCACCCTGATTCCTAAACCACACAAAGACCCAACAAAGAAAGAGAACTTCAGACCAATCTCCCTCATGAACATAGATGCAAAAATACTTAATAAAATACTAGCAAACCGAATTCAAGAACACATCAAAAGTATCATACACCATGATCAAGTAGGCTTCATCCCAGGGATGCAGGGATGGTTCAACATACGAAAATCTATCAACGTCATTCACCATATAAACAAGATGAAAGAAAAAAAAACACATGTTAATCTCGCTAGATGCAGAAAAAGCATTTGACAAAATCCAACACCCCTTCATGCTAAAAGTTCTGGAGAGAACAGGCATACAAGGGCCGTACCTAGAAATAATAAAGGCAATATACAGCAGGAGAAAATCTTCACCAACCCCACATCTGACAGAGGGCTAATATCCAAAATCTACAAAGAACTCAACAAATTAAATGCCAAGAAACCAAATAATCCAATCAAAAAATAGGGGACAGAGCTAAATAGAGAATTCCCAAAGGAAGAATCCTTAATGGCTGAGAGACACTTGAAGAAATGCTCAACATCCTTAATCATCAGAGAAATGCAACTCAAGATGACTCTGAGATCCCATCTCATACCTGTCAGAATGGATAGGATCAAAAACTCAAATGACAGCACATGCTGGCGAGGGTGTGGAGAAAGAGGTACAATACTCCATTGCTGGTGGGAGTGCAGGCTTGTGCAACCACTACGGAGGTCAGTCTGGTGATATCTTAGAAAACTTGGTATAGCTCTGCCTCAGGACCCAGCCATACCACTTCTGGGTATACAACCAAATGTCTCTTCACGGAATCATAAGGAAGTTTCCTCATCTATGTTTATAGCAGCCTTATTTGTAATAGCTAGAAACTGGAAACAACCCAGATGTCCCTCAACTGAAGAATGGGTTAAAAAACTGTGGTACATCTACACAATGGAATATTATTCAGCTATCAGGAACAATGAAATTATGCAATTTGCAGCCAAATGGATGGAACAAGAAAAGCTCATCCTGAGTGAACTAACCCAGACTCAGAAGGACGCATATGGCATCTATTCACTTATAGTAGGATTTTAGCTATATAGTAGAAGGTATCGATACTACAACTAACACACCAAAGGGAACTTGGACATAGACTTCTTATTTTTAATTTTTATTTTTTATATATTAGTTATATTTTTTCTATTTTTTAGTCTTTTTTATCTATTGTCTGCTTATTGGTTTGTTTGTTTAGTAGTTCTCTCTCCCAGGCAACGAGACACTTTTCACTGATGGTACTGCTTCATAGATCCCCAATGAATGAAGAGGCTCTTGGCCCTCATACGACCTCTCAACGGAGATGAGGGACTGTTATATAAGGACACCCCACCCCAGAGAAATGAGATGGACCGGTTAGGAGGTAAAGAAATAAATGAAATGTGATGTTTCTGCCTTTTACTCCTGTCATAAACTGTTTAGGATAATTAAGAAATGCAAACTAATGGTTTTGCAAGCCGGTCATTCTGTTAGGTACTATGACAGCCTATTATAGTTACTTGCTAAGCTAATCAGAAATAAACCTGCTACGAGACAAGCAACATCTGCTTACCCTAATATAAGAGAAAGATAGGGCCTCTTCAAAAACCTCAAGAGATCTGCAGAATATGGCATTCAAAGATGTTTTTGTAACTTTAGATTTTTTTATATCAAGACATATAAACTCCTGACAGCACCCCCTATTCTCCTCCAAGTAGAAGATGAGCATCGAAGAATCTCCAGTGGGAGATGATTGAATTAGTCACAAGCCTATCTCTTGGTAAGAAAAGCCCCTTGCTCCAACTGTAGACAGAATGCTGTCCAAAAAGGACAAAAATTGGAAGCAGGTAAGTCGACAGCCTAGCTCTGCCAAGACAGGGTAGGTAAGTCCTTCATAACCCCTGCTCTACAATCAATGTCTGTCAGAGAAGCAGGGCCAAATGACTGAAGAGCAATGCTGTAATATATGGAGAGAAAATGGGAACTGTCCAGGTAGCCACAGGTATGTCATTTCTTAGTTTGGGAAGCTGCAGGCCCTGTACTTCCTATAAAATCAGATATATTTATCCCTCTCATGTCTCTGAGGAGATTGAAGAACAGACAGGTAGAGTCTCATAATTAAATTTTGAGTTGTTTAGGAGTCAAGAGAGTATTATACATCTAAGAAGATACTTTTAAAATTGTTTTGCAATTAGTATGAATGTTGAGTCAGATATAGAACTTTAAACTCATGGAGATGGTTAAATAGTAGAATGTTAAAGTCAGGTACAAAATACATATGGACTGGTCATTGGGAATATACGTTAAGCCAAATAACCCGCATAACTGTGGCCTAATTACCTCTGTTGTACTGTATTGTATTTATTATTATAAAAATAAGAGCCATTTGTTGGACTGAAAGGGGAAACTGTAGGGGGAAATAAGATATACCTTAAACTTAAAAGAAAAAAAAGGGAAGAGGATGGGGGGCTGAGTGTGGGAGGGTGGGACTGGAGGGGGAATAGGGAGGGGACTGCGATTGAGATGTAACTTGAAGAAATAAAAAATAAAGAAATTTCAGGGTCAACTGGACACAGGACAAGTGAGCCTTCTATAGAGTGTGTGTTCTGTATGTGCAACAGTTGTAGTTGGGACGGATAACAGAGCAGTGTGAGATTCTGGCACGTTTGTACAGAGTTTGGAGATTCTGAGTTCTTAATCTGCTTCCAGTCTCTGTGGAAACTCCGGAGGCCTGCCACGCTATGCCACTACCTCCTTAAGTGATGGCTTCTCCTATAGTGATACTTTTTTCAACTATTTTCCTTAGCATGTTCAGTTTCTCTCCCTTTGAAGACAACTTTGGAGAGCATGCAGTTATTTCCTGGGTTGAGCAGTGACATCATACTCAAAGTACACAGTCTTTTTGCCAAGTTTCCTGGTGAAATGATTGTCGGTTGGTATTCAAGGAGCCACATCAGTTGAAAGTATTTCTCATGAAGTCACCCTGTGTCAGGGCTGGCCTGAAGGAGACAGAATTCCCTCTGACGATGAAGGCACTGAAATGTGCAATTAACTACCATTTGGTAAAATGCCTTTGAGATAAGCAAGTTAGATTACAAGGCCCATTTATGAAATTTTAATATATCTCCTTTTTATTTTTAATTCATATTGATTGACTCAATTGTCTCCAGTTTCATTTCAGAAGGTGAAGTTTTCTCCCTTTTTATTTTTAACTTTAACAAAGAGAAGAATAAAAGGAATTGTACTGTGACTTCCTATAAATCCCTTCATACCTTCTATGATAACATTTTTCTTTTTTTTTTAATATTTATTACTTCAGGTTACATCTCTATCACAGTGTCCTCTTTCCACCCCTCCTAGTCCTGCCCTCCCACCCTCTACCCCCTATCCCTTCCATCCCACTCCTCTGGATTGGAGTGTCCCTACATAACAGTCCCCTGCCCCAGTTCAGCAGTCATATGAGGGTCAAGAGCCTCCTCATACACCGGGGGCCTACAAGGCAGCACCACTAGGGCAAAGTGTCTTATTGATAGGAAACAAAGTCTATGTTCCTGTTCCCTTTGGTGCATTCGTTGTAGTATAGTTATCCTCTACTGTATGGCTAAAATCCGACTATAAGTGTGTAGAGGCCATGTGTATCCTTCTGAGATTGGGTTAGCTCACTCAGGATGAGCTTCTCTAGTTCCATCCATTTGGCTGCAAATTGCATGATTTTATAGTTAGTTTCTGATGGCTGAGTAGTATTCCATTGTGTAGATGTACCACAGTTTTTTAATCCATTCCTAGGTTGAGGGACATTGATTCCTCACCAAATCACAAGGAAATTTCCTCATCTATGTTCTTAGCAGGCTTATTTGTAATAGCCAGAAACTGAATAATATTTTTCCATGTTTGCTTATCACATATTTATTTGTTCTGTAAAATAAATGAGTTTTTAAACATTATTGAATAGTGAAGATTAGCTGTTATGTCAGGAAAATTTGGAAGTTTTGAGGAGAAAATGAGAGCAGGAGGAGTAGCCATTTATAATTTCTGCTCTACAATCAATGTCTGTCAGAAAAACGGGGCCAAACGGTTGAGGATTGATGCTGTCATGTATGGAGAGAAAATGGGAGCTGTCCAGGCAGCCACTGGCATGTCATTTCTTAGTTTTGGAAGCTGCGGGTCCTGCACTTCCTATATAATCAGATATATTTATCCCTCTCATGTCTCTGAGGTGGTTGAAGAATAGATAACTAGAGTCTCATAGTTAAATTTTGAGTTGTTTAGGAATCAAGAGGGTGTTCTGGATCTAAGAAGATGTTTTTAAAATTGTGATTCAAGTTAGTATGAAAGCTGAGTTAGTTATAGAACTTTAAACTCATGGAGATGGTTAGATAGTAGAATGTTAGGTGCCAAATACATATGGACTGGACATTGGGAATGTATGCTAAGCCATATAACTCTCATAATTGTGGCCTATTTATTTCTGTTGTTTTGTATTGTATTTATTGTTATAAGAGAAAGAACTATTTTTTGGACTGAAAGGGGGAGATGTTGGGGGGAAATAGATATACCTTAAACTTAAAAAAAAGGGAAGAGGATGGAGGGTTGAGGGGGAAGAGGGTGGGAGGGTGGGACTGGAGGGGGGAGTAGGGAGAGGATTGTGATTGAGATGTAAATTGAGGAAATAAAAAATAAATTATTAAAAAAAGAAAAAGAAATCTAGGACACTATGAAAAGACCAAACCTAAGAGTAATAGGAATAGGAGATGGAGAAGAATCTCAGCTCCAGAAAACATTTTCTACAAAATCATAGAAGAAAACTTCCTCAATCTAAAGAAACCAATGCCTATAAACATACAACAATCTAAGAAAACACCAAATCGAATGGACCAGAAAATAAATTCCTCCTGCCACATAACAATCAAAATGTACAGAATGAAAAAAGAATATTAAAAGTAGCAAGGGAAAAAGGCCAAGTAACATATAAAGGCAGATCTCTAAGAATTACAACAGATTTCTCAACAGAGACTCTATAAGCTAGAAGCGCCTGGGCAAATATATTGTAGACTCTAAGAGACCAGATATGTTAACCCAGACTACTATATCCAGCAAAACTTTTCACCATCATAGATGGAGAAAGCAAGATATTCCATGACAAAACCAAATTTAAGCAATATCTATCCACAAATCCAGCCCTACAGAAGATACTAGAAGGAAAACTTCAACCCAAGGAGTTTAACTATACCCAAGAAAACATGGGAAATAAATAACTCCACAACAACAAAACCAAAAGAAGAGAAACACACACACACACACACACACACACACACACACACACACACTATCACCACCACCATAAAAGTAACAGGAATTAACAATCACTGGTCATTAATATCCCTCAACATCAATGGACTCAATTCCCCAATAAAAAGACACAGACTAACAGAATGGAGGTCAAAATAGAATTCATCATTCTGGTGCCTACAAGAAACACACACACCTCAGCAACAAAGATAAACATTACCTCAGAATAAAGGGCTGGAAAAAGGTGTTTCAAGGAAGTGGACCCAAGAAGCAAGCTGGAGTAGCCATTCTGATATCTAATAAAATAGACTTTCAGCCAATATTAAACAAAGAGATGGAAAAGTACATCTTATACTCATCACAGGAAAATCAACCAAGATGATGTCTCAATTCTGAACATCTGTGCTCCAGAAACAAGGGTACCCAGATTAGTAAAAGAAACATCACTAAAGCTTAAATCATACATTGAACCCTCACACATTTATAGTGGGAGACTTCAACATCCCACTCTCACCAATGGACAATTCATTGAGATAGAAACTAAATAGAGAAATAATGAAACTAACCAACATTATGAGCAAAAGGACCTAACAGATATACACAGAGTATATAATCCAAAGAGAAAAGAAGTTACTTTCTTCTCAATACCTCATGGAACCTTCTCCAAAACTGACCATATAGTCAGTCACAAAGCAAGTCTCAACAGATACAAGAAAATTGAAATAACTCCTTGTGTCTTATCAGACTACCATAGATTAATATATTTAAATTTAAAAATCGTTTTAAATAATAAAAAATATAATAATAAAAACTTGCTGGGAATGGTGGTGAATGTATATTTTGCAGAAGCAAGTATATTTTTTGTTTCCAAGTCTAACCTGGTGCACATAGCAAGTTCCAAGCTAGCTTGTGTGACAGAGATTCTCTTTCAATCAAATAAATAAACAAACAAAAGATAAAAGGCAATCAACAGTACAGCTTGGGGAGGTAACTCAGTGGACAGTGCTGGCCTAGCAATCATGAGTCTCTAGGTTCAATTCTCAGTATCAAAAATTAATGGATAAGTGATTGTGTAGTGTTAAGCATTCTAAATGTTAATTAATTGGTCCTTTTTGCTGTCTGTTACTTATATTGACTCTGATTGGTTAAATAAAATGCTGAGGCCTGAGATTGGGCAAAGACAGAGAAAGGTGAGACTTCCTGAGATTAGAACAGGAAGCCTGCACTTTAGACAAAGGATTAATACATTCCAGCCAGGAGCAGCAGGAAGGAGGATGCACACCATGGGTTAGAAAAAGGAACCTCATTCCACATGGCCAGAAACATTGGCATATCATGAAGAATGGCAGTCCAAGGGGACATATGTATATATGGGGTCATATTTGGGTAATAGAATTAAGAGCTAGCGTAGATGGGCTATGATTGTACAATTCAGGCCAAGGCTTGTTAAGATCAACATGCTGTCTGTGTATATTTATTTATAATGTCTGGTTAAAGATTAACAGCAGCAGATCAATTAACAATAATATAAAAACTGGTTAAACAATTTAATTAATATTTTTGTACAGATAAGCATAATTAAATTTTAGTAAAATACATGAAGAAAAAAGAGTAATAGGAAAACATCAGAGAAGATATTCATGTTCCAAGTAGTAGATAGAGATTTAAAAATTTTAACTACATTCCACAAGTCTGAAAAGGCAGAGAAAGATATTACCATGGTAAGTAGATGATGTCCCAGGTCCATTTCTGTTAGTGTGATAAAATACCCTGATAAAAAACAACCTATGAGCCGGGCGGTGGTGGCGCACGCCTTTAATCCCAGCACTTGGGAGGCAGAGGCAGGCGGATCACTGTGAGTTCGAGGCCAGCCTGGTCTACAAAGTGAGTCCAGGACAGCCAAGGATACACAGCGAAACCCTGTCTTGAAAAACCAAAAAAAAAAAATAAATAAAAAATAAAAAAAAACAACCTATGTGAGCTCACAACTCTAGGTCATAATGCATCACTGTAGGGAGGTCAGATTGCCCCACTGTAAAGAGCAGAATAAATGCTTGCATGCTTAACATTCAGCTAGCTTTCTCTACTCATACAATCCAGCACCCAAAACTAAGGGATTGTGCTTGCCCACTTTTTAGACTTGGTCTTTCCACATCAGTTAAGATAATCAAGAGAATTCCCCAAAGACATGTCTATAGGACAACCTGATTTAGAAAGTCTTTCACTGAAACTCTTTCCCCAGGTAATTCTAGGATGTACCAAGTTGTTAAAACTATCACAGAGTACAACATTAAAAGTGATACAGTTTGAACTTCTGGAGATGAAAACTTTAATGTTGTTAGGTCAAATGCAGTAGGTGTAATTCTGTACAGTCAATGAGACATTGGGGAGTGATGGTTAGGGAATGTAGGGACACAGTAATAGAAGCTATCCACAATGAAATTCAGGGAGACACAGGACTAAAATAAATGAATGGAACAGCAATGAGAGACCTTCAAGGAATCTAATATACATATAATTGGAGCCTCAGGAGAAGAGATAAGAAATATTTAAAGAAATAATAGATGAAAAAAGTACATTGTGTAAATTATAATCCTGCAGGTCCAGGAAGTTCACCTGACCAAACCCAAGCAATTTGAGGAAATCTACACTAAGGCAAATGATAATCAAATTGCTTTAGAGTAATGATGAAAGCATCTTAAAAAGTAGCCAGAAGGCAAAAGACAAGCAATGTACAAAGGAACAAAGGCCATTAGGGAATGCAAATTAAAGCTACTTTGAGACTTATCTTACTTTCATCAGAATGGCTAAAGTAAAGTAAAATTAAAAAAAAACTAAATGATAGTAAATGCTGGGATGGATGTGGAAAAAGGAAAGCACATATTCATAGTTGGTTGGAGTACTGCAGTCTCCATGGAAATCAGTCTGAAGGTTTCTCAAAAGGCTAGAAATAGGCCTACTACATGATTCAGTTATACCATTCCTGGATGTATTCTCAAAAGACTCTATATCCTTCAGCAAAGATTAGGTTCTCATCCATGTCATTGCTACTTTATTTTCAATAACCAGGAAATAGAACCATCATAGATACTCATCAACTAATAAATGGTTAATGAAAATATGGTATATATACACAATAGAATAATATTCAGCTGTAAAGATAAATGAAATTTCACGGTAAGTGGATGGAGTTCGAAATAACTGCTCTGAGTGAGCTAACCAGACCAAGAAAGACAAATGGTATGTTTCCTCTCATACACTGATGCTACTTTTGAGTCTTCAGAGAAGTGTATTTAAGTTGGAATACCGATAGAAGCCAGAGGACTAGTAATGGACTTTAGGGAAGACCTCAAGGAAAGGAGGACAGAACACAGGTGTTATGAAGCAGGAAAGGGGAGCGATGGAACAGGAAGGGTGAAATGGGGTGGGAAGGTAGAGCAGAGGAGTGAATGTGAGGAGGACTAGCTAACACTACAGACCTTTGGACATGCATTATGGAAATCTACTACTGTCAAAGCTTCCTAAAATGTATACGTATACAGTAACTACACATACGCACATACATAAAGTTAAATAGAGTTACTCTATAACAATACTTCTCCCAGACACCATAGAGTATCAAATAAAGAAGTCTAGTGCTCTTAGTAGGTTACTTCTTTTTGATTTTTTTGGCCACTGTGATGCCACAAACACCTACAAACATCACAGGCGATTGCTATTGCCCTCAGTTACTTTCCAGAACTTGATGGTAAAACCTTATTGCTGTAGCATTTCATTTTAGAAAGAAGGATGAGAGTCTGCACCTCTCACAGGAGACTCCATGATGCAAAATGTCACATTTTTTGAGGGCCAAGGCCATTTCTTTTTTTCATATTTGAATCATAGGACAGAGAAATCAAGCTAGTACAAACCAGATAGCTTCATTCCTATTCACTAACTTTCAAAGTGCTGAAAGGTTCTAATCATGCTACCGGGGGATGAATTATGCTCTGTAAGAAATGTCAAAGAAACCCTTCAGGCAGAGGGAAACTGTACAAAATGGAAGGTCAAATGTACAAAACAGAGTGGTAAGCACTGGTTTTGTTAAATACACAGGTACAAAAGTCTATAATATTTCTTTTTCTTTTTATTTATGAACATTTACAGTATGCCAGATACTCTGTTAACTGTTTTGCAAATATAACTCATCCTCACATTAAGCCTTAAAGTAGGATTTACTGTTATCTGGTTTCATTGAAGAACAAACTGATAATCAAAGAACTCAAGGCCTTTCATCCTGAGGTTGGGGTGGGTAGCCAAAAATGATCCCAGAACAAAGAAGAATCAATGAGAAGATGGTGTTCGAAACTGTGAATGAACCACATAGAACCTGCTAGAAGTCCAATGCGCTATCCATTGCGCCACAGAGCCTACCTGAACCACATAGAAACAAACCAAATATAAAAAGTGACCGTTGAATTGAACAACGTGGGAAAATACTGACTTTTTAAAAGTACATAGTCCAGGCTGGCCCTGAACTTGATATTAAACTTCTTGCTTTAGCCTCCCAAAGGCTTGGATCACAGGTATGTGCCACCATGTCTAGCTGAAGTTTTTCTTTCTCCCCTCTCCTCCCCTCCCCTTTCTTCTTTTTCTTTTCTTTCCTCACATCATATTTCCCAAGGGTCCAGAGAAAGCCCAATGCTAGGTTTTAGTACAAAATGATAAACTGAGCACAAGTTTACACTCCTTGGCAAGAAGATATATCAAGGTTGATAGCAACAGCAGAAAGCTGCCATTCTGTAGGCCCTGGAGAAATCCATTGAAAAACAGAAGAGCACACAACCAAGAATCAGCATTTGAGCAAAGCCAATGTCATAGAAGAAGGACTAGACACACACACACACACACACACACACACACACATATAAGCCACACAGAAAGGAGCAGAGTTTGAGCAACCAAAATTTAAAATAATTACACTAAACTTCCAATAAGATAAAGAATTCTATTTGTGAAGCTTGAAGAGGAGTTCTAAGACAAGAATGGGATGTTGTGAAGACAAATAAAACAGTAACCTTGGAATGAAAATTCTGACTCTACAGAAGGTAAAGCTGTGTAGGTATCAAGGGTGCTGTATTAGTGACTTTTCTGTTGCTCTGGTAAAGCACATGACCAATGTGACTTATAGAAGAAGGGGTTTATTTGAAGAAGGTTAGAGTTCATAATGGCAGGGACAGACCAGCAAGAGGTGGCAGGATGCCACAGCCACGTGCCACTACTGGCATGGCTTAAAGATAGATCTGACCAACACAATAGGGACTGAAGAAATGGCCCATGGAAAAGATGGGTCAGCTGTGCGCCTGATGGAGACACACCAGCAGCAGTCTGGAAACTCACACTGGTGTTTATTATATACCTCAGGAATGAAAGGGAGGCTGGTTAGCTAATCTCGGTCAAAGGTCTCTATATGGGAGGGAGCAGTGTCAGGTTGCAGTCATCCATGAGGAAAAGACTGTGGTAAATAATTTCTGCATATGTTGGTTTTAGCTACAGGTAAACATGCATACTTGGACCAGGGCAGGCTTTGCCATTCCTGTGGGTCTGAGGCACTGGGGTCAAAGACATAGTAGTGTTCATTTCAATGATGCACATTCACTCAGGACGTCATCACGAGGAGCCAGAAGTTGAGAGCCCACATCGTGAACCCTAAGGATGAGGCAGAGAGAACAAACTGAAAGCTGTTTAGACCTTTAAATCTCACAGACTGTCCCCCAGTCACATATTTCCCCCAGCAAGGCTGAACCACCTGAGCCTCCACAAATAGCACCACCACCTGGGAGTCCAGTGTTCAAATATTCAAGACTGTGAGGGGACATTTATCATTTAAACCGCTACAGCTATTATGTTTCCATTTTCTAATGCTCTGTTGGCTACAGGTAAGCTTATAAAAGAGACGAAAGCAACTAATATTGTGAAGTTTCACCAGAACCAAGAGAAGGAGGTGCCTTGCTGATCCGCTTAGCAATGTAGTCTTTCCACTTCTTTCAAGGGTTAGAGAAGAAGTAGTTGCAATGAGAGGCGTGTGTAGTGTTCTGTATAACAAGTGAAGGAAGATACAGCAGGAGAAACAGACCTGGTGTCTCATGGCATCACAAGGGAGGACTTGATCTGTGTGGCAGCCCAGTTAGGTGTGGGATGTCCTGTGAAGTAATGCTGTGTTGTCCTTAACCCTCCGGTTATGTTGTGACATGCAAATTAATGCCTATGAAGGAACAAGCAAGTGAAAGACTTCCTAGAATTTTAATGAGCCCTCAAATGAAGGCTTTTGAAAAGGTCATTTAGTATCTCATAAATTAGCAAGAAGGAAAATAAACACAACAGTAAAAAGAATTTAAGATTCAGATTGAGCAGCTGGATTTGAGCATGCTGAGACAGAAGACAAGAGTGGCTTTGAATTATTATTGGCTCTGAGACAAGAAAATTCTCTCATCTGTGCTCAACAAACAGCACCCAGAAAGCAAGGTCTGTAACCCGCTGTATGACCCAGGGAGCACCCCTAGGGGTTCATGGCCACTTGATGGGACTAGATTGCATGGGCTGGCAAAGCCAGCCATGAAATCTGAGCATACTGTGCAGGGACAGCTGAGGTTTGTGGAACCTCACTTCTGCCCTGTTCTCCCTGAAGCATGTTCCCCAAGAATAAGAAAGTCATCTTCTGTAGTGAGATGCAGCCAATTTTGTATTAAACTAAAGCAAATTTTCACAAAAATCATTGCTAGGTCCTTTAGTGATCTACAAGGAAATTTTTTCCATGTAGCCTTGATATGAAGAATGACATCACTTTGCTAACAGCAGTCATACCTTGTAGTGAGAATTTTTTTTTAAACATAGAAATGTTATGTAAATATGTTTGTATTTTAATCCCAGGTGTGGGATATGGGACTGCTTCAGATTGTCCACAGCAGCTGGCTATAATTTGCCTCATGCTCTAGCAGGGGCATGATTTTGCCAGCTGAGGATAATTTACATGTGGAATTTGGGAACTCTTCAGAGGGTATATACATGCCAGAGCCCTGAGAGGTGCACTGGCTACTGCTGGTGCCGCTGGTGCTGCTGGTGCTGGTTGCTCCTGCTGCTATTACTGGTTGCTGGTTGCTCCTGCTACTAGTTGCTGTTTGCTGGTTGAAGATATCTTGATGACAAAGATCAAATTTGCCCCAAGGAACTCAGCACTTCTAAGCAGCAGGAAGTAGTCATAGTCTAATGATATTTATGGCCCCTTTTCCCTCTAACCTTCTTTCTTTCCTACCTAGGATTAAGGGATTGGAAGGGATAAGGGTAGTGTAGGGAGGTAGGAATAAGAACCCAATAAAGTAGCCAAAAAAACCCAGTTGCAATACCCCAACTATTCTATACAACAGGGGTCAAAACAAGACAAATAGAAATGGCAGTTTTGTTTATCCATACCTCCCAAACACTGTTTCCCCCAAATTGTTCAAAGGGAAACAGGACCTCATAAATCAATACGTTGAAGCAATGCTTTATGATATTTTTCTCTTGAAGATTTAGAACCAACACTGAAAATGAATGTCTCTCAGAAGGTGTACAACAAAGAATGTGTGAATTCATTAACCCTAGTATTTATGAAACTTACTAATTCGTGGATTGACCATAAATCAATCAGGTAATCTGTCCATCTACCCATCTGTTCATACACCTTTATGTAGTAATAACGATTACATTTCATCAGGAACACACATTGGAAACTATACCATACTTGTCATACATGCATTGCTTATTCTAACTTTCATGAAGAAGATTTCTTCAGCTTCCCAGCCAGAATGATGGACACAGATTTATGTGTTCCCACAGAACTTTCCACAGCTCATTGAGAGAATATATAATGAAATTAAATGAAAGTTTAAGAAATAAATTTGATGAATATGCTACCTAATAGTATCCATGTGTCTTCTGAGATTATTCACCCTTCCAGGCAAGGGAACCTTTTTATGCATTTTAATATTCTGAACACATTGTTAAATATTTATTCAGTATTTTGGCCTGTAGGCGAGACAGGTACATACTGGAAATAACCTATAACTTATCAGATAAGCAATTGAAAACATTTTCTCTTATCTCTATACTAGTAAGGGGATTGATTCATATACTTTGTTTAAGCCACTCCTTCCTTGTCTGAAACAACACAGGATGTAAGCAGGGCCTGATAGAGGAAGAAGATGAGAGAGGTACATCTGTAATTCAAGAATGGCTCACCTGTGATACAGGTACCAGATTCCTCCACTTGACTTACAAAGCTTGTTCCAGTTAAGTGTTCTTTGGTTCCAGGAACAGTAATTCATTCAAATAAGTGTCAAGCTTTGCTTTTTCCTTTTCTTTTCCCTTCCTTCCTTCCTTCCTTCCTTCCTTCCTTCCTTCCTTCCTTCCTTCCTATCTTTCTTTCTTTCTTTCTTTCTTTCTTTCTTTCTTTCTTTCTTTCTTTTTTTTTGTAAGTACTGGGGAGATGATACAGAGAAATCACAGTCTGCATGGCCATCAGTTTAGTTGGACTGCTCAGTCTTAGGATGTAGTCTTGCTTATTTTTTCTTAAACTTCATGATCTCTCATCTTTGCTTTTCTCTTGCACACTGCCTTTCTCTGCAGTAAACAAAATGTCTGCTTCCCCTTGACACCAGTCCACAGACTAGACTAGAGGCAAGTGTGGCCTTGACTCTCTGCAGCTTACCAGGTCTGGAGCATACCACTCTGTAACCGAACTTTTAAATTATTATTTAACACTTATTTATTTATTACTAAATTCACTTATAACAAACACCAACAATTTCTTAACTATTAATCCTATAAACTACTACAACCCCTTTAACCTATCCACTAAACCTATTGATAATTATAACAACTACTTTCATAACCTTTTAGAATGATACAGTCTCTGGGGCAGGTCCTCAGTCGTCAGGAATACAGTCTTTGTTGTAGATTCTTTAACACACTTAGCAGTCCTTTTTCTGGATCTCTCAGATGCAGGTTCGTCAGGGTAAGTTGGTTATTGCAGTCTCACCTTAAATAAGGCTTCATGCTTTCTTCTCTGTGGGAGACCCCAGCTGTCTGCAGGCCAACTTACTTCTTTTGAATCAGGAACTCAGCTACTTTGCCTCAGTCCTTAAAGCCAGGCACCGTTTCTTTTAGGCCACTGTTCCGACAGATGAAACCCCTCTAGGCAAAAGCTGAGCCACAGGGTCCAGTCCTTGGCCTTTTGGTGTCTTGCTCAGGCTTTCTTTGCTCACCGGCTTCTTTCTGCTTCAGGGAGAGAGCTGGCCATCAATGGCCAGCCCTTTTTTCAGCAGGACTCTTGGAGCTCTCTAGCATCAGGGGCCTCTTCTCCTTCTGGGCTCCATGCACTGTCCTTAAATAGAAGGAACTCTGTTTCAGCTTAATTTGGGCTCCGCCCACTTAGCAGCTGAAAACAATGTCAGGCCAGATACTTTGTTTCTTCAAGTCTATTGAGTCCTGTTTTTCCTGACTTCAACCTTGTTTTTCAGTCTATTGAGTCTTTCTAAATCTAATTTATCTAACCCCTACACACTCCTTGAGAAAAGTCTGGTTTAACCTGGCCAGTGTTTTGTTCCCTTTTAATCAGTTGCTGACCCTTGACCTTATCAACAGGGCCTGGCTGTGTACTATGAAGCATTAATTCCCTACATGTGTGAGCCAGGTGGCTTGAGTAAGAAGAGACATCAGGATGGCCAGATGATAATCTAGCCATAATATCCCAACCCCTTCCATTCCCACACATGTACCTTCTAGGCACAATTGCTACAGGGTGCCCAAGAGTACCAGCATGAATCCATTTAGTCTCTTTTAAGGTTTATACTCTTATTTCTCAGAAGGACTTCAAGAGTAAAGCTTCATAATACTTAAAAGGTAATAGCCCAACAGGGTTTAAGAGAAGCAGGAATCTGCAGTATTCATCAAATGAAATAATTACTCCGTATAACACCAGATGTTAGCATAGTGTAAGAAGACATTATTCTGTGTTTATTTTACACCTGCTCACTATTCACCCCAGTGAGTGGACAGTGAAACTGTAGCTAAAACACAATCTTTCTTTTATACACCTTGGATTTTCTGAGTTCTAAGACAAAAGACACTCCCAGTTCCCCTAGTATTATCTTCCACAATCACAACTGTTCTTGAGCACTTTCAAATCATAGACAACAATTACATGTAATTTTCTTTAATATCAATCCTTTTCACCAACAAAAAAGACTTTTAAATCCCTCTATTCTATTATATTTTTAAATGGCAATTGTGTGCGTGTGGTCATGTGCCTCTGTGTGTCTGTGTCTCTGTGCGTGCCTGTGTGTCTCTCTATGTGTGTGTTCATGCCAGTGTGTGTGTGTGTGTGTGTGTGTGTGTGTGTGTGTGTGTGTGCATTTGCCTATGTGCATGCCTCTGTGTGCTTTAGAAGTGTCTCATAACCATCCCAACCATTAATTCCTATCTTCTATTATCGAGGGTGATCATAGGTATTTATAAGCTATCCCTATTATTTAAAAAAGCATAACAAAATCTATCTTTATCTTTTACAAAACCCTTGGGGCTCAAGAGTCCTATTTTCTTTGCTTTAGGCATAAGTATCACATGTTCAATAACAAAACCAGTAGCTCATATTAATCATGGAATTTGATGTATGGTTTATAAACCACAGTTGTCCAATCTTTCTTTCCTTCCCACTATCTGTTCTCAGTCCCCAGCAGAAAGAACTGATAATGCTGGCAATTCTATCAAAAACTCTAGAGGACAATTCCATACACACCCCATTGCTTATTCATCTCTAGAAAGGGGATGTGAATCATCTGATGGTGAGAGCCTGGGATCTGTTGAAGGGTTGGGCCATTATATCTTCCAGGTCCTGCTGGAGGCAGCTCTGGTTTCAGCTTCCCAGCAGGTCACTTGTGTTTTTCTCAGGAATGGCTAGATGTCCTCTGGCTTCCCTTACCATCACTGAAAGAAGGCTGGGAGATGGTGGAAATAATGAAGATGGGTAGCCATTTCCAGTTCCCAGACAGGAGAGGAGTTACCCAGGATGAGTCTTCTAAGATAGATGAAGGAAGCTGTTTATGCTCTCTTAGCATAAAACTTTGCATTTATTCAGGATTGGTCCAAACGTGAGAAAAGAAAGCAATGCAAGGTATATTGTAACACCAGTCCATTTCTGCAAACCTCTGACATTATCATCACTGCCTATTGAACTAGGGGGAGCTGACAAGCACAACAGCCGTATGCTCATAGATACATTCCAGTTGATGTTTTCATATGTCTGCAGGATCTGGTTTCATTACTTGGCATGTGTGTGCCAGTTTTCCCAGCATCACTTAGCAGAGAAACACTATTTTATTCAGCATTCTTGGCACTTTTGTTAGAAATGAGTATCTGAGTTAAAAGAGGGGTGGGGTACCTGCTGTGATTTCCAAGTTCTTCTATCTGGGAACAAAAAACTAGATCAGAGACAGGTGGATACTGATAGAAAAAGACTTTATTAAAGCAGAGAAAGATGCTCCAAACAATAGAAGGAGGCTAGTAAGCAAAGACAGTACCAAACTGAGAAGTTCCAAGTCCCCAGCATCATTACCCTTTATGGGTTACTCACACAGTTAGCACCCACCTTCTCTAGATCTCACAAGCTTTTTTGTTGCATGTCCTGTTGTTACACATTGCTAGGCAGAGCTTTCTAGTAATTCTGCCAATTGTCTTCTTTCTTGTCAATCTCCAGGGCTCTCTCTCCACACCTCTATTCTTCTGCTGTACTCTCTCCTTTTTTTTTTAAGTCAAAAATCAGTTGCTAGTAAGTAACCAGATTGACTTCTTGGTCCCTTGGTCCATGTGTCAGGTTTTATGGTGCTAAGAAAAAACCAACTTATAAATTAGGAGGGCAAGGATTCAGGTGCACCAAGAGAGGTTAGAAAAGAAGTTCAAAACACTGGTGGATAGGAGGAACCAGTTCAAGTGTTCTATAGCATAGTAGGGCAACTGTTCTACAACAACTTACAGTATATTTCAAATGACCAGAAGAATCTGAAGGTTCCCAACACTTGCATTCCACCAAAGTGTGGAAATAGAATGCTAATTACTTCAACTTGAGCATTACACACTGTGTACATGTATCCCATTATTTTGATGTACTCCATAAACATGTATAAATACCGTGTGTTGATTATAGAAGTAGTCATTGATGATTAAAAAAAAAAACACCTTTGGAAAATGCTAATCTAGTTAGTATCTTCGCGATCACACCAGAAAACTGAGATTTAAGTACTAAAGTCAAGCAAAACCCTCAGTTCTGGAACAAGAGAGCAAAGCCACATTCGGAATCCAGGTCTCCTCACTCTCCGTTTGGCACCTCTTTCTATGCCAGCACCTGCCTCAAACCCAGCTGATGAGGCAGGTCAGGACATCTTGGGACTTAACATTTATTTATCCAATAACTCTGATGACTATTCTACAAGAGGCCGTTTGTAGATGGAGCTGTCCCTAACAAAGTGCTTTATAACAGTGTCTGCACAGAACAGCCACTTGGTGAACTTTGAAAAATCCCAAAGGCCCAGACACATTTGAGACCAATTAAATGAGGCTGCAGGAGGTGGGACTCAGACATCACTATTTTTAAAAGCTCACCTGGTGATTTCAGTTTGTGGAGAGTAGAGAAACACTGCCCTTACATTTTTCTCAGTAACGATAGAATGGTTTTGATTAAGAATTACCTTAACCTTGGCCTCCTGGAGGGCAATTAGGAAGCACTTAAAATTAACTCAACTCCCCCTAGCACAATGCCTTGTCCTCAGAGGTGATCACACATGTTTGTGGAGGTGACACTTGAGCATCAGCTTTGACTTGAATAAAGCACCCCAAACAAGAGCTATTCTTTGTTGCAGTGTTAAGAGATTTGGACCAGTGAAGCAAGCCTGAGCCTGTTCTCCTGAATCCACCCTTTGTGGAGATAAAAATCATCATTTTCTCTGCAGGAGTTCAGAACTGGAACCTGAAATCTACAAAGGCCAGACAAAAACTGGGTGTTTTGTTTTTTTTTTTTTTTCTGTTCTTTAAATGGTTCCCCTTTTAAAACAGAGAAGGCTTTTCGGTTAACTGCCTCCTTTAGTTCTGAGAAAAAGGAAATGATGAATGTTATTGTAACTCCTGTAGGAGTGATCATGGTGTGAAGACCTAACTGTACCCAGAAGTCCTTGGGCTATGAGGAGTGACTTTCTGTCTTCTCTTGATATTGAGCTCAAGGACAGGGCAGAAGAGACCCTGAAGGTTCCAGAGAGTGGAAGCTTCCATTCTTTCTTTGTTGCCACATAACTACATGATCTTAGAACTCAAAATCTCCCCACCTTCCATTCCCTCGTTGACACCTCTTTATTTTACAGCCTCAGTGAAAAACACAAAGTAGAAACTAGGAATGCTGTGTGAGCAGCACAATGTTGCCTAAGTAGGTTATCCATCTGGACCTAGTCAAACCCGATGTTCAGTGTAGCAGTTAAGAAATCACTAGTGCTAGGGATGTAGCTTAATGGCAGAGGGGCTATTGCCTAGTGTGCACAACGCCTCATGCTTAATACCTAGTTCCACAGAAGTGAAAAGAAATAAAACAATAGAATTTAAAAGGAAAAGAAACTGCAAATGACACATTCTTACTTCCGTTGAATAAAACTTAGGAGTAGTTGTGGGGCTACGTAGGGATGTTTGCTACAAAGGTGACTTCAAGTTGTTTGCTGTTCCAAGAAACAAAGATTACACTGGCAAAAAGCCTTTGCCAGAATATCCTGTAGTGACAATTCCCAATCTCAAGTGGCTTTAGTTACGGCCTCCCTTTCTCATTCCTGTTGTATGACCTTGCTCATGGCTGTGGACTCTCTTTATTCTACATGGAGGCACTGGAATTGTGGACAACTACTGAGATTCTAAGCTTCTCTTGGGCTTACTGCACATTGTGTTGCCTTCTATTAGACACAGCGATGGTCAAGTGTGTTCATTCCTGGACTGCTGCAAGTTGCATGGCAACAGGAAAGGATATGTGGTCCTTAAGGGAAAGTAGGAGGGTAAGTGATGGAGACGTAGTCTAGTCCATAACAGGATCAAAGTGATGTGATAAATTTAGCTAGGGGAAGTCTAGGGTT
>CAJQZJ010012070.1:4990997-5026714 GCA_907164525.1 Lophiomys imhausi | reverse complement strand
AAGAACCAACTCTTGGTTTCATTGATTCTTTGTATAGTTCTTTTTGTTTCTAAGTTGTTGATTTCAGCCCTAAGTTTGATGATCTCCTGCCTTCTGCTCCTCTTGGGAGTGTTTGCTTCTTTTTTTTCCAATTCACCCAGTTTAGCTGTTAATTCGCTAATATGAGCTGTCACAATTTTCTTTTTGAAGGCACTTAATGCTATGAACTTTCCTCATAGCACAGCTTTCATTGTGTCCCATAGGTTTGGGTATGTTGTGTCTTCATTTTCGTTGGGTTTTAAGAAGTCTTTGATTTCCTTCTTTATTTCTTCCCTGACCCAGTGGTCCTCTAGTAAAGAGTTGTTCAATTTCCATGTGAGTGTAGACTTTCCGTTGATTCTTTTGCTATTGAAGTCCACCTTTATTCCATGGTGGTCTGATAAGATACAAGGGGTTATTTCAATTTTCTTGTATCTGTTGAGGCTATCTTTGTGTCCAACTATATGGTCGATTTTGGAGAAGGTTCTGTGAGGTGCTGAGAAGAAGGTGTATTCCTTTGTGTTTGGGTGAAAGGTTCTGTAGATATCTGTTAGGTCCATTTGGTTCATGATCTCTGTTAGACTCATTATTTCTCTGTTTGGCTTCTGTCTTGATGATCTGTCCATAGTTGTGAGTGGGGTGTTGAAGTCTCCGACTACTAAAGTGTTTCGATCGATGTGCGATTTAAGTTTTAGAAGCGTTTCTTTTATAAATGTAGGGCCTTTGTATTTGGGGCATAGATGTTCAATATTGAGATGACCTCTTGGTGTATATTTCCTTTAATGAGTATGTAATGCCCTTCTCTGTCTTTTTTTATTAACTTCAATTGGAAGTCTATTTTGTTTGATATTAGGGTGGCTACTCCAGCTTGTTTCCTGGGTCCATTTGCTTGGAAGACCTTTTCCCAGCCTGAGATCCTGTCTTCCATCTCTTGCATCCTATTTTTCATACTCACATCCGTAGTTCCTGTTCTGTTCTCTTGATTCTCCATTTCCTCTTTTAACTCTGACTGTGTTTTCTTTATTGTTTCCATTTCTATTTTCATGTCTTGAATGGTAGTGTTCGTTTTGTACATTTCCATCTCCAGTTTGCTTGTTTTTGTCTGGAGATCTTTCATTGCTTTATCCTTTTCCTGTTCAAGCTGGGTCATCTTGGCTTGAAGCTCTTTAATGATGTTATTCGTTGTTTTGACTTGTCGAATTGTGGCTTCTTTGTATTCCTTCATAGTTTTAAGTTCTTCTTGAAGGGACTGTATCACTTTCCATAATGTAGAATTGTCATCGTTTTCATGTTTTCATCGTTTTCAGTTGTGGTGAGGTGGTTCGGGCTGGACGGAATAGTGTTGCTTTCTTTTGTTGGAGACATTGTGCTCTGTTTTTTTTGTTGTTTTTTTTTTTGTTTTGTTTTGTTTTGTTTTTTTGTCTCGGGCCTCTGGCCATGTGGAATTTTTTTTTTTTTTTTTTTTTTGCTGTCTTCTGGACTTGGGTCCAAAGGGGACACTGTGGTGTAGGAGTTGCCTTACTCCACCCCTATAAGGTTAGTCATTCAGTCCCACCTCCAAGGTGGGGACCTAATTAATTCAGGTGGCAGAGCTGTGCACAAGTAAGCTCTGATTCCCCGCCGGAAGGGCCCTTACTAGTACAAAAGTTCGATATAGGACAATTTCAAATATCTCACAGTTTGCCTGGGGTTGGTTCCTGTAGGGGGTAAATCTGCAATTCAGCTCCAATAGCCTTGCCTCTCCCGAGGCTTGGAAGCTGGCCAGTGATGTCACAGACTGAGATCTGAAGGCGCTTTGCAGTGGAGCTACTTCACTTCCAAGGGTCGCAACCTTTCCCAGATAATTGGATCATCTGTGTGAGACCTGGGAGTGCCCAGCAGGGTGGGGGTTATCTCTGCGTGGGTTCTGAATCTGCCAGCTGGGTATTAGGTTGGAACTTACAGGGGATTTCTCCTTTTGGAGGGATGGGTTATCCTGATTCCCAGGTCCAGAGGCTTCCTAGTGTGTCCGAGAGTTGGAAGGGGCGTCCTGCCCAGGCATCTTCCGTGGTCCCTGTGTAGCTGGGTGAGATTTAGAAGGGGTTGTACCCTTTGTACAGTGTCCTGCAACACTTGCCGCCTTGTGACTGTTGACCCCGAAATCAAAATATGTCTGTGCCAGCCGCCTCCATCTTGGATCTGTGTCCTAGATTTCTTGGATGAAATGTATCAGAAACTTTTTATATTTAACATTTTGTTTGACTGATGTAAAGATTTCTTTATTTGTATCTTCTACTCCTGAAATTCTCTCTTCCATCTCTTGTATCCTGTTGGTGATGCTTACATTTGTAGTTTCTGTTATCTTCTGTTGGTTTTCCATCTCCAGGATCCCTCAGTTTCTGTTTTCTTTATTGCTTCTATGTCCATTTTCACATCTTGAACAGTTTTAGTCACTTCCTTCACCAGTTTGATTTTATTTTCCTGTATTTAAGGGACTTATTTTTTAAATTTATTTATATCTTCAAGTTACATATCAATCATAGTCCCCTACTTCCTCCCCCTCCCAGCCCCACCTTCCTACCCTCCCTCCTTCCTCTCACCCTCCAATCTGCTTTTTTTTCAAATTTAAGATATATCTCTCCCCCCAACAGCTCACCCTTTTAGTCCAATAAACTGCCCTTTTTCTTATAACAATAAATACCATACAAACCAATAAGAATAATTAGTCCACAATTATGAAAATTATAAGGTACAATATAAATTCCCAATGTCCAGCCCATACATATTTGGCAACTGATATTAATATTCTATTATCTATCTAACTCAATGAGTTTAAATTTCTATACCTAACTCAGTTTCCATACTTGCATTACCAACTTAAAGACATCTTCTTAGACCTAGAACATCCTTTTAATTCCTAAAAAACTTAAAATTTAACTGTGAGACTATAACTATCTAGTCTTCAACCACATCAGAGACCTGAGAAGGATAAACATATCTGATTATACAGGAAGTACAGAGCCAGCAGCTTCCAAAACTAAAAAATGACAGAAAACTGGCTGCCTAGTGTAGGGGTTAGATAAATTAGATTTAGGAAATATATAGGGGTTTCTGATTCTGTCTCTTAATTCGGGGCATGAACAGCATTATCAGCATGAAGTCAGGAAAAAAGGAAAGACTTAATAGACTGAAAAACAAGGTTGAAGTCAGGAAAAACAGGAAAGACTCAATAGACTGAAAAACAAGGTTGAAGTCAGGAAAACAGGAAAGACTTAATGGACTTGAAGAAACAAAGTATCTGGCCTGACATTGTTTTCAGCTGCTAAGTGGGCGGAGCCCAAATTAAGCTGGAACAGAGTTCCTCCTATTTAAGGACAGTGCATGGAGCCCAGAAGGAGAAGAGGCCCCTGATGCTAGAGAGCTCCAAGAGTCCTGCTGAAAAAAGGGCTGGCCATTGATGGCCAGCTCTCTCCCTGAAGCAGAAAGAAGCTGGTGAGCAAAGAAAGCCTGAGCAAGACACCAAAAGGCCAAGGACTGGACCCTGTGGCTCAGCTTTTGCCTGGAGGGGTTTGATCTGTCCGATCAGTGGCCTAGGGGAAACTGTGCCTGGCTTTAAGGACTGAGGCAGAGCAGCTGAGTTCCTGATTCAAAAGAAGTAAGTTGGCCTGCAGACGGCTGGGGTCTCCCACAGAGAAGAAAGCATGAAGCCTTATTTAAGGTGAGACTGCAATAACCAACTTACCCTGATGAACCTGCATCTGAGAGATCCAGCAAAAGGACTGCTAAGTGCGTTAAAGAATCTACAACAAAGATTGTGTTCCTGACGACTGAGGACCTGCCCCAGAGACTAAAAGGTTATGAAAGTAGTTGTTATAATTATCAATAGGTTTAGTGGATAGGTTAAAGGGGTTGTAGGAATTTATAGGATTAATAGTTAAGAAATTGTTGGTGTTTGTTATGAGTGAATTTAGTAATAAATAAATAGGTGTTAAATAATAATTTAAAAGTTCAGTTACAGCCTAGATAGTCCCCAATTTCTCTCAATATATTAGAGCATCTATCTTCAGCCTTTTGGTCCAGTATCTCAGACAGACAATAATTGTAAAGCAGGAATTATGAAGGACTTGCCTACCCTGTTTTGGCAGAGCTAGGCTGTCGACTTACCTGCTTCCAAGTTTTGTCCTTTTTAGACAGCATTCTGTCTACAGTTGAAGCAAGGGATTTTTCTTGCCCAGTGACAAGCTTGCCACTAATACAACCATCTCCAAATGGAGATTCTTTGATGCTCATCCTCTACTTGGAGTAGAATAGAGTGTGCTGTCAGGAGCTGACATGTCTCAATATCAAAAAATCTTAATAAAACATCTTTAAGTACCATATTCTGAAACTGCAATTTAATTATCAATTGTAGTTATTAGTAAGTATAAACTGTAAGATTAGGCCATCAGAGCAGACAGCAGCTTGGCAGAGTAGTGGGCGGGCTGGCCTGCCTTAACTGGTTGCCTGATTTGTCCTGGGGAAAGAGTCCTGGGACCAAGGGTGGCCTACACCACCTGTAACCTAAACTCTGTTAATTAATATAAGTTGTTATATTAGGCTGGTAGAATTACCAGTAGCTTGCCAGGAGATTCTCCTGGGTTTGAGGAAGTCTGGGAGTCCAAGGGCCCTAGAGTGTTTGGACTGAGGGCCTACAAGCTGCTGTGGTCCTTTCCCCAATAATTGAATACACCAAGACCTTTTAATGTTTCAACACTTAACCCTTAGCTGGACAGAGTCTCAATTAGCTACTGTAAGTTAACTGGGATCACCTAATCCCAAACCACCATGTGCCTATGATTAACTTCCAGCATTCTCAAATACCTATATCTGCTTCCATATCTCCTGGTGGAATGAACTAACCCTCTGTGTAAAACACAGGGTTCCTGTTCTAATCTCAGTAAGTCCCACCTTCCCATACTCTTTCTGCACAGCTAATTGGCTATCAGTGACTTTTTTTAACCAATCAAGAGAATGCCTCAGAAGGGGCGGTAACTAGATCTCAGCATTGAAATCAGCCTATCAGAAGTAATGATATTAGACCTTCCCCTAACAATATTCTACAGATCTCTTGATGTTTTTGAAGATCACCTACCTATCTATCTCTGTATATTTGAATAAGCAACTGTTGCTTATAAGGGACTTATTTTTGACCTCTTTATCATCTATTGTCTTTATAAGGTTGAATTTAAGATCATATGCTTGTGCTTCAGCTGTGTGAGGATATCCAGGGCTTGCTGTAGAAGGGTATTACTACTCTGGAGGTGCCATATTACCCTGGTTCTTCTTGATTGTATTCTTACACTGGCCTTTAGCTGTCTGGCTGTCCCTGGTGTTGGCTGGATGTTCCTGATGCAAGACTCCTCAGGGAAGCAGGAAAAGCCTTGGGCCTCAAAATGGAACTCTGGGAACAGCCAGCTGCTCACCTCTTATGGCTGTGCCCCAAATGGACCTGAGTTTTTCTGGTCCTACAGGCCTCCTCAGGAAAGAGATGCAGAACAGTGGGCCTGGCCATGGAGCTCTGAGGACAGAGCTCAGCTCACCTCTGCTGCCTGTGCCCCAAGTGGATTGGGCAGGCAAGAGACTGGCAAGGAGGGAGTATAAACTGGATGTTCTTGAGGCTCCTGCCTACTTCCTCAGGAATGTGGATGATGGAAGTCAGAGGACAGCGTACAGCTCACCTCTGCTGGCTGTACCCCAGGTGAATCAGGCAGGCTGGGTGTTGGCAGGAAAGGGTTTAAGACCACAAGTTTTTAAAGTATGTCCTTGTGATTCTCTGGATTTCCTAGGTGTCTGTTGTTATGCCCCCCCTTTCATTTCTAATTTTGTTAATTTAGCTATTCTCTCTCTGCCCCTTAGTTAATTTGGATAAGAGTTTGTCAGTCTTACTGATTTTCTCAAAGAACTCACTCTGCTTCATTGATACTTTGTATCTTTGTTTGTTTGTTTGTTTCTGTTATATTGATTTCCACCCTGCCTGAGTTTAATTATTTCTTGCCTTCTATTCATTTTGAGTTTGGTTTCTTCTTTTTGTTCTAGAGCTTTCAGGTGTGCTATTGAGTTGTTAGTGTGAGATCTCTCCAATTTTTAATATAGGCATCAATGCTATGAACTTGCCTCTTAGATCACCCTTCATTGTGTCCCATAAGTTTTGCTATACATTTCCCTTCAATTCTTGAAAGCCTTTTATTTCTTTCTTCATTTCTGTCTTGACCCATTTTTCTTAATTCTTTTTTTTCCCTTTTTCCTTTTTTTTTTTTTTTTGACTTTTCAAGACAGGTTTTCTCTGTGTAGTCCTGGCTGTCCTGGAGTCATTGTGGACCAGGCTGGCCACAAACTCACAGTGATTTACTTGCCTCTGTCTCTCGAGTGCTTGGATTAAAGGTGTGCACTACCAAGCCCATCTCCATTTTTTATTCAGTAGAGATTTGCTCAATTTCTAAGAGTTTGTAAGCTTTCTGTTGTTGATATTCAGCTTTAATTCATGGTGGTGTGATAGGATGAAGGGAGTTATTTCAATTTTATTGTATCTCTTGACACGTGTTTTGTGTCTGATTATGTGTTCAATTTTGGAGAATATTCCATGAGGTTCTGAGAAGGTTTATTCTTTTATGTTTGGGTGAAATGTTCTGTAAATATCTGTTAGTTTCCACTTGGCTTACGATGCCAGTTAGCACCATTATTTTTGTTGTTGTTGTTGTTTGTTTAGTTTTTTCTAGAAGTTTTGTCTATTGGTGAGAGTGGACTACTATGTGAGATGTTATTTAAGCTGTGGTAGTGCTCCCTTTACAAATCTGAGTACCTTCATGTTTGGGGCACAGATGTTAAGAATGGAAACGTCCTCTTGATGGAGTTTCCCTTTGATGAGTATGTAGTATCTTTCCTTATCTCTTTTGATTAGTTTTGGTTTAAAGTCTAATTTTTCAGATATTTAACCAGCTATACCAGGCTTGTTTCTTAGGTCCTCTTCATTCAATATCTTTTTCCAACTCTTTGCCCTGAGGTGATGTCTTTCCTTGATGTTAAAGTGTGTTTCTTGGAACCAACAGAAGGATAGATCCTGATTTTGCATCCATGTGTTAATCTGCATATTTTTATTGGAAATTGATACTGTTGATATTGGGAAATATCAATGATCAGTGATTGCTGATTCCTGTTTGTTGTTGGTGGTGATGGTGGTGTATGTATATTTCCCTTTCTTTTGACTATAATGGTCTGAGATTATTCATTCCCTGTGTTTTCTTGTATCTGGTTAACCTGTTTAGGTTGGATCTTTACTTTTAGCACCTTCTGTAGGACTGGATTTGTAGATAGATATTGTTTGGATTTGAATTTATCATGGAATGTCATATTTCCTCCATTTATCGTGATTGAAATTTGTGTAGGTATATCAGTCTAGGCTCATCTCTGTAGTTGGTTAGAGTGTGAAGCATACCTGCCCAGGCACTTCTGGCTTTTAGAGTCTCCACTGAGAATTCAGGTGTTGTTCTAATAGGTCTGTCTTTTTGTGCTACTTAGTCTTTTTCCTCTATATCTTTCAATATTCTTTGCTCTGTATGCTTGATTTTTGATTATTATGTGACCAGGGGCCTCTCCCCCCCCTCCACCGCGGTCCAGTATATTTGATGTGCTGTATGGTTCTTGTCCTTTGATAGCCATCTCCTTCTTTAGGTTAGGGAAAATTTCTTCTTTGATTTTGTTGAAAATATTTTCTGGGTCTTTGACCTGTGTTTCTTCCCCTTCCTCTATTCCTATTATTTTTAGATTTATTTTTTTTCATAATTTCCCAGATATTCTGGATGTTTTGTGATAGGAAATTTTTATATTTAACATTCGACTGACTTAGCTATTTCTTCTATTGTGCCTTCAGTGCCTGAGATCCTCTTTTCTATCTCTTTTATTCTGTTAGGCTTGCCTCTTTTGTTCCTGTTTGGTTTTCTAAAATTTTCATTTCCAGATTTTCCTCAGCTTGGGTTTTCTTTATTGATCTATTTTTCACTTTCAAGTCTTGAATGGTTTTATTGATTACCTTCCACTTTTGTTTGTAGATTTCTTTAAGGGATTTATTCATTTCCCCTTTTTAAAGACCTCTATCACATTTGTAAAGGCTGTTTTGAGGTCTTTAACTTGTGTTTCAAATATGCTGAAATATTAGGGGCCTGTTCAGGTAGGGCTACTGTACTCTAGTGGAGACACACTATCCTGGCTGTTTTGATAGTGTTTTTAAGCTGGTGTCCAGGCATCTGGGATTGGTGCTGATATCTGGTCTTTGTTTGGTAGTTGTTTTGTTCCTTGGTTTCTGGTGTGGCGACTGGGGGTGGGGGGCAGTTAAAAATGTGTTCATGGGTATCAGGAGCTAGGACTAAGGAATGGGGTTGAGTTGGAGGACAGTGGAGGGAGTTCACAAGAAGAGGGATGCAGGGTTTCTGCCCACATCTGCTTAGTTGGTTCCCTGGGAATGGGGGCATGGAGTAAGCAGAAGGTCTGATACAGAGCTGGAGATGAGACTGGGGTGTTGGACTTAGAGGAAGGAGCAAGAGGTGAGGTTCTGCAGTTACCCTACCTGCTTCCTTGTCTGGATTGGCCTGTGTGTTCCCAGGTAGTGCCTGCTGAAGTTGGGGGCTAGCATAAAGCCATGCGTGGGAGAAGAAAGGTTAGGAGTGGAAGATCTGTGGGATCCACTGGGGATGGGGGTAGGCAAGAGAGGCTGCAGCAGCAGACGTTCTGTTGTAGGCTGGGAATGAAACGGCAGATGTGATTTGAAGAAGCAGAAAGAGAGGTGAAGGTCTGCAGTAAGCCTACCTGCTTCCCTGACTAGAGCAGCCTGTACATTCTCAGGGAGTGCCTGCCGGAGTTGGAGGATAGGGCAAAGCAAAGGGTTGGAGGAAGGAGGTTAGGAGGGAAAGCTCTATGGGATCTACTAGAGATGATGAGGCATGGGCAGGTGCCACAGATGTCCTGCTGTAGACATGGTGAAGAGACTGGGGGATTTGACTTGGAGGAATGGAAAGAGGTGAAGATCAGCAGTTAGCTACTGCTTCCCTGGTGGAAGTGGCTTGTCATAAGTTTTTATCTTTATTATAAGTCCCATTTGTGTGTTCTTTGAACATCTGATAATTTTTGGTTAGATACTATACATAAATTTTTATTTGTAAGTAGTTAATTTCATTTTGGTTCAAGTTTTCGTATTGGTTTGGTTTTAGTTGTTTTTTTTTGTATATTTTTTTTTTCTAAATGACACAAAGGATGTTATTGCTCTCATCCTCTCACCATGCTATAGGATAGTGACCATTATTACTCCCACCCTGTCACTGTGCTATAGGATAGTAGACATTATTACTCCCACTCTCTCACTGTGCTATAGGATAATGGACATTATAACTCTCAACCAGTAATGTGTGAGCCTGGTCAATCATAGCTAGCTAGATACTTCATTTTCCATTGGACAGTTTTAAGTTCTGTTTTCTGAGAAACAATGAAGTTATTTAGCACAGATTGGTCTGTGTAAGCCTCGCTTTTTAGTATTTGTTAGACAAACCAGAATAGTGTTTAGTGTAGAGTGAATCTGTCCCCAAGTTTAAATAATACCCTCCCAAGAACTCAACACCCCAGGCATCATGGGTTTCCCTTGAACTAGTGAGACTGTGTGCTGCCTGCTGTGATGGCTTCTGCCCCTGCTTACACAGATCAGCAGACCACTACAGGGCCTGAGATTCCAGGGGACCACTGCAGATCTCTAGAGACCCTTCCTCTGAGCATCTCTCGTCTTTGTAACTGCGCTGAAAACTTGATTTGACTGCCCCTGTCAGCTTTGTCTTCTCAACTCAGAGGAACTTCTTTCTGTGTACTCTTTGGTTCTTACTCCTTTCAGGATGGCCTGGAAATATTCTAGACAGTTGAACATGAGTAGGGCCAGCCTATTTGGTTTGTGGCTCCTAGAGAGCCTCTAAAAGCCATTATTTAGCATATTTTCCTGTTTTAACAGCTGTTTAAGGTGAAATCTCCTCCCTGTTCTATACCTTTGCTATAGTGTAAATACTAAGTCAGGGTTGTTTTGTCTTTATTTTTCATATTAGCCATGCAGCCAGCATTACAGTGTGCTTGAAGGATTTGACGGTGCCCTATATAGATCTGGGCTTTCTCTTACCTGTATGCACTGTTTGTCTTTAACTGTATATGCTTATTATACTTTTATGTTCTATTTCTTTTCAAAGTCACTAATCATCTGCATCCAATACATTTTTTCTCTAGTCTTTGCAGCAATTATTTTTAATATATGCATACTTTTGCATTGACTGGAGGTTCCTAATTTACTTACTCATGGACTAATTTTTGAGTAATTAGGTTGTTTGCAATTTTCTCTGTAGATAAAAGCAAATACAGTCCTCTCCCTCCTTTTCTCCTCTCTCCTTTCCCCTCCTTCTTCTCCCTCCCTCTCCTCTCTCTCCCCTTCTCTCTTTCTCTCTGATAAATTACCAAATTATATTTCTTTGTAGTTTTTTATAAGAAAGTAAACCTTAGTAATGTAATAAAGTCAGAATTCTACATTCTCCACAATTTTCTTCCTCTACTTCCTCCTTCCACTCTCTCCTTCCTCCTTCATTCTCTTATTTACTTCTCCACCCTTCTCCACTTTCCTCCCAGCAAGCTCTCACTGAAGACTGTGTTGCTTGCATTGTGCTGTTGTGTGAACAACGACCAGGATGCTTGTCTTAGTGGCACAGACAGAAGAGTCCATGGGTGAGAGCAGTGTGCAAGTTCTCTAACAGAGGAAGATGATGTGAAAGATTTGCATGCTGGTCTCCCCAATTATCCCACACACCTCTCATGGGGAGGAAGGGTCAGAGGAAGGTATAGGCACTGTAGCAGTCCTCCTGGTCTGTGACATGGTGTAGGACCATGTGGGGAGTTTAATGTGGATTTAAGACTAAGCTTTACCACCAGCTTGCTGGTAAGTACAGGGCAACTGTTCAGTTTTTCACATTTGATTTTTCATTCCTAGTTAAGAATCATAAAGCACCATGTGGCTAGTTTGAGATTCCAAGTCAATGCACTGGAGCTCAGTGCCCATAGTGATGGTTATTGCTGTTAATAGCTGCCTGGTATTGGTCGAGGCCATAGCTACTTTAGATTTTTTTTTTCACTTGTGACTCTACTTTGTCTGAGGAATTTGTATACCACCCTGGGATATAAGTATATAGGTATACAAAGCAAATGTGTACTGATAATAAAGAATTTTGGCATATGGATCATTTCACCATTTTTGAAGGCAAAAGCAACTTTCCATACTAATAAGATGAAAGTGTGTGAATTAAATCTTGGCTGAATATTTGATTAATATGTTTCAAAGTTGATTGCTACTTTTGTTTTGTACTTGTCAATGCTAAGAACACTGCATTGTATAAATATGTAATTCATGTTTAGGATTGCTTTAGAAAGTGTCAGAAACTCTGTCCTAATCACAAACCAAAAATCATTTAACAATTTTTAAAGAATGAAATCCAAGTGAATAATCTCAAACAGCAAAATTTAAAGCCAAACATTCCAATCCAGTCCAATCCAGAGATTTACTAATCTGATACATGCCGAGCAGTGATGAAAGCCTTTGCTATCAGTAATTAAACCATTATGTTTCTCTAAGAACAGAAAACGTTTCTTGCACAGTGAAAACACATAGTTCTTAACTGGCAGTAGCTTTGACTCTGAGGCCTTTCGGGCAGCTTCCATAGATGGTATGACAGTATGAATAGTGCGAAGACCTGTGCACTCAGACCCCAGTGACAGTAACATCACATGAAACAACTCCTGGGAGCACCTTGGATTACTTATGCATTTGGTTTTGTAAATACTTTTTGGTCATTGTGTATCCAGAAACTTTTTACTGTGGCCAAATTGTTTATGACCCCACCGTTGGCTGTGGTTTTGTTGTCATGGTTCACAGTTTAAGAAGCTGGGGATTAAACAGTACCTCAGACTTCAGTTTATAAAATGAGTAGGAAGATTTTGTGTGTGTGTGTGTGTGTGTGTGTGTGTGTGTGTGTGTGTGTGTGTCTGGGCATGTGCACTACATGCATGTGGGGGCCATGCTCACGTTCTAATGCATGGAGAGGCCAGCACAGGACACAGACTGTCTTCCTCCATTGCTTTGCCCTTCCTACCTTGAGATAGGGTCTGTCACTCAACTGGAAGCTTGCTGCTTTGGCTAGGCTGACTGGCCAGTGAGCTCTCCAGATCTGCTGGTCTCTGTCCCTTGTTGTTGGGGTTACAGACCATTCACAGCTACTCCCAGCTTGTTTTATGGGTCTTGGATTTGAACTTGAGCCCTCATGCTTGCAGAACAAATGCTTCCACTGAGCCCTTTCCAGAAGGTACGTTTCTAAATTAGAAAGAGGTGGTCAGTTTGTGCGCAGACCTGGCAGCGGCTCACATGTTCCATTATCAATGACACACTGAGAAACGCTTTCACGGCCTCTTCTGAGTCAGGGACTTCTCTTTTCTCATTTTTCTCCTGGCCCTGAGTTAAAAATAATGTTAACTTAAGCAGGATTCTTTCTTACCTAGAAAGGGTGTCAATCTGGTCAGTAGGCAGCAACCCATTGAGCAGCTGTCCATCGGTATCACTTAGAAATAGTCCAAGTGTTGGGTAGCAATTCAGGCTCTGATGAAAGGTAAAGTTTTGTGTTGATGGAAGATAAAAACAAAGTGCTGAATAAGCAAACCAAAAAAATTAAATGTCCAATGTATATCCTAATAAAAGATCTAGTGTGTGTGTCAGTGGCAGGGGGGCTGTTCTAGGTGGCTTCCTGTAGGTAGAGAAAAGCTTAGCATTAACAAAAGAAAAGTATCTGTTTCTAGAATTACTTCTAAAATTGTGCCAAATGACAACTTCAGTGTCCTAAGCATAAAAATTTTCTCTTCTGATATTCTGGTAGCTAACCAATCAGAGGGAAACATAGGGATGGTCCCTTGACTTGGAAGCTTCCCATCTGGTTGCTAATCACAGACTCATAGAAAGAATGCCCTTCACTTTTATTTTTTCACTTTTTGGGGGGTTATTTGATACAGGGTTTCTCTCTGTCTTAGAACTCGCTTTATAGACCAGACCTTGAATTCATAAAGATCTGACTGTCTCTGCCTCCAAGTGCTAGGATTAAAGATGTGTGCCACCACTGCCTGGAACTTCACTATTTCTTTCCTGAAGACTTAAATTTCTACTTCTATATTTATGGATTCTGTGCTCTGAGTCTGTAATAATTAGAACAGGCACTAGAGAGAATTTTTATTTGTTAAGGCTGTTGATTTACAGATAAAGATGACAAAGTACAAATGCCTTAACTTGTTTTCTTTTATTGTGCAAAACACGAGAGACTGGATGTTTCATAAAGAAGAAAGGTTATTCAGTTAGAAGTTTTGGAGGGTTAAAGTCCGTGGCCAGGCAGCCGCAGTTGTGAGGCTTGTGCTGGTGGCCTCTGTCTACATTTGTGAAATGGCATCATGTAGCAAGAGTGGGTCAGGGTACCCTCATGGCAGAACAGGAAGCCAGTGTCCAGGAAATAGCCTGGTGGCTCTTTTATAGTGACCATCTCTCCAGAAACTCCTACACCCCCTTGAGACCTAGCTCATTCCAAGAACCAGCACTAACCCCTCATGAAGGGGATCTGGAGATGGTCATCTCCCACTAGGTCCTGCCTTCAAAAAAACCAGCTGCCTTTCTGTACTATTCTGAGAGCCAGACTTCCACAGGCAGGCCTTTGAGGGATACATCCAGACTGCAAGTCACAGCCTGAGGTATTGATACTGATGACTATGATGATAACTATGATGATGATGATGATGATGATGATGATGATGATGATGACAACTGTGTGAATGAAGGGAAGGATAAAGAAAAAATGAAAATGTTTTTAAATCATTGGTCTTCCTCAGAATGGTCTGATTTGGTAGACATTGGGATTTGTCCTATTTGGAGGAACTGAATGAATCACATGCAGTCCTTTGGTATTTTAGTTCAGTATCAGGAGTGGGCCTGATACCAGCTGTTTTTAGTTAATTCCCCTTTGATCAACAGAGCCGAGGTTCGGGTGTTCAGCACTGCCCACTAACAAGCTACAGGAGCACACGTTAAGCCCTGAGTTTTATGACTCTTACAAACTTATCTCTTGTTACTGGAAGTGAATGAAGGGACATGAAATATCACCTGACACGATGTATTGAAGTGGACATATTTCTATGTATATAGAATTCCTTCTGAAAATATACAACCTTAATCAAATCATGTAGAAGTACAAGACAAACCAAAATTGAGGGACAATATGTAGAACTACTGACCAGTGATCCTAAACTATGCCTGTCATAAAAGAGAATATTAAAATGCTGAAGAACTACTACAGATTGAAAAGAACAAAGACATGACTAAATGTAATGCATTATTCATAATTAGATCTTGGGCTAAAAAACAAAATTCCAGAAGGAACATTTCTTGAGACATGCTGCCAAAACAAAACACCAGAGGCTGAGTGGCTTAAACAATAAAAATTTGTTTACTCACAATTCGGGAATCCAGAAATCTAAGATCAGGTTGCCAGTATGTGCAAATCTGCTAGAAGCAGAAGCTCTCTTCCTGACTTGTAGGTGGTCATCTGGCTGTGTTCTCACAAGGTGGAAAAGTGAGCACAGTGATTTTCTTAGAAAGCCACTAATCCCCTGAGACCTACAATGCACCTTTGTAATCTCAGCTAAACCTAATTACTTCAAATACTTCCCCATGAGGGGCTAGAACTTACATTTGTAAACTGAGGTAATACAATTTAGTTCATACCAGAACTACTAATAAAACTAAACAGGCTAAGTATACTATTGATATTAAATGTTTTTAATTTGATAATTCTATAGTTATGCAAAAGAACATTCTTTTTATATGCTACATATTAAAATGTATAAGAAGAGGATGTGTTTGTGTGAGTTACTTTCAAATAAGAAATTAAGAATGAGAGATTTTCTTCCACCATAGTGAAGAATGACATCAAGTCATTTGCAGATGAATGCATCATGTGAAGCAAAACTTTATCCAGACACAGAAAGAAAAAATGACATGTATATTCTTTCATATGTGGAAACCAAACGTACCTTGAATGTAGAGGACAGGGTTTTTTTGTTTTCTTTTTTGTTTGTTTGTTTTTGTTTTTTGTATTTGTTTTTGTTTTTTGGGTTTTTTTTTTGTAAGATAGTTAAAGGAACTGGGGAAAGGGAAAGAAGAAAAGAGAACAAGAGAACAGGAGAGGGTACTAGGGTGGGTGGATAAACACACCAGAGCACAGCACACCATTATGAAGCTAAGCTAACAGGGTTGAATAGTTATAAAAAATAAAAATTCTCTGTGCTTTAGGATTAAGGAGGAGAGAGAATAATGAAATGTGGCAGCATGTTGACAATTGGCTAAGATATATAAAGATATACAGTTATTTATTTTACTCTTGCAACTTTTAGTTTAAAATTATCTGAAGATAAGACTCATAGACATCTTTCCCGGGTTGTGGTGGGAGTGTGAGAGGGCAGAGAGCTCATAGATGAAATGTCAGATACATCACTAATTTGTGTCCTGAAACATCACCAAAGGTGGACATTGATGGAGGTAACCTAGGAATGAGACTGGTCCTTATGCTCCTGGACAGATGTCTGCATAGTGACCAATTTGCAAAAGACTCAATTTTATTGAAGATTAGCTATTAGTGTATCTACAAAGCACATGCTTAAAATGGCCTCTGTTAAATTCTCCATCCTTTCAAATGGGTCATATGTAATTGACGCTTGCAGTACTATGTGTCATGTGCCCAGCACATACCAACTCATAAAAATGTCCTGAGGCATTAATTATCACAGCTAAGGAGAGTAAAGGCGGCGGCTCCTGCTAATTGTCAAAATCCCCTCTGTGGCTGCACACTGCCACACACACAGTTGGAGCTTAGAAAACATGAATTGGCGATGAAAGATGCCATTCCTCTTCCTTTGCTGGCAACAGCAGTGATTAAGATGGGGGAACACATCAAAAATCCCCTAGTGCCTGCCCAGGCACAGACACTGTAGCTGAACTTGGATCTTGAGCAAGTGGGGGGTGCCTTGCAACAGCGATCAGCAATTCCGTTTGATTTAGGAAGTGCTAATCAATAACAAGTTCAACTCAGGGAACTGCACTGGCTGAATCATTTTGCATCTGGTACCCAGGACTGACACAACCCAGTTGGAGTTGAAGGGCGGGGGGAGGGAGGTTTGGGGAGGCAGGAAAGAAGAAAGAAAGAGAAGTATGTGGGAAGGAAACAAGTTCATGAAAAACCTGTAAACCTCTTTCTGGAGTTAAAAATTGTTTCAATTTTCAAAGAACAAAACCTCACCAGCAAGTGAAAGACATGACACAAATGCAAGGCAAGTGTAGACAAACAAAAGGCTTGGGACAGGGGTCCCCAGATGATCTGTCTTTGTCAAGGAATCCTTTGCACGTCAGAAGGACTGCAAGCTTCTGCCAGCTCATCTCACATACTATTTCTATACTTTATAGGGTTTCTTTTTCTTTTCTCCAGTTAGTAGGAGTTTACAGCACGAGGTTTGGCTGTAATTTTCTCCAAACTGCAACTTGTGCAAGTTTTGAGAAAGGCATCATTTCTTAAATCCAACTGTGATGCTCATTTACCCTCAAGGCCCATTCTATTTATACCTTCTGGCACCTGAGGGTGGCAGATAACAATTAGCCTGCAAGTAAATCCGTTTCAGTTAAAAAATTAACCCCAGGGAGACTGATGTGAGTTGTCTTCAAACTCACTTCCTGGAGATATAAAATGTGTATACTCCTCCTGGACCTGGGATCCCAGGTTGATAAACATTAGGGGTTAGCACTGAAGGGAAGGAAGGATGTGAGCTGATCCATGGGCTACAAGTAGGGAAGGAATCCTCATCCAGATGGATCTGCAACTGGAAACCAGACCATAGGCCATGTGACTGTCCATCTGAAAAAGATACAGAGATGCAAGACCAGGATGAAGCAAAGTGAAGAAAATGGAAGGCAAGATGGTGAGAAACCAAGGCAGGGGAAACACCTGGCCTGGCTCCCAGAGGTCTCTCACAGCCACAGGATCCTATCTTGGAATGTTTCTGGTCACCACCATGATGATAGATACAGACAAGAAGGGAAAGAGAAATTTCACGCATCATAAAGAACTCAGGATTCTGAGGAAAGAAAGCATGAGCTGGCTAGGCCATCTTGGGTACTTCAAGACCCATTCTATGACGCTAATTCACTTCTCATTGTGAAAATAAAAACAGACAACATTTATATGGTGAAGATTTTTCAGGCATTTTGGTCAGGTTATTTTTTACAGCTTTTTTTTCCTCTCAGAGTTAATGCTTTTTATGAGTGAAAAAAAAAAAAAAACAAAAGTGAATAGAGACCATGGTGACGTTCCTGTACACCTAATGGGTGGCCCTGGTGCATTCCCTCCTGGAGAGATAAAGTTCCAGGTATCACTAGTTGGTTGTCTAACTAGTTCACTGAGGAATATGGTCTCACCGATTTATAATCATGACACAAGTTTAGTCTGTCTGACAAATGCCCCAACCATACCATGCTGAATCTCCCTTCTAGCTGAAAAAAACAGCTTTCCTAATCTCTAGATTTTTCATATTTATTTTATTTTATTTATTTATTTATTTATTTATTTGGTTTTTCGAGACAGGGTTTCTCTGTGTATCCTTGGCTGTCCTGGACTCACTTTGTAGACCAGGCTGGCCTCGAACTCACAAAGATCCGCCTGCCTCTGCCTCCCAAGTGCTGGGATTAAAGGCGTGCGCCACCACCGCCCGGCTAGATTTTTCATATTTTTAACACTATTTCTTATTGGGATAATCAAAGTTTAGTCTCTATCTCTTCTGGTCAAGTTTTTATTACCCCACTCTCCATCTATACCATTGGTTAGTCTGCTGTGGTCTGGTGGGGCTAAGGTCATGAGCTGCAGATACTTAGGTGTCACCTTATTTTGCCTCCTCTTCCTCTTCTTGTCTCCGATGAAGGAAAGAAAGGGAAATGACAAAGTTCTTTCTTGGTGGGCATGGTCATCTTTCTGCTTCTCTGACCATGTCAGTGACCTGTTGTTGATCTCTACATGTCAGGACCCAAATCCAGGGCTTGCATAGGGCGCAAAGTGTATTCTTTGAAAGGTTCCATGAACCTATGACCTAGAGAGTTCTTTGGTGTGGGATTTAATTCTCTAAAGGTCTCCACCTCCCCCTGTAGCATGGCCCTCCTATGAGAGGCATCCCCTTGGTGGCAGACTGGCAGCAGTGTACTGAATGCCATAGGTGCTGGCTGTCCTTCTTGCTATCCTGCCCTCCCTTTCCTAACTTTCTCCATGCCCCACAGCACCAGACACTCTGAAGCACACTCTCACAGAATCCCCCTTGAGGGAAGAGCGCTAGTCTTTCTTAGACATGCAGGGAAGGAAAGCAGAATGAGTCTGGCAGATGCCTAGATAACATTTGTCAGGACTCTCTCTGGTCTTCCTCTTCAGGCTTTCATGCTGGAAGGTGAAGACAGAATATCCTCTCTTTGTAAACTTCATTCTCTCCAGAAGGGCCCCTCATTTTTATCAGGTCTCAGTATGCCCTTCTGGGAGGTCACAACTACTGTGACAGTGACATCATGGTGGTTTTATGGAATGTGGAGAATTCTGTCTTTTGTCTTCAATATAGGCCTTAGCCACAGTTCTGATACAACAGGAACAATATAACAGAACATGTGTGTTGCAGACCACCCATCAACTCTACTCGAAAGTCTTCATCATGGGAAATCTCTCACATGTGTGTGAAGAGACAGCTATGCAGATGTCTCTTGTAAAAAACTAAAAGCAATCTAAAAGTCCACAATCATGGAATGGGCTAATAATGTGTGAAAAGTGTGCTTATGGTCAAAAAGGTATCCATAGGAATACACAGGTATACTTCAGGTGCTCAGGGCTGCCACTACTTACAGTGAGCCCTATATAGTTGGGCTGGGACCAAAGCAGGGTCAGTTGTTAAATACTGTGACTATCACTCCCTGATCATTTGATTGAATACATTATGAAGAAAATGAATAAGGTCACTCTGGATAGGTAGCCACTGTGTGCCCACTGAATGATGTTTAGAAAGAAAAACGATTCCATTGTGTACAATTTTAAAAGCACAGGAAAGTTTATTTATGTGTATGTGTGTACTGAGGTATAAAAGCATGGACAAGAAATGCCACATCAACCTTACTGCAGATGTCTTTCCAGGGAGGAGAGGGAGAAGGGTGGGGAGGAGTTCTGAACGTGACTTTAACAGCTATACTGTATTTCTCGTTTTGAGGACAGACTTCAGCCAAGAATGGTGGCACATGACTGTAATTCCCACATGTGGAAGGGAGAGGCAAGAAAATCACGAGTTTAAGGCTGTCCTCAACTACATAGTGAGTGTGAAGACAACCTGGGCTACATGAGGCCCTGTCTCAGGAAATAGGCAGGCAGGCAGACAGATAAACAGACAGATAAACAGACAGACAAAAAAGAACCTGAAGCAGAAACAACAAAATGAAATAGAAAAAAAAAAAGTGTTCTTCATTAAAGGGCATTATCAAAAGATGAAAAAGACAAGCTACAGAATGTAAAAAATTATTTAGAAGTTATCTATGTGATTAAAAATTCAACACACAAAATCTGTAAAAACAAATAAACAAAAGCCCACACCAAACTCTTACATCCCAACAACAAAAGATGATCTGATCTTTAAAGAACAGTGTGACATTGAATATGGACTTCTCCAAAGAAGACACATGGAAAGTTGCTAAGCATTAACCATGAGGTAATTTAATGAAAGATCAGAATAGCAATGGCTGAAAAGCTATTAAATTAATAAGCATACGCATACAGAAAAGAAAAATATCAGGGTTGGTAAAGATAGAGGGAAATCAGAAGCTTCCTTCCTTACTTGTATATCTGCTTTAAAAGGCAGTTTGACAGTTCCCAAAGAACACAGTTTTAAAACAATTTCATATTCAGTTATATACCAAAAAATGATTAACATCAGGGACAGTTGTAACATTAGTCACAACTATAAATGATGGACACAATTCAAGTGTTCATCAACCGACAAATTGATTCTTAAAAGTAGTATATATACAAAATGGAATATTATTTAGCTTTAAAAAGAAATGAAGTTTGCATGTAGGCACAGTGTGGATGGATCTTGGTAGCATTTTGCTGGGTGAAATGAGTCATGTGCAAAAGAACAAATAATTTACAGTGTTGCTTTTAAGAAATATCTAGAAATTGGAAATACATGAGGAAAATAAAGTATGGACTATTGGGGTCAGGGATGAGAAGGTTGGGAAATTATTGTTTCATGATGACAGAATCTCTGGATTATGGAAAGTCTGTCTGAGTGTTATCTCAGTTGCCTTCTCTTTTGCTGTGATAGAGCCATGACCAAAGGCAACTTGGGGAGGAAAGGGTCTTTCCATCTTATAGGTTATAGTCCTTTACGAAGAGAAGCCAGCACACAAACTCAACAGGAATGTGGAGCCAGAAACTGAAGCAGAAAGCATAGAGGAAACATTTTTACTAGATGTTTGCTGGTTTACTTTTCATGGCTTTCTCAGCCTGCTTTATTATATAATCTAGGACCACCTGCCCATGAGGGACACTGCCTGCAGTGGGCTGGGACCTCCCACATCAATTATTAACCAAGAAAATGCCCACCTGGAAATGCCCTCAAGCCAGTCTGTTGGAGGTAAGCCCTCAGTTGAAGGTCCCTCTTTCCAGATGACTTTAGTTTGTGTCAAGTTGGCAAAAAACTAACCAACACAAGTGTGGTGGCCACAATATTATAAATGTAATTAATGTCATTGAGTTGTGAACCTTAAATGCTTGCAATGACAAAATTTATAGTTTATATAATTTACCACAATTTAAAAAAGGACAACTGTGATAATGCATACCTGCAATCCAGAGCCTGGGAGATAGAGTCAGGAGGATCAGGAGTTTAAAGTCTGCCCTGGCTACACAGAGAGTTTAAGGCCAGCCTGGCTACAGAAGACATGTCTCAAAACAAATAACAACAATGAACAAAACAAAACAAAGAAACAACAACAAATCCCAATGCAATATGACAAACCCGCCATATGTGGTCTGTTTAATTGCTTGTTTTGCTTTGTTTGTGATGGACACTGCCTATATGCGCTGATTGTCCTCAAGCTCACCATATAGCTCCTACACATTAGATTATAGGTGTGAACCACTGTACCTTACAACTCCTCCACTTTATATGGGTGAATTACGTGTGTGAATTATATCTCAACAAAACTCTTTTAAAAGTATGCAGGAACACAGCTAAGTACAAATGCCCATAATCCTTTAAAAAGAGCATAGCTGTGCTTGCTTTGTTATTATTCTTTGTACTTGTTTGAAATGTAAATGTTACTTTCCAACTGAAAATACAGGAGGCAAGAAGCAAGTGGGTGGGAGAATGTTATCCTAAAGAGGGCATACACATTGAAGAAGGAATTAACCCAAGCAGTAGCAACTCCCACTCCCACCGCATGTCTTTTTTTACTCAAGCCGTCTATCTGCCCGCCATTTTATCTCACAATCATGAAAGAAGGAAATATTGACTCCCAAAGAGTTTATTTTCCCTTGAATTCTTAAGGAACTAAGAGGGAACAGTTTTCCAGGAGGCCTTTGTCTGGCAAGGTTGATGGAAAGGGTGTAGAAATCAGGGCACTGCTGGGAGTGGAAAAGATCCAGAGTTGGAATAGAGATATGAGATGGGAGTTGGGGGCAGAACACCTCCTCACAAGATCACCCATCCCAGGATTCTGAGGTAATCCCCAGGTGGTCATTCATCCCAGGCTTCCAGAATCACCGCTCCCACCTCTGCCCATGAATTATGCATAATCTAACACAATGCTTTAATGATGCACATCTCAGAATGCCAGACCTGGGTTCACAGGCTGCTGGAGAAAGGCCACGCCAAATCTTCTCCCCCTGGCCCTGAACTATGGAGTGGACAGGGAGATCACAGTACAACCAAGAGCTGTGAGAAAGGTGGAGTGTTCCAAAGTGTCAGTAGAGATTCCACGGTACACATAGTAAGCTGGGCTTGGGTGTAGATCTGAAGGGCCCCATGGTGCTGACAACCCCAGGACACCTCGCCTATGCTGTTGGAGCATGAGAGTCTCCAAGCAAGTGCCACTCTGTTCCAAGACTCCTTTTCAGTAATCCACCTGCCTCCTAGAGTGGCTGGAGCCTATGGTAGGAGCTACAGCTTGCTGAGCTGGTCTCACTATAAAATATGTTTGGTAATGTTGATCTTGAAAGGGGAGTCACGGATTGGCTCTTGCTCTAAGCCTTCAGGACTGAAAATGTATCTGAATCAAGCATTCTGGTTCCCCTTAAGTCTCCCTACGATTCAAGGCAGGCTTTGCTTTTCTTAGAGTCCTCAAGGCAGTTGAGGAGGCTTCCTGTGAACCATCTCCTTTTCTATAGCATGTCCCATCTGCTACTCATGATGAGAAAAATCACAGCCACAAGTGTCCTTCCATGCCAGCCTGTCTTCTTCAGAAGCACCTGTTAGACTTAAAGGGGGAGATGGGGGTGAAGGTCTAATAGCATTGCTTCTGAAGGGCTGATTTCAATGCTGAGATCTGGCTACTGCCCCTTCTGAGGCATTCTCTGATTGGTTGAATAAATTCCAAGACCTGAGATTGGACAAAGACAGAGGTAGGTGGATCTAAGGCAAGGACTTCTGAAGCAGAGAGGTTGATGGGTAAAAGAGCCTCCAGTAGATGAAGTAGAGAAGCCTCCATTGCCAGAAGCAGCCTCAAGAAGAAGCCCCCAGTAGATGAAGTAGAAGAAGCTTCTAGCAGAACAAAGAGAAGCCTCCAGGACATGCAGCAAAGAGCAGGAAGGAGGACACATGCAATGGGTTAGAGAAAAGAACGTCATTCCATGTGGCCTGGAACATCGGCCTAGTGTGGAGAACAGCAGTCCAAAGGGACGTATGTATATATGGGATCATATTTGGGTAACAGAATTAAGAGCTAGCTTAGGTGGGCCAAGATTGCTCAATTCAGGCCAAGGCTTGTTAAAATCCATGTGGTGTCTGTGTGCTCATTTATAATGGCTGGTTAAGGATTAACCATTGCCAACCAATTAAATATAACCTAAATACTAGTAAATAATTCAATTAATTATTTCTACAAGCACCAAATTCCATTTGTGTTTTCCTTGCACAGTGACCCACTTCCTTATAGGAAAACAATCACTTCTAGTAACTTCTGCACCTAGAAAATCAGACCTTGTTTGTCAAGTGTTTTGAAAACCATTTTTTTTATTCAGGAATATTAACACCAAAAGGATTCTCATTATTTTGTTATTTTATGGTAATGAGCTGACATCATGCATAGATCACAGAAACCTCCATTGGATAGTTTTTGTATAAGTTTTAAGAAACAAAACTTAAATCCTTCGAGAAAAGAAGAAGTAGTATCAACTAAAAACCAAAATAATTGACATCTAAAAGCAAGAGTAATTTTTTTCTCAATCTGTTGTTTGTCCTGGAAGTTTAATTTTAGTACATGGGTCAATGATAAACACAAACAACTTATAGAGCTCAACAAAATTGGAAAACTCAATTAGTGTAGCTTGGAATGCTTCCAATGTTTAATTAATTCATGCACAATTTCACATCACTTTGTTGCTTTAAAAGACATCCTATAGTATGTCAGAAGTTGGTAGTCTGCAGAGGTCTTTGTATTCTAAGTATTAAAAACAGCACACTGAGACCAGGGAGATGGCTCACCCAATAAACCATTGTGCTCAAACCTGACCACCTGAGTTTGATCTCTGGAATGGATTAAAAAGCCAGATGTTTAGTGCACATCTGCAATGCCATATTCTTAAGGTTCTACAAGAAGCAGAAACAGGAGAATCTGCAATTCAGCAGAAGAAAGGAGAGACCTTGCATCAAAAGAAAGTGGAAGGAGAGAGCTTTCCTGGAGCCTTCCATCAGCACTAGGTTTGGATCCAGCTGCCGTCACTACTGGATGATCCTGGACAAGGTATCTTGTATGTGAAAGAGGGATAATATCTCAATGGCCGAGTGCATTCATTCCCTAGACTTGTAAAAGTGAGCAGCACAGACTCTGTGACCCCAACAGAAATCTATTCTGTCATAGTTCAGAAAGCTACTAATCCAAAATAGGGCTATTTCCTCCTTGGTGCTCATAGAAAGACTCTGGTCCGTGCCTCTCTGCCAGGTTTTGATAGTTACTAGAAGTCTTGCCATTTGCTGGATTGCATTGTTTCTCTAATCTCTAGCTATCATTCTCCCATGAGCCCTTTTCCTAGAGTAACCTATATTCACTCTCCTCTCTCTGTCTTATAAAGATGCTGGTCATTGGATTTGGTTCTCAACCTCATTCATTATGGTCTCATCTTAACTTCATCACTTCTGAAAGATTCCAAATATGATTCCATTTACAGACACTAGGGAGTTAGAATTTGAACCTATCTTTGCAAGGACCGATTCAACCTGCTACACCATGCTCATAGTACATTTTCAATAAATGTTATTTCCCTTCCTCCAATATTACAGTGTTTTTAAAAGTGCTTCTTCAACTAGTTTTATAATCAGTGTAATCATGAGATTGTGTTTCAGAATCACAGGCACCGAACTACCCTCTGATTAGGAATCAGCATTTCCTCAGTATTTGGTCATGTTGTTTAGGGGGACAAGAGGGAAAGCCACACTGAGAGTTAAAGAAATTGGCAAGATTCAGCTATTCCGTCTGGTAAAAGTGAGACTTCAATTTTAAAAATCAACATGCTGCACGTCTGTGTCACAATGACCATTTTTGTCATACGGCAAATCTGGCCTTTCAGGTCTGTTTGCTTGTTGTCAAATATTGGTTGGCAGCCAGCCAATGAGACTAACATTAATATAGGTCACAGAAACCCACTTAGGAAAAACGATAAAGGAACTGTGTTTTTTAAATATCTGCGGAGAGTTAAGAAACACACAGAAGTACAAAAATTTAATAATAGCCCTTGAAGTGGGGAAAGTATAGGCACTGTTTCCTAAAATTTCAATTGGATTAATTTCAAAACCTTACCCAGAATAAGAGCAGAGCAATATGCCAGATTTCTTGGCTAAATCCTTCATTGCCAAAGCCTTGAATTATTGCAAAGACCTAAAGATTTCAGAATAATGATGACGTGCAGCAGTAACTTTCTGTCACTGTGCAAAATGTACAGAGTCATAAATCTTATTATAATACAACATGGTGTTCTAGAGACGCTTAAAGGCCTTTTAAAAACCAACTCAGCTAGTTGGAAAAATGAAACATTTGCAATTTACTGATAGAAAAATTAAGGTTAATGACCTCACTGTAATGATGGCAGAGGGAAAGGTGGATTTGCTTGGCTAATTACATTGTGACTGATCTGGTCTACAACCTACCCTGTCATATTTATGTTTTAATGAAATATAAAAAAAAAGTTTGCAAACATCTTGTCTGCCTCATAAGTGTTTCCCCCAGGACCACTGGAAGATCAAAAAAGGATATTTCAAACATGCAATTTGGCAAAAATTAAAAGGGAATCAGATAAACAGCCCAGTGCCTTTTATTTCACAGTTCGCGGAGGCCAGCAGCGCGCTGATGTTTGTTCCACATCCTCCGTTTCATCCAGTCTTTCCCTAGCTCAGTTATTCAAGGAATATTTGAAATGATGAATCTGAAGAGTCTGACTGATCCTTTGTCTTTTTTATACCTTATTATTGATTTATACCCCTTTACAGACTCCTTTACAAAGTTTCTAAGGACCCTGTTCTGTTGCTCTCTGCTCTTCACACACATTTTTAGAAGGCTGACAACTAAGGTACTGGTGGCCTTTTGACTATGGTTAGAGTGTGTTGCCTGAAACTTTGTATGATACACCTGTGAAAGTATGACAGTGTTGAGAGATGGAGGAACCTTTAAGAAGTAGGGACTCGTGGGAGGTGGTTAGGTAATAGGGGCATGCCTTTAGAAGGGCTTTGCACATTTTCTCACAGGACTCCAGTTTGTTCTCATAAGACAGAGTTGTTAGAAAGAAAGGCCATCCCAAGCCATCTTGCTCCTCCTGCATGTAGCCCTTTCTGTTCCTACTTCTCCATCATGTTCTGATACAGGACCCCACTAAAGGCTGCCAAGAAGGACCACCAGATCCTAGAATCTCAGTCCTGAAAACTGTGAGCTAAAACAAATATTTTTTTCCTTTATATACTTTACCCAGCTTCAAGTATTTTTGTTAAAGCAAAAAAAAAAAAGCAGACTGATAACAACACATAATCAATACTTCTTATCAGTGATGATGATTCCTGGCTCTCCATCTTTGTCCTTTGTCTTTCTGGAAATAATCACTTCAGGGCTTAACTCATCCAGGGGAAATGTATTCTGCCTTTCTCTCCCTGCTCTGCTCTTGACAAAGAACGGGTAAAAGCAATTTAAGACAGGAGCAAATTTACCAAAAATTCCAAAACAATTGTTTCCTGAAAACTGACTTGTTGGAAAGCCTTAGAGCCTGAAGAGAAGTGTCCAGCACAATGTGCTTCATCTGTCTTGCGGACTACCTTGACATTCCCATTGCCATCCTTAAGGATTTAATCTGGTGGCAGGAAGGAAACCTGTGTGGGCTGTTTCAAAGACTAAGCCTGCAGTTTCTCCCTGGTACACTTTCCTCTGGGGTTTTAGTTCAAAGGGACATCATCAACTATAACAAAACAAAGGAAGAAGAAAAAAAAATCCACAACCATTACCAGAAAAAAAAAAAAGTGAGGCTTGCAGAAACATCACCTGACCTTTTTTGTTAGTTCGGAAGGAAGGAGAGTATGCTATGCAGAAATCACAGTTTCAATATGGCTTTGGGATCTGGGACTTAGAGGGAAGATCCTAGAACCAGATGTCTGATTGGTGGTTGGAAGGGAAGTGGGCTTGATCACCACAGCAGATGTGAATGGAAATTGTTTGCTCTTGAACTTCTACTAGACCATGCCTGTCCCTGATCTGAGAAACAGGGTCCTAACAAAAGTGAACTTCCACATGGCCAAGGGTGAAGAGGATTAGCAATGTGGAGGCGAGGCAGGTGTGGAAGTCACACTGGTGACCAGAAGGAACTGGTACGAGCCACTGTTATGCAGATCACATGGAGTGCCTGTCACCCAAAGGCTGGAGACTTGGGAGACAGAGGAGAGTCCATTATCCCCACTTGATCCACCCCATGTGTCCCAAGTGCCCTTGGCTGAGTTGGAAGAGATGAGACCGGGAACAGTTTGGCTCTATCGCTGCTGCACTGAAAGTGGGAAACATGGCATTACATTAAGAACATGCTTCCCAGAATGAGTAGTGGTTTTGAGAGACAAAAAATAGGAAACCCAATATTCACTTCAGCAGGTTCTCTTATAAATAACTCTGCCTGCCTGTCCTATACCCAGAAGCTCCATGGATGGGACTGTGCTTATGTGCATCCCACATCCTAATTCTCGACTTAGGAAGAAGACACAGTTCACTTGCTGCAGTACACCATGGGTGTTGATCAGTTTGTTTTGGGGGTTTTGTTGTTGTTTGTTTTTGCTACAGATATGGTTGAGGATACAGATACAGATATGATGTTGAGGAATCCCTTTCTATCCTTGACCTCTATTCTTAACTCTAAGGCTTTCAAAAAAAAAATAAAAAGTTTGGTTGACATAATGCTTGTGAAAAGAATTGAAGCAAATTGGTTAAATATTCACAGTAAACATTCCTCTGTATCAGTGAACATATCCTAGCTAACTGAACTCAATAACCATGTGAGTTTACGAACAGTTATGTGCTTATAACATTTCCAACAGTAAACAGCTAATATCTGTGTTGAATTAATGTAATATACTAATGGTTAGCCCTCCTTTTACCAAGGTTAATTGTTAATTACTGCAAGGCAATTATTTATGTGTTTGAAAGTAGGTTTGCTGAGCCTGAGTTCTTAGTGCTATGTGCTAAGATTTGTACGAGGCAAACACACTTGTATAAAGGCAAATTAATTATTTAGGGAGGAAAGCCTTAATCAAGGCAGCAGGCCACTACAATAATTAGACTTCAGGAGAGAGAGGGGCAGCAGCATAATCCTGATAATTTCTTCTTCTTCCATCTCTTCAAACATCAGAACTTGATGTTTGTCTGGGAAGCAGGCACAGAGTCTCATGCACACCCTACAAACACTGAAGAAGGCCTGCTGCTCCCCACTGTGTCCCACCTCTTTTTATCATTACAGCCAAAGGACTCTGAGACACAGATCACTTGCAGCATGTTAGACCAAATAAGCCACTTGGTCATTCCACAAGGCTCCAAAAAAAAAATAGACCTTTCAACAATGACAGCTGGAAAATCCTGAGGCATCACAGGGCACTAATAGAGGATTCTCCTCCCGTTTTCTGGAGTCTTTGAAAACCAAAGGCATGGTCCACAGCACAACATGTGACAAGACATTTATTTTCATCTATTTGCTAGAAGCTGTTGAAAACTAGAAATATCAAATTAGATCAAATGTTTTAAAAATAGGTTAAAATCGATCTTTTCCTTGCATTTGGGGTTCTGCCCAAAAAAATCTTGAGATTGGGTTTCTGTGGCATGAATAAATATTTCATCCTAAGAGGGACAAGCAAAGTCCTGGATGGTGATTATTACTGTCAACAAAATAGAAAGCTAATTGTCTGAGGAGCTTATGCCTCTCTGTGATGAAGGCCTAGGCAAGAATAACCAGTGTCTTAAGCCAGAGTGTGGGTTTGTTTGTTTGTTTTTCTTTCAATTTTTTGGAATGTTTAAAATCATTTCATTTATACACACAGACTAATAAAAAAATCCATTGAGAATTTTGGCAGACAAAGGCATTATTGGGTATTTTGTTTTGTTTAGTTCATGCTAACCATCTTTGAGGAATGGAAAATATGGAAACCCACGGAATGTCAAGCCCTTATGACTTCAGCCTGGATTGCCAGTGTGGATTGATTCTATTTAGTTTTATGATTCTCATCTGAGGGTTCGAGTCACCTCTCTGAGAGCCACAGTGGACAGCTGGCTGCTTTTCTCTCATCATTAATCCTCAGGATGTCCCCAAGAAGTGGGAAGGGACAGCTCTCAGAATCCCCCTTTGTACAAGGAGAAGCCGAGGTTTGGGAAGGTTAAGTGACTTGCCTAAGGTTATTTAGCAAATTAAGAGAGGCCACTTGGGGACAGAGCTCCAGGTGCCTAGGTTCTGTTTCTGCAGCCAGGGAGTCCTAGCCACAGAGAGACTCTTTTGTGATTCAAGTTCAACACTTATTGGTATACAAACAAAATAAGTTAATGTTTTAGTTCAGTCCTTCACTGTATTCCATACCAGCACACACACACACACACACACACACATCATTAGTCCTGGGGAATTGGATAGCCCTGGATTAGAATTTGCAAATAAACTCACTGATTTGCTGCAGAAGTCTCAATGTATTCTATTGTTTTAGAATCGACCACACACAGGTGTCGTTCTGACTTCCTGTTCTCACTCTGAGAACCGGACTCATGTATTTATTCATTATGACCATATTTGAAGAGTTGCTACAAGAACAACCACTCCATTGATACAGACTTTCTTTAAAAAAAAAAATGTTTAAGGAACGATTTATTGCCGCCATCATAAGGGAGAATAAAGATGCCATATAATTCACTGGAGGAGAAGGACTGCTCCACAAATCAACGGGTTTTTGCAGACCGCCTTGGATTAGCATCCGGAATGCGGCTGGAAGATGCACTGCCTTAGTTCTCCAGAGCGAGCGGTGTCAAGGCCGGAGGAAGAAAGAAGCCACATCTTAAGGAACACATTTTTCTACTCAGGCACAGGGGTAGGAATAGAATAAGTTTCCAAAGGTGAACTCACACAGAAACAGTGCCTGTGAGGAGAAGTGACCTGTCCTGGGGACAGAGGGGTAGGGGGCATATCAAAGTCTGGGAGGAAAGAAAATACCATCTTCTGGGCAAGTGGTGCCTTCCTGCTTGTGCACACGCAGCTTTGTAAGTACAATAGATGCTTTGGTAACAGGCTTGTTCCTCGGAGGCTGAGACTGCTTGCTTTCTTTTCTTTTTTCTTTTCTTTTTTTTTTTTTTTTTTGTTTTTTAAGTTTTGAATTGCAAGTGCGCCATCTAGTGACCAGCTCCCCAAACAACAAACCCATGGTGTTGCTGATGTCATCCTTTGGATGCAAATTACTTAGTTCATTTTTTTTTAATGGCTAATGCTTGCATCAATCACAGCAAGCTATTGAAAATTTAACTTCCGGCAGGCATAGTTGGTAGTGGCTTTCAAGAACTGAAAGTATCTGTATATTGGCTATTTGAATCACAGAATTTTTTACTCCTAACATCAACCTCCCTGATTCATAATCTGAAATTTAATTATGTTGACAATGTTTCTGGGGTAAAGAAAATAGTCTTCCAGAAAATTTGCTAATTTTATGCTTAAATCCTGTGTGTGTGTGTGTGTGTTCTGCTGTGAAAAGGAAGGAGAGTGGAACATTTGGTGGGCATTTGGTGGTAAAATAAAATGTACGGAAGTGTTTTGGATTTGATACACCAAGTGGTATTGGATGTAAGAGAAAAGAAGCATCCGATGTCTTCATGGAGTTGGTGGTATCTGTTGTGGCAGCACCATGGACTACAGGGTCACAGACTGTGAACCATGCTAGAGATCCCACGGAAGAAATTTCTCAGTGGTATATGATGGTGTATATGGCTGCTCTAAATCTTATTTTTGTTTAGCCTTTCCTTGCTTTTGATACCTCTGAAATTACCAATTCTCCATTCTAATCAAAGAAAAAAGATTTCCACCTTATTTTCTTTGCCCCATTAATAATATAGCTAGAATTTTACACAACTTAATTATCCTGTACTGTCTTTAGTTATAACATATTAATGGCAAGTGATAAACTTTGTGATTAAAATAATAATGTAAATTACATTTATGATAAATTTATTCAAGAAACAAACCAAGTTATTTTGAAGAAAATATACAACAAGCAAGCACAGAGTATGTGTGGACACATCCATCATCAAGAAGAGGGAGACTTGTGTAGGGATGCTGGGAACAGGCTCTTCTGAGGACACCTGGGCAGATCCTCTTCCTGGGGTCTGCCTCTCACTTCTTGTAATTACCAGGCATGGCACGTTACTGAATCTCTTTTGACTTGTGTTTGTCTCCTCTGCAGAGTGAAGATTTGAATATGGGTGGGCTCAAAGCAACCAATCAAAAAGAGATTCTTGGGGGCTGGAGAGGTAGGTCACATTTAAGAGCACTGGCTGCTCTTCCAAAGGACTCAGGTTCAATTCCCAGCACCACATGGCAATTCCCAACTTTCTGCAGCTCCAGCTCCAAGGCATTCAACACCCTCACACAGACATATATTCAGGAAAAACACCAATGTACATGAATAAATAAATAAATGATTTAAAAAACAAATTAAGAGAGATTCCTAATGCAGTGCTTAAGGGGGATTATTCAATTCAGGGTATAGCAATAGGAATGAATGGAACATCCTAGAGAAAAACCACAAAAGAATGAAAATGGACATGTGGTATACTTGAGAATACAATGATGACCAATTGTATCCTCAATCCCCATGGTAGCGATGGTCTCCAAAATGTAAGAACTACCAAAACATATAGTTTCTTATTACAGGTTACCAGGAACAGAGCAATATTGCACTCCTTACATCATCAAAAAGAATTGTACACTGCAGCTTCCAGGCCCTCTTCAGACAGAGTTGTCTTGGACACCAGGGAAGCTTGCTGGGGAGTGCTGAGCATCAGGGGACCACTGAGATCACAACCTTCATAGAGGAGAGCATCACAGTGAAGCATCGCAGCATCCACAGTGGGCTCCTGAAGTCATAACGTGGCTCTGACTCCTCCCTTCAGCAAGCCCCATATTAAGTCCTGGGCTATCTGGCTGCATACAGAACCCCATCTACTCATGGATCCAACCTTAAAATGTAGATGTGTCACACCCTGTTAAGAGAAGTGAAAACCAGGGCTCAGAACCAGTTTCTGGACAGAGGTCATTTGGTTTTTAAATGCCAGAGCCACATCTGAAACTAGGTCTCTGTGACATGAGAATACTGACTATTGCCATGGGGGACAGGAGGCATACTCTTCTTAATAGGAAGCTACAGTCCCCTGTTCTTTCCATAACAAATAAAAACATTGGGTGTGGGGAGATTGACCTTGCACCTTTCTGGCACGACAATAAAGTTAATCAGTCCTGATTCCTTCTGATGGTTGTTTAATAAGCCTGAGCCTCCAGTAAAGATTCCAATTACAGGTTCCAATAATTTATTTTATTCCTCCTAACCCACCCACACATCTTTCCATTGTCATCTGAATAGTGGACAGTGAGGCATGGGGTTGAAGAATGGAGATTCCTGGGCCACAAATGGCCAGGACATATGGAGAACTGTCCTATTCCATAAGAGGAATAATAGATTCCTACCCTTCTTCCCTGTGTCCCTCAGGAGCCTACAGAATGCTTCATTCTGCCAGGGCATATAAGTGTCCTCTGTTCTCTTCGGGCTTAATATGTCAGGTGTGACACAATTACTATGCAAGAATAGCCGATTGCAAGAAAACACAATAGATTAAGAATTCCTGCATCCCTCTGAAATGACATTCAGTATAGCAAGTGGATACCATGTGTTCTGCACAGCACTGGGCAGGATGGGGTAAGGAAGATGATGAGGAACCTCTTCCTGCTCCTAAGAGGTATAAAGAGAATATGCTTACTACAAGACACATGGGGCAGAACGTCATGCTACATCTCTGCCTTGGGGTTTCTTAATTTGGAAGATGGGAAAATACCCACTAGCTATATAGGGTGGTATAGGGGAAAAAACTCATGCTTAACACACAGTCTTGTACCTAATAATGCATGCCTCGTGCACCCTCTTTATGACCACCCTCAGTTGGACAGCAGCACCTTAGATCTCTCTCTCTCTCTCTCTCTCTCTCTCTCTCTCTCTCTCTCTCTCATTCCCTCCCTCCCTCCTTCTCTCCCTCCCTCTTGCTCCGGGGTGAGAGGGGCCATGAGACAGGCAGATGAGTCTTTTGAGAGGATCTATTACAGGGCTTGGAGAGAATGATCAATGGTTCTAATTTAGCTCATGGGTTGAGCAGGGGTAATGCCATGGTTTGGATGTGAAATGTCCTCATTGGGTTCGTGTGCTTCAGCATTTGGTTCCCAGATGGCAGCACCACTTGAAGAGGTTACTGAACCCTTAGAAGGTGGAACTTAACTGGAAGAAGTTTGTCACTGTGGGCAGGCCTTACAAGTGACTGCCTGGCCTCATTCCAGCCTGAGTTTTCTCTGTGCTTCTGCTGAGCAAATGAGCTCACCATAGACAGGAGCCATTGTCCCCACTAGGAAGCCATTAGACTAAATAACCACCCCCCCTTAAGTTATTTCTGTTACTTATTTTGCCACAGTGACAAGAAAAGAAACTAATCCAGTGAGCAGCATCTAATATCAAACCAGCTATAGGACATTTGGAGGAGCCCCAAATCCTGGTGCTGCTACTGTGATGGTGTGAACTCATAAGGACTTAGGCTGTAAAAAGCACCTCTCATGAGAGAGAAGAGAGTCTTTGTCAAAGAAACATATGCAGTGTCAGACTTTCATGTCCCCTGCCCTTCTACCTCAACCACACATGGACACAATCCTCTTCCCTTCCATAGAATGCTACCCTCACTATACAACCTACTCTACAATTTCTTGATCTTGTACTTCCCAGTCTCCACAATGGCTAGAAATAAACTTCCCTTTACAATAAATTATCAGTCTGAGGCATTGAATTATAGAAGCCACAAATGATAGTGCCTACCATCATAGTCATTCCTAAGTACTGGTTAATTTTCACGTAGCAAAAAAGATTCGGTTCTATATAGAGTTTCTAGATCTAACCATAGGATAGTTGGTGATTACCTAAGACCCCTTTCTATAATCCTTCCATGTTTCTGTTTAAAACAACCAAAGAAGGAAGCTGAGATTCTGTGTGGCATAGCAGTGACAGGGCCACTAGATGAGGCTGGGAAGAATATTTCTGCCAAGGTCCCTGGAGACCTTGTTGGAACCTCTCCATTCGTGATCCACCTCCTCAACCCTCATTTCTTCATCTATACAGTGATGGAACCTGGACCCCCTTACAGACTTAGAAAAGATGTTGATCTTTGTTTTATTCCCCTAATATTTTCTTTCATTGATGAATCCAAAAAAAAAATGGAGATTGTGGGGGTGGGGGGAACTCTAATTGAGACAGTGGGTTCCAAGATGCCAGGAGCTATTCCTCACTACATCTGAAATGACCAGTGTTGGCTTCATGATGACCAAGTGGTAACAGCTAAATCCTTGAGGGACAGCAGGGGGTCTGATCCCTTTTGTCTGTACTTGACCCCTAGAAAGCAGACTAAAGAAGCCCTATAACTCTTTGGGAATTTGTTTTCAAAGACAATTATCAGCATTTTCACATAAAAAACATTTTGTTCCTTTCTTTTTGGACATGTGTGACCCTGTGGAAAGCAGGCCATGTGTTTTCTGTAGAGACAGAATAGAGGATTCTGTGGCCTCCAAGCCTTTACTGGTTTACTTGAAGCAATGGGACCAGGTATGAACCTCAGAGTTCAGAGAGTAGAAATTTGTCCCGAGAGAAAGCTTATCTGAAAATGTCCTGCTCACACATGTGCAGAGGGGATTAGAAGCAGCCATGTTTGTGGTTCCTTCCCCATCATGACTCACCTAGAAATTTCCAAGGATTGGCAAGCTGCCACCCAACACCTAGGCAGAAAACACTACCCATTCAGCAAAGTACTGGGAAGCTAGCCAGGCCCACCCACAAGCAGAGAATTCATTCCTGCCTTCTCTTGGGGGTGATTGGAACTCACCCTCAGTAAAACAGCTATGGCCCACACACTGTCACTAGGGGTCTGATGTGTCTCCTCACTCCACGAAAGCGGCTACCAGAATGAGTGGTAGCCCTCCCCTCCACACATTGTCACAGCCCCGTAGCTTAGCCACCTGCCCTGTGCTGTACTGAAAGCTAGGCCCGCCACTCTGAGCCACCAACAAGCCTGATGTGACTGACAGTCTCTTCCAGATTCTTGGTTCTCAAAGGTCTCAGAGTATCTTGCTCATACTTACAGCCTGTGAACAGATGGGTGTCTTTTCCTGTCAGATGGGAAGCAGCAGCCACATGTCCAAGAACTGGGGCCCTCTACAGGGCTCTAGGATAGAGGTCACAGCCCTTCTTAGAGGTGGTGATTTGAGTTGACCTCAAAAGAAATCTGTTTTTAGCATCGGATTGAGTGTGGGATGGGAAATAGGAGAACTGTTTGTTTATTTTTCCTCTCCCTTCCCAAGGGTGCTTGTGTGTAACTAGAAGGTGTCACCAGCCTCACTGAGAATATGCTCTAGAAGGGAAAGCACTAGTGTGTGTGTGTGTGTGTGTGTGTGTGTGTCTGTGTGTGTGTCTGTGTGTGTGTGTGGTGTGTGTGTGTGAGTGTGTGTGTGTGTGTGAGTGTGTGTGTGTGAGTG
>CAJQZJ010012070.1:4949623-4985784 GCA_907164525.1 Lophiomys imhausi | reverse complement strand
ACACACACACACACACACACACACACACACACACACACACACACACAACTCCCTGGATCTTCTATGAAAATACTGATCCAGTGGGTCTAGACTGGACCCGGGTATCTATGCTTCTGACAGGCTTCCTCCACAATCATTCTCAAACTGGGCTGCGTAATTGAACCACTAGGGAGGCTGCTGAATACAGCTCCTCAGCTGACAGTGGGGTCACAATAGATAAACCCACTGCAAGTGGAAAACACTGTACGTTTAAAATGTGCACACTACGCCTAACTCTGACAGCCCCTCTCAGCAACACGGCCCATTACAGAGTGGCCGCTGTCCTCCCCTGTGTTGCCATAGCTGTTTGGTGGGTATCTCTGCCTACTGTCACAGGAAAGGATCATAACACATATTGCTAGCCCAGGAAAACTTCACCACAGGCCCTACTATCCTTGTGTTGATTACCAAATTATCACAGAGTGAAGTCTTAAGTTAAACCCTTTGAGATCAGGGGCTATCTGGTACCCCAGGTGCATCATATACCAATTAAATTAACCATGGGGACAGCACCCAGGTATTGGGGACATTTGAGGAGTGCCAGTGATGTCAGTATGCCATCAAGCTCAAGAAACCAATATCAAGAGAGCTTGTAAAACCAGGAAAGTCTGGAAAATACAGGTTTAAAAGTAAATATTTGAATATAAGTCAACTCCTCGTTGAGTTCCCATGGTCCAACTGGCACTGATGGCTGAGCTGATTTAGGATGTGCTGCAGCTTCTGACCAGGAGCTCTGAAATCCAACAGACCAGATCAGAGTCACCTGGGTTATTTATTTTTCTAATCTAGTTCCCTAGCACTTAACTCTGACTCTTTGATTTGTATTTACATTTTGTTTAAGATTCATATGTCACTTTGGGGGTCTAGAACCACAGACATCAGGAAATGTATAAAATGTCAAATTTTCTGAGACATGAGTATGTAGGAAAACATAAGTGTTGGGGGTGTGGGGTTACTGCTGGAACATCTCACAGTGACCAAATGCATATAGATATATAGTTTCCAGGTTTGTATTAGTAGATGTTTACTTGAAGGGTGAGGGACACAACTTAGTATAGAGTGCTTGCCTAGTAAGTGCAAGGCAGTGGGTTAGGTTCACAGGTGGGTAGAGGTGTTGGTGGATTGATATCCAGGAATTACAAAATATACTTTGAGGTAAGTTTCCAATCTGATATTGGTTCCTGAATTCTTGAGCCCATATAGCGATGGGCTCAGACAACTCAGCCATTCAGGAGGACTTGCTGTGCTTCTTCTACTCCAAGCCAGAAAAAGTACACATACACCCAACCCTATCACGCCCTCCCCTCCCCCAAGTACCAAAACAGTGAAGACTCGATCCAGTATTCTGCAAAGTCCCCTCTGTAGCTCCCACAAATTAACAATGTTTGTGGGGCTCCCTGGTGTACAGGGTGGGGACAATTTCTGATGAGAAAAAGGTCTGTAGGCTAGGGGGCCTTGGAGCAGCTCCTGCCGCAGTATGCGTAAGCAAAGTCTGAGTTTATCACCGTCCGGACATCTCTAACACACAAATGTCTCAGCAGCCCTCCAGAATTTTATTTTCAAGCGTGCCAAAGGCAGATTAAATGGCTTCATGAATGGGAAAATGCAAGAGGCTTCAAAACAGATGGTTGGCTGTGCGGGCTCGGTGACTTGCCAAGCACTGGATTGTGTTGCCATATGAATGAAAATCCCACCGTGGCTGAGTTTTTATATCTTCAACCTATGGATGACAGCGGCTGTCTCCTGTCCTCCTGGCAGTGGGGCCTCGAGCAGTTACCTGCTATTTATTCCCTGGCCATTAGGGCTCAGCTTCTTGCCTCTCTGGATTTTCCTGGTCCCTTTCTCAGAAAGGGAGTGTCATTCTAGACTAATTTCCTGATGGTGTAAATGATTTAGCAGGGATGATGAATATCAATAGAACTGCAGATGGCTTTAAGGCTCCTAATGAATGTGACAGTCACCAATGCCAACATTTTTTCCAACTTGCATTCAGGATGAAAACAAGCTTGAATAGTGCCAGCTAAGAGTGCTTCTTTACTTATGCATGATAAAATTTAAAAGTCAGAGGTGTCTGAAAAATATGGCACAGCTGTGTGCAGCGCTGTGTGGAATGTGCAAGAACCAAAGAGACCCAGGTTCGAATCTCAACTCTGCCATTCAATAGCTGTGCAACTTTAGATGGACATACTAAATAGTTTTACAAAGCTTGAATGTAAAAGGTAGATGATACTCATTGCCTCCTAAACATTTTGAACATAACAAACACAAGAAAATGTAGCATTACTATCATTCATAGTTCAACAAGAAGTTAATAAGTACCCACTGTGTGTAAAGAATTCACAAGGTGTTGGAGATTTGGAGAGTTAAAAGACTGAACAAGTGTCATGAGGTCATTGGTCATCTTTATCCATTCTTCTCTATGTGGCCGTATTGAACAAATTTCTCCTTTTCCCCTTTTCTGCTCTCTATGATTGGTGTGGCAGAGAGATGGCAGGTCTTGCTGTAGGAGGTGTCAGAGATCCGATTGTTACCTAAACTTTGACTACATCCAGGTGTCAGGTGTGCTAAGCACGGCACTGCAACCAATGATATCCTACATTTTACATCATTGTAATTGACATGAAAAGTGGTCCCTCTATCATGGCATTCCTCCAAGATAGAAGATCCTAAGGGTAGAAACTAGTTTCCAGAGCCTTTTGAAACTGTGATGTTTGGCTTTATCAAAAGGAAAACAACAGTTGGCTGGGGCAAAGCCTGGGTTCAATCCAATCCACAAAGATTTTAGGAAATAAAATAAAGTAAATACAATTGAGTTCTTCTGTAAGTCAGACATGAATCTGAAATCTCAAAAGTGTCATTTAAAGGTGGCACTGGCACTGTAGGATTGATATGATCCCAGTTTGAGCAGTAAACCAAACTCTCCCCAAGTAGACAAAGTGGCCTCCAGGTCAGAGGGCTCCTGAGTGACAGATCTGGGGCTGACAGTGTGTATTATCTGTTCCCAAGCTTGTTCCCTTAACTACTGTGATAGCGATAGGGACATTGGCATTCTAATTCCTGATGAGATCATAGGAAAAGCCTGAGGGCCAGGAGATGTTATAGCTGACTTGTCTAACGAACTGTCATGCAAGTCGTTAAGACACTATAAGTCTCAGAGCTGAGATGCTGTGGCAGAAGGACCATCAAGAACTTCTGGAAGGGTTGGGGGAACAGTAGAAGGACATGGAGGGGACAAGAACTCCACAAGAAGACCAACAGAGTCAACTAACCTAGGCCCATGGGGGCTCACAGAGACTGAAGAATCAACCAAAGAGCATGCATGAGCTGGACCTAGGACCCTTGCACATATGTAACCAATGGGCACCTTGGCCGCCATGTGAGTCCCCTAGCAAGTGGATCTGGGGATGTCTCTGACATGGATTCTGATATCTAATTTTTGATCACTTTCTCCCTAGTGGGACTCCCAGGCCTGGTCTCAGTGGAAGAGGATGTGCTCAGTCTTTGATGGGACTCGATGTGCTGGGGTGGGATGGTCCGGTGGGGGGACTCCCCATTAGGGGGTTAAAGGGTGGGAGAGTGGGAACTGGAGGAGGAGAGGGAAGGAGCTATGATCAGGATGTAAAGTGAATAAATACATAAACTTATATACAAATAAACGATTAAATTAAACAATTAATTTTTTTAAAAAAACCTTAAAGATATTGTAGGGCTAGAGATAGAGCATGGTGGCAAAATACTTGCCCACATGGGTTCAATACCCAACACTACAAAAAACTAAAATGAAATAAAACAGAGTAAAGAAGGAAGTGGGAAAAGGGAGGAAGGAAAAAAGAAAAAGTGCTTTATATCACAAGTCTAAAACCAATTTTTATAGCATTGCAAAATTTTTCTTTCAATTTTCTCAAGTATAAATGTTTCTGTGATGAAATTTAAAGTAAAGAATATGAAAAAAGAAAAAAAAAGAACTGAGAGGAGGCCAAATGAAGATGAAGTTAGAAACAGAATTACGTGGTCGGGGTAAGGAATGGCTGAGACTATGCTTGCTAATGCCATCATGTTAGAACTAAAATGTGCACAACTGTAATATAATAAATTTCCACTTCTTTAAGCTAAAAAGGCAAAACAAAACAAAAAACCTAAAAAAACAACAAAACAAAAGGCCTTCTTGACTGCAGCATAGATCTGAGCTCTCAAAATATTTATTGTACCAACCAAATATCACAATGACTAGTGGATAAAGAAACTAGGTTTGTATCTCCATATCCCATGGCACCTCTTGGCCAGTACTACATAATCAGTTGCTATTGTTTCTCATTTCTTTTGCTTTTATTTCCATGAATTTTGGCTGGGTAAGATGAGATTTACAGATTCCTTAGGAAGTGAGGGAGGGGACAGAGTCTGTCATGGATTCTATTGCCTGTTAGTGGAACACTTTACCCTAGCTGGGCTGCCATGTTGGGCCCCAGTGGGAGAGGAACTCTTAGCCCTCATGTGACTAAGGAACTGAGGGGGATTGATATGTGTGGGGTCTCCCTCACCCGAGGAGAAGAAGAGGAGGGACAGGGCTGTGATCGAGATGATGTAACTTGAATTAATAAATAAATGGTAAAAAATAAAAAGACAAGACATCTAAATTTTAATATGAAATTTAAAAAGAAAGAATGAATGAAAGAAAGAAGAAGAAAGAACGTCCAGAACCAGAAGCCACTGAAACTAATGCTAGAAAACGGAATCAGAAAGACCAGTTAGTTCAAGTTCTCTGGCTAGAATTCTAAGACCTGGTTTTCCTCCTTGAGCAACAGTCCTTAACTTCCCAGGTTCTGCTTAATGTTATTCATGTGATGATGTGTACACATCCTGGAGAATGTCTCACCTTTCCACATTCCATGGGAGGAATTTGTGTAGAATTGTGTTCCTTCTTCTTTTAGTCAATGTGTAATGAAAAGCTTCTGTCTATTTAATTTAACCCAGTTCATATGTGTGGATTTACAAATTCATTATCCATCCATGAGTCCAATCTATTTCCCTGTCTGAAATATGTGAACCTTCACTGAACCATCCTGACACATGGTAATGTGTGTCACTTGTTTAACGTAGGTTCCTGGAGTTGTGGAGATAGGTCAGTGAGTAAGATCATTTGCTGAGCAAGCATGAGTACCTGAGTTCAGATCCCCAGCTCAAACCTAAAAAGCCTGGGGTAACTTCATTGTGGGGGATGGAGGCAGGAGGATAACTAGAGTTTAATGGTGCCAAATTAAAACGCCAAGAGATACTGTCTCTAGGATATATTTACCCAAACTCCTCTTCTGATTTCTGTGCCCATATATGGGCAAGCATAATTGTGCGTGAATGTCTATATACACCACACACACACACACACACAAACACACACACACACACACACACACACACACACACACATGAACACGTTCAGTGTAGGTTTCTGTGCTCCAGCCCATGTTCTGATTCTTTAAGCCTGAGTAGAAACTTTAATTCTTCCTTTGGTGATGGCAGAAGTGGGGATGAGAGAGTAGGTAGCCCAAGGTAACACTGAACTCACATCCTCCTGCCTCAGCCTCCCTGGTACTGTGATTGCAGGCGTCCACATGAACCTGCACTGCCTATGAAGGTTGTAGGCCTCTCACTTTATAGGCCCTAATGTAAAACATTCAGACCAATGGAATATTCTTAATTCTTCTGAGTCCTTTGTGACTAATAAGCCCTTGGTAAGTGTCTGCTGATTGAAAATTAAACCACCTCTATCCTCTCCTACAAATTTAGACTATTTAGAAATTTTTCTAATGACTGCAGTCTGGGCTTATTTTAATAATATTAATTCCAAGTAAATTTTTCAGACCTGTTTGTAATTTTTGTTTATTGTTATTGATTCAAAAGTAGTGCATGAACCAATTAGTTGCTTAATCAGCAATCTAGATGGAAAAGACATCAGCAATATGTCATAAACCTCTCACATTAACTCTGAAGAAACAGATGGAAAGGTAGACTGACTGTAAAATAATAAGCCATTTGTGGCTACTTCTAACAAACAAAAACGACACAGCTTAAAAGAAAACATCGAGTTTCTTTTGATATGCAGGGCTTCTAATATTTGCAATGTCAAAATAACTGATTAGAAAGATTCATAGAACCCAAATTCAAAGGAGACTCAACAGTCACTTCTGCAATAATGAGCCCTCCCAAGCACAATATTGGTGGCAGAAATTGGAACCTAATGGAGCACAGGATCTAGGATATGCCCTAGACTTCTTGTGGCAGATTTTGTGACAGTCATTATTTTTACATTTATACCAAAGTTTTTTAAAAAATGAGAGAAATAATATGAAATGTACATTTCTCTATTATCTATAGACATTTTGTCAAACAGAAAAAGTTAAGAGAAGCAGAGACTTGCTTTCTACATCATTACAGAGCATCAGACAAGAAATTTACCAATTATTATATGGTCTCCTGGTGTCAATGAACTGCTGCAGTATTTTGCCTATTATTTGCAAGAAATGCTACCAGGAAATTCATTTGTCAGGTGACATCATAAGAAAATTATTTTTTAGTTCCAAAAGAAGACACATGGATGGTTGCTGAACGAAAGTAAATTTAGGTTCCAGTTGGGAGAATGAGACCCAGAGTCACAAGCTGGGTCTGGATCACAGAGTGGAAGCCCTGTCTCAAAAAAGTAAACTGGCAGCCACGTGTAGCCGCACAGGTCTTTAATCCTAGCTCTCAAGAAGCAAAGGCAATTGGATCCCTATGAGTTCAAGGCCTGCCTGGTCTACATTGAGAGTTTCAGGCTAGCCAGACCTACACAGCATGACCCCATCTCAAACAAAAACAAAAAAGCCAAAAGTCATACACAAGACTCACAGGTCCTGAAGAGCCCATTGTGGAATACAAGAGTTGGAGGGAATTATCAGGTAAGAATTTAAAACCTTCCTTTCCCCACAGGCCAGAACTAGAACCTCACAGAACATGGAGGCTATAGAGACCAGTGGCTTCCTCCCACACACAGCAGTAAGGGGTGCCTGCCAAAGCCAGAAGGATCTTAGACCTTCATCTTCCAATGTAGCCCAGCTGCATAAGCAACATATCCCATAAGTATGTTTATTTTCTATAATTTATTTTTCTATTCTTGCATATATGTTTCATGATAGTTTTGCTTTTGTTTGTGTATTTATTGCTCAGTTAGGTTTCAGGATTGTGGTTTATGGTTCCCTATTCAGTTTACATAAAATATGTTTCATCTCTTATCTCTCCTCTTATCCAAATGTATTTTCTTCTTTCTCTCATCCTTATCCTCTCCTTCTTTTCTTCTTAACTGTAGTCTATCAGAGATTTAACAATCTCTAAGATCTGAGGACCATGACAGTATCACAACTTTTCCCTCTAGCTACTTTATTCACCCCATTTTTTTATTTTAAAAGTTGATCTAATACTTAATCTTTATGATTATCCTCCCTACTTCCCTCTCACTCCTAATCATACTAACTAAAAGCTGAACATCCTCTACATTATTCTTGGTCCTTAACCTCCAGCAATTACTGAAGTCAAAGGGATCACTGTTAATAATTGACTTGTATGGCATTTTTGCATAGTGGTAACATAAAGCAGCTATGCCTGCATTCACAGAGAACATCCTACTGAGAGAATAATATAGAGCTTACTCTAGGTAAGCTCTGAGCCCCTGGACTGAGGAATTATTTTCTATACTATTCATTGAACTCTACCACTTCCAAGTTCCAACTGTAAGAATGTGAAGACTTCAATTGAAAGATTATAGTTGATTAACTTTTCTAAAATGCAATGAAATAACACTAGGTGCACATAAAGAACAAAGATAATACAACTCCTCCAGAATTTATTAACCCTAAAGTAATAGCATCTGCTGAGAGTTAGTTAGACAAATACAGACAAAGAACAGAAGTAAAAGATTCAGCATGTTCAAAGAACTTAATGAATAAAATAAGCTACTGATCAAGAACAGAAACAGACGATTGAAACAAGGAAAGAAACACAAACTATGAAAGAGGAATTCAACAAATGGACTCAAGGACAGAAATTACATGGCTTGAGAAGAACCTACATCTCCTATGTTAAAAGTTCAAATGAAACTTGAAATAGAAGGAACATATCACAACATAATAAAGGCTATAAATGACAAATCTATAGCCAATATTATACTAAATGGGAAAAGCTCAAACCATTTTCACTAAAATGAGGAACAAGATATGGGGTATTCATTTTCTCTATTTTTATTAATTATACTGTTGGAAGTCTTAGAAAAATAAGACAAGAAGTAAGTAAAAGGGATAAGAATAGGAAGAAAGAAGTCAAGTATCTCTATTTATGGATGATATTAATTCATACCTTAGAGACCCTAAACATCAAATAAAAAAAAAACTCTTAGAAGTGATAGTGTGGCAGGATGCAAAATCAACATAAAACCCCCAACATTTTAATATGCAAATGACAAACATATTGAGAAAAACAAACAAGAAAACAATTCCATTCACAACAGCAAAAGAAACAAGCAAGCAAACAAAACCAATACAACAGCAACAACAAAAACACTTGGAGTAAGCCAAGAATGTGCAAAACCTCTACAATAAAAACCCTTAAATCACGGAAAAAAGAATTTGAGGAAGCACTAGAAGATAGAAAGACTTTCCATGCTCGTGGATAAGAAGAATTGATAGCATGAAAATGGTCATCCTTCCAAAAGCAATCTGCAGATTCAGTGCAATCTCAATCCAAATTTCAGCAGCATTATTCACAGAAATGAAAAAAAAAAAGATCTTAAAATTCACATGGAAGCACCAAAGGACCTAGATATCATAAGCAGTCCTGAGCAAAAGGATACTCCTGGTAGAATCACCATACATGATTTCAAGTTATCCTACAGTGTCATAGAAATTAAAGAACAAAAAAGTGATGTAGTACTGCCACAAAAACAGACATGTACATCAATCGGGCAAAAGAGAGGACCTAGATACAAGACTACACAACTACAGCCGTCTGAGTTTTTACAAAGATGCCAAGAATACACATTGGAGACATTACAACATACTCAACAAAAAGTACTGGGAAAATTAAGCACCTACATATAGAATAATGCATCTGGGTCCTTATCTCTCAATCAGCATAAAAGTCAATCCAAATGGATCAAGGATCTCAGTGTAAGACCTGAAACTCTAAGATGATAGAAGACAATATAGGGAGCACTTCACATGTACTTCAAGACACAAGACAAGGTAAGAACTTTTTGAATAGGACTCTGATTGCTCAGAAAGTAAGGGAACTCATGGAAGTAAAAAGTTTCTGTAAAGCAAAGGAATTGTGAATCAAGTGAAGAGGTAGCCTGTAAAACAGAATGTGATGTTTGTCAGCTACATATCCATCATAGGATTTGTATCTGGAACATACAAAGAACACAGGGAACAAACAACTTAATCAATAAATGAGTTATGGCATTTCTCAAAAAAATGCAAATGGCTGATAAGTGTTTGAAAAATGTTCAATATCACTAGCCAGTTGGTAAATGCCAATTAAAAACACTGTGAGATTTCATCTTACCCTAGTTAGGACAGCTAATATCAAATGACAATAAATGATGGCACGAGGAACACTTCTACACTTTTGGTGTGGGCATAAATTGGTGAAGCCACTATTAAAGTCAGTGTGGAGGCTTTTAAAAAAGCTAAAAATTAGAACTGCCATATGGCTTAGTTATACTAAACGCAAGAATACACCAAAGGAACTCCATATCATGCTATAAAGATTCTTACACATCTATATTCATTGCTGTTCTATTAGTGTATCAGCCTAAATATCATGATGAATGGTAAAACAAATGGATAATAAAAATGCAATATACACAATGTAATTTTATTTGGCCATAAAATGAAATTATGAAATGTATAGAAAATTGATGGAACTCAAAAATTTTTACTAAGTGAGGTAACCTAGACCCAGGAAGACACATATTGCATGTTTTCACACATATGTGGATTCTAGCTTTGAATTTTTAGATGTTGGTGTTTAATTATTTGAAGTATCTGTAGAGGTCAGGGAGCTAGAAAGAATGTATGATGGGGAGGTGATTAAGAGATGAGGAGTGAAATGTATAGAACTAGAGAAGCTGATCCTGAGTGAGCTAACCCAGACTCAGAAGGATGCACATGTCATCTATTCACTTATAGTCGGATTTTAGCCATATAGTACAGGCTATACTACAGCCAATGCACCAAAGGGAACATGAACATAGACTTTGTTTCCTGTCAATGAGACACTTTGCCCTAGTGGTGCTGTCTTGTAGGCCCCCAGTATATGAGGAGGCTCTTGACCCTCATATGACTGCTGAACTGGACTGTTATATAGGGACACTCCACTCCAGAGGAGTGGGGTGGTAGGAATAGGGGGTAGAGGGTGGGAGGGCAGGACTGGGAGGGGTGGAAAGAGTGCACTGTGATGAAGATGTAACCTGAAGTAATAAATAAACATTAAAAAAAGGGGGGGAAAGAGTAGAGGAATGGTAGAACACATATATTGTGAAAGTATTGGGGAATACTGAGAGTTAAAAGTCTAAAATATTCATGGTATCAGGGGGATGGGGAAGAAGATGTGGTGGTGATAAGTTAATCTAAACTAAGAATGAGTAAAGACCCTTATGGAAACTCAATACTTTATGAAACATACATATATACATACATACACATATTTTTGAGAATTTGAATGGAATACCCTGCATGTATGAACAATGCAGAAGTCATAATGTATTCTCTAGAAGAAGAAAAATGATGAAATGAATATGTGTGTGTATACACTCACTGAAATCCTGGAGGATTCATGGAGAGTTACTGGTCTTCACTCTATATTAGAAGCCAAAAAAAAAAACTGGTTCTAATATCAGTGTAGCATACAGCAGCAACCAGAACAGATGAACTTGTCAATAGAGTGAAGGAAAGTAGGCAAGTTTATTTGTTCCATGTCCCTTTATCTGGGCTACCACCTGAAGGTGCCATCCACATTTAGAGTGGATCTTCTTTCTTCACCTAATCTGATTAAGAACTTTACAGATATTCCCATTCAGTTGCATTTTAGTTTATTCCAGAGCCAATCAAATTGAACTAAGAGTAACTGTAACACATAGAGTTATTAAATGAAAATCTTAGTGTTGGATGGGTTGTGCCTCCTCTTTAGTTGTTAGTCAAGGAGATCCTAGAGGTTCTCCAAACAACATAAACTATTGCCATTGCTCTTGGTTGGCCACCAGAACTATGCAGTAAGATATATTTCTAAAGAAATTGTAAGCCTGGTTGTAGGACATAGAAGAATCAAGCTGGAACTGTCCTAGAAATTCCATCTCTGATGGACAGCTTTTATAGTACCAAAAAGTACTCTGCAGAAAACTGAGGGAGGAAGGTTACAAATTGAATTCTCAGGAAGTTGTACCTGTGAACTATAATACCAAACGGACAGCCAAGAAATGCTTGGAGTGCCATAGTGGCATGATTGCTATGAGGTAACCACTTTCTAGTTGTAATTCAGGTTTTCTTCACAGGAGGAAATTCATGCCTATTACCAAAAACCTGATCAAGAGCCCAAGAATGAGAAAGTCATAGGTCCTAGGGGTACAGAGGAACCTACTATTGTTGTTTAGTTAAATGCTGATGGCTGATGATCAAGCTATCTTCTAAATATTTATATTTATATTCATAGATTGGTGTTGTTCTCAACCTTGGTCAGAGAAACTTCTTTGTACTACATAAGAAGAAGTCAATGTAAAGATGTATAACTGGTCAGAGAATTGAGAATAATCTACTGCTGAGTGCTTAGCCACAGGCAGACATCTATATCATCCCTCCCCACCAAGGCTCAGGAAACATCATGAAAAGGGAGCAGGAATAAAATAAAAGCCAGAGCATGGAGAACAGTGCTATGAAATGCTGGGCATAACATGGCGATTACACTCGTGAACTCACAGCACCTACAATTGTTTACTAACCCTACACAAGATCAATCCAGTTAATAATTCCAGCATGGATTGAGGGGGAAATTCGTGAAATTTCACTCCTATCTGAGTGGCAATCGATGGCTAAAATGTGAGAATTTATTTTTCTTTGGGGTATATCTACTATTAGGTTTGCCATGTTCATGAGGGCAGCGCTAACTGTACTCAGTGGGTCAAACAAAGAACAGGACTTGAAGGTAAGAAGTGTTAAAGATGTCTAGGAGTTTGATAAGGGAAATTTGTGAGTAGATAATGACCCAGATGCATTGTATGCATGTATAACATTGTCAAAAAATAATTAAAACCTGTTTTTAAGTGAATTTACTCTTCTTTTTACATAAATTTTACTTGAAAACTAAGACAAAATATTTTAAACCATCATCCATGTGTTTCTAATTTCAATATAATAGTAGAGATTTGAGGGCCTGGGAGAGTAGCTGTGTCAGTGAAGTGCCCCCAGTGTGAGCATTGAGACCGCATCCCCATCATCCATGTGTGAGGCAGTGCAGAAACATGAACGATCCCCAGAGGTCATTGCCAGACATTGCAGACAAATAGATGGGCACCAAGCTCAGTGAGAGACCCTCTCTCAAAAGAAAGTGACTGATGTACACACACACACACACACATGAGAGAGAGGCAGAGACAGAGACACACAGAGAGAAAGATAGAGAGACAGGCACACACACAGAGCAAGAGAGAAAGAGAGAAACAGAGAGAGACACACAGAGAGACAGAGACAGACAGAGAGAGAGACAGACACACAGAGAGAGAGAAACAGAGACACACACACAGAGACAGACACACACAGGGGGAGAACAGAGAGACAGAGAAAGTAGACATTGTAAACACTCAAGTTTTTCCTTCCACATTCCTCCAACTATACCCTGTCCAAAGCTCTCTGTGCCTACATCTGAATGCATTGGAAGTGTCACCAGATTACAGGATGACAGAGAGGCATGAGTTGTCCATCTTCTCTATTCAAGGCTGCCCCAATGAAGATTGAGATTAGGACCAGTCACATATCTCTTTCCGTGTGATACTCTAAGTCCTAAGGTAAAAGAACAAGATCACATTACACTTTAAGTTTCCTCTATATTAAAGATGTTTATGAAGAGTCACTGGTCTAAAAATAAAGCCTAGTGAGTACCAGAACTTAAACAGATTTATGTTCTTCAGCATGGACCACAATGGGAATAAAGCAAAAGAAAAATCAACTTCAGGGTACAATCTCTGTGACCCTAACTTTCTCTAGATAGAAACTCCTACCAAATGTGGGAGGTAGCTTTTCTTGAAATATATAAAAGTTTAATTTTTGGTTTCCAACAGTTATGCTGGATGTGAAATCATTGCCACTTTCATTTCATTAGTAAAATGGAACAGGGACACAATCTTATGTTTGCATTCTAGGATAACTTATAGACAACATACTATTAATAGGCAAAATAGTCCTTTGTTGATTTATTCATCTAAATCAATGAACTTTTCCTATCTTAGATATACAGTGTTGCTCTGCAAACATTTTCCCACTCACAAAAGATGCTTTCCAAAGGTTTGGACTTTAACTCACCACAAAATTGCATTTCAAAGTATTGCAGAGTTTTCCCTGGCCTTGTAAGACTTTTTACTCTTCTTTGCATTTCTTTTTTTTTTTTTTTTGTTTTTCTTCATTCCTGTTTTTTTTTCTTTTTTAAATAATTTATTTTTTATTTCTTCAAGTTACATCTCAATCACAACCCCCCCTACTCCCCCCTCCAGTCCCATCCACCCTCCTCCCCCTCAACCCCCCATCCTCTTCCCTTCTTTTTTTTATTTATCAGTATTTATATTATATTCAATCCTTAATCCACTATTATAAATGAACACATAGACATCTAATGGATTTTAACAAGCCTTAGCCTGAATTGAGCAATCTTGGTCCATCTAAGCTACCTAATTCTTTTTTTTTTTTTAATAATTTATTTTTTATTTCTTCAAGTTACATCCCTAACCCTTCTTTTTTTTTAATTTAAGGTATTTCTTTTTCCCCCCAACAGCTCTCCCTTTCAATTCAAAAAATGGTTCTTTTTCTTATAACTATAAATACAATACAAAACAACAGAAATAAATAGGCCACAATTATAAGAGTTATATGACTTAGCATACATTCCCAATGTCCAGTCCATATGTATTTGGCACCTGACTTTAACATTCTACTATCTAACCATCTCCATGAGTTTAAAGTTCTATATCTAACTCAGCTTTCATACTAGCTTGCCTCATAATTTTAAAAATATCTTCTTAGATCCCGAACACCCTCTTGATTCCTAAACAACTCATAATTTAACTATGAGACTCTAGCTATCTATTCTTCAACCACCTCAGAGACCTGAGAGGGATAAATATATCTGATTATATAGGAAGTGCAGGGCCTGCAGCTTCCAAAACTAAGAAATGACATATCAGTGGCTGCCTGGACAGTTCCCATTTTCTCTCCATACATTACAGCATTGATCTTCAGCCATTTGGCCCCGTTTCTCTGACAGACATTGATTGTAGAGCAGGAATTATGAAGGACTTACCTACCCTGTCTTGGCAGAGCTAGGCTGTCGACTTATCTGCTTCCAAGTTTTGTCCTTTTTGGACAGAAGTCTGTCTACAGTTGAAGCAAGGGGTTTTTCTTATCAAGAGAAAGGCTTACCACCAATTCAATCATCTCCCACTGGAGATTCTTCGATGCATTTCTTATGCTAGTATTTTTCTTCACTGGTGTGTACAGACAATAAGAGAGGTGACAGAGAAACCAAGGCTTTTCTCAGAGTAACCTGACTGAGAAGATCTGGCCCAGAGTTGGTGAGTGTCATACAGGTGAAAGCCAGAGAGTGTGTCTTAGACCTTCCACTTTACTCCCAAGATGTCGGTAAGTCATTTAATTTCCCATGACATTGCTCTCCTCACATATGAGATATGAAGTTTGGCTTATTTCCTTTAACTCTACCTTTCTAGATTATTTGGCATGTCATCTGCAAAGTGCTTCCATTAATCAAGAGCAAGATATAAATCTCCAAATAGTAAGAATCCTTATAATTTACAATAACAATAGCTAATTTTCACTGACAACCTGCAGACTACCAAGCAAAATGCTAAATACTTTACACCAAGCAGCTTATCACAAAGCAGAAAATATAATCTAAAATTTTAACCCTTTGAATGTAGACTGTTCCAGAGGACTTAATTATTTTTATATATGCTGCTTGACTCGACCCATATGAAGACCATAGTTATGTTGTGTACATTACATCCCTACTTCAGTTTAAGAGTAACACGAGTCAGTGTTGTGAGTCAACAAAAACAAGACACATCGTTGAAGTGATTTATAAAGCACATCTCCTTCATAAATATTCATAGCAACATAATAAAGCAAATATAATATCCAAGTAGAATTTTTATCTACCTAAAGATTTATAAAGGCTGTGTGGCCCCAAATGCAACCTTCTTTTCAGTGATAGAATCTCTGAGTATCTGAGAGTGAAACATCCTGAGGAAAGGAACATGGGGTATTTGTATTTCAATTTTAGTAAACTCTGGCTTCCTTCTCCCAGACAGAAGACCAATTTCCAAGGTCATTACAATATCCCATGGAAACTTTAATAAACTAGATTCGCTAAAGTCTCAAGGATCTCATCTCTTGTGACCTTTTGGTACAATTACATTTTGGTACCCACTTAAAAAGTGCAATGGAGGCAGCTTATATATAGTTGGACGAGACCAGGTGATGTCACAGTTCAGGAGCTTGTGGTAACTGACATATGGCTATGGGTAATTTGCCAATTTTTTCCTTTTTATATTTTTTAATGAAAATGGATTTTTTTCTCATACAATATATCCTGATTATAGTTTCCCTTCCCTCTACTCCTCCCAGTTTCTCCCCACATTCCCTCCCCTCTGGATCCACTCCCTTTCTGTCTCTTATTAGAAAAGGACAGACTTCCAAGAGATAACAACCAAATATGACAAAATAAAATATAATAAAATGAAGCATAATTTCTCATATTGAAGTGAGACATGGCAACCCATCAGGAGGAAAAGAGTCCCAAGAGCAAAGATAAGAGTCAGAGAACCACTCATTCTCACAGTCAGTAGTCCCATAAGAAATACTAACAATTAAACTAATAGCTACAATACATGCACAAAGGACCTTGTGCAGACCTGTGTAGGCCCTGTGCTTGCTGCTTCCGTCTCTGTGAGTTCATATGAGCTTTACTTAGTTGATTCAGAGGACCTTGTTCTGCTGGTGTCCTCTATCCCTCCAGCTCTTACAATCTTCCTGCCTTCTCTTCTGCAGGATTCTCTGAGCTCTGAGGGGAGTTTCTAATTCTTAAAAAGTAAATTGAGTTATAAACACATGTGATGATAGTTATCAACCAAAATTCACTCATCATGGATTTAAAACAAAACAAACCTGGAGGGGACTGTGATGGAGATGTAACTTAAATAATAAAGAAACATAAAAAAACAAACAAACAAAAAACAAAAAATACCGGGTGTGGTGGCACATGCCTTTAATCCCAGCACTTGAGAGGCAGAGGCAAGAGGATCTCTGTGAGTTTGAGGCCAGCCTGGTCTACAAAGTGAGTCCAGGACAGCCAGGACTATTTATTACACAGAGAAACCTGTCTCGAAAAACCAAAAAGAAAAAAAAAGTTATAGATGCAGCAAGTTTTAAAAATAATTTTAAAGTTCCAGCCATATTATAATTACCTTTCATACTGAAGAAGAAAACAGAATAGAACCTCACTTCATGGGACTCAACATTGTAGTTTTGAAAAATCATGACGTCCTGTACTTAGAGAAGTCATCAAAAGTCGTGGAAGCTAAGCACGTTTGAAATTTGTATTAGGCAAAAGCAATGCAAAAATACAGGCATGCACATGCATCCCTTTTCTGTCTCCCCAAACATTAAATTTAAACACTAGTTTCCAAGGCACGGTATCATAAGGAGGGAAAAGGTTAGACTTTACTTTTAATATTTCCATAACTTTCAAATATTTGAAAACATAATAAATTTTAAACTTCTCACCTCAGATGTAGGCTGGAGAGACTCAGGAATAATGACATAACAGAAAAAGGAAAGACAGTAAGAATTTGCCTTCTATAGTGATTCAGTACAACCGTGTGTCCACTTTGTTCGGGTCTGACCCACACATGGCCTTGCAGCAACCATCTGTGAGGGAATGCAAGGGGTTAGGTAGAGCATTTTGTTCTTCCTCCTCCACGCTCACATATGTGATATACTGACCACCAATATGCCAAAACTGTGCCAACTAAAGGAGTGGCGGTTATTTACTCAGAAATGGGCATCCACAGCACAACAGAGCAAGCATTCTAGAGAAGGCTAACAGATGCCTAAGGCATAGCGTTTGAAGGGTCCAGAGAAGAGCTGTGCAATAATAATAACCATGGCTGATGTCAGTACACCGAACACTGTGACACCTCTGTACTAAAACCTGCCATTTTCCCCGCAGTGTCGAAGTTCAGGCAGAGAAATAAGCCATCTCTGCCCTTGTGAAACATACATAAGAGAAGGGGAGATGGGGTCTTCTGTGTGCATGTGAATGAACTTTCTTCTGTGGTAGCAGGACCCTGAGTACTAACATAGGCTAAACATATGGATGTATCTATCCTTCAGCTTTTACATTCTGAATTCCTCATCTTTTCTCTGATTCTTCTATATTGCCACCCATGACACCATTTTGAATTTTCACATATGATGTATTACAAACTTCTATGACAAAAGACAATGTGAATGAAGACAAATGTTCATCATTATTTTCCTTGGTCATTTCTTTTTCAATAAAGCATAAAATGTATTCATGTATTTCTTTAAAACTTTATTTATGAGAGTCTCATGGTTTTACAAACAGGCTTATAGGGAAAGGGTAAGTAGCTGGCTTGATGCCTTTTAATTAAATGAAGTCAAGGCCCTTCTGTAGAGTGAAGTAACAGAATGAAGTTAGGGAGACCACAGGGCTGGTGTGTGCATTGCAAGCTTAGGTGAGTGAACTTGATTTCTAGCAATAAACATTCTATCAAATTCAATTTCCTTCCACAAACTTATGGTGAGTAAATGCAATTTCCCATTCCAAGCAAGCATGTCTCTGAGATTAAGGTGATAGTCTGTGGGAGATAACCATAAAAGTTTAAAGCCATTATTTCTCCAACAAAATTATTTCAAACTAGGAAGGAAATAATTTCATGAACAAGATACAGAATAAACATAAACATAGGGGAAAGACTTTCAACTCTAACCTTGTATTTATATTTTTGGCATTTTTTTAAGTAAACATCTCATAAGTTTTTTCACTATCCAACTTAAAAACTTTCTGGCTAACTCAGTTCTTTGTATTTGCCACACTGTGACAAACTATTTTGTTTTTCTTTGTGGAAATTAGAAAAGAGTACCAATGACACAGGGAGAATGGTGGATGGTGAGGACTTTGATAGTGGGGCTTGAAACAGCAAGCCTATAGGGATTTGAGGACCTGGTAATAGGAGAGAGCCATCCTTCTATTCCAGACAGAGCCTAGGGAATGGCCAGGTCTCAGGGTAGAAAGGGCTGCCTCGTATAGCAACAAATTTGCTGAAGGAAGCACACAGCTTACCCTTGCTCAGGGCAGGAAGGAAACAGTAGACTCATCCTCTCCTGCTGGGGGAGATGCATGGACAGGAGTGGCAACCACAGAGGTCTTGCAGTGGAGTGTGGAGTATGAAATGACAGTAAGGAGGATAAAGGAAGACCTTTCAGTAGATGCCAGCAGGAAGGATGGTAATTCAGATCAGATGACAACCTCCCTCCCTGCCCCCATGCCTTGCTATGATTTAAAATTCCAATAACTCACTGCAGCCCTTGGGAAAGAGATGGGAAATACTCTTTATTGACTAGTACTAAGATTTAGTCACCTAACAAAATGGGAAATAGAAATTAAATTATAGCAAAATAAAGTCCATTTCCAGCACACCTAAATTTATGGACAATATTCTCCCATCTGCTACATTTTTATATGGAGTTTGGTGTTTTTACTGAAGTAGTGTTTATGGGGGGTAGTTCTAGGACAAGCATGTGATTTGGTAAACAGATTGTCTTTTATTTGGGTAGTTTTGCCCCTTAGCTGTTCAGACCCGGAGAGCACAAAGAAGAGGAACTGGTATTTCACAATTAAAAGCCAATACACTGAATGGCCATTTGGAAGTTTTTGGTTTGAATCTTGGATTGGAAAACACTCTCCCAAAATATGCTAATAAGGTTTGACAAAATTAGGATTGTAAGGATTAAAGAAGAAAAATCTATGTTATCAAATTTAATCTTGCTCTCAGAGCTGTTATGAATATTTAGAAGGTTGAATATAATCAGGCACTAGCTGTATGTTAAATCACCCAGAGTATTTTATGAATAGATATATGCCAGACCTATGGAATCAGAATGTCTCCTGGTTGGGTCTTGATTTTAATAGAGCTGTTTCTGAAGAGTGATTTTTTTTTGAAATGTCACAAGGCTCTAGAGCAGTTAACATTAATGGCTGTTTGAGAAACCTCTTCCAATACAACAGAATACAAGCATGAAAACTATGGAAACAGTCAACCTACACTTATCCAAATGTATTTATTATGCACCAAAGATTTAATAGACCCATGAGGCGTTACTGTCTTTCATGCAAGATCAAAAGCTCATCTCTGCTTTAATTCCTCAATGTGAATGCTCAGCGAACAATAACCTAGGGTTTTGTTGTAGGTTTTGAACAGCTAAGAGGCAAAACTCCCCACTGCTGAGTTCGTCTGGGACTTTCTTCAGAAGCCCAAACAGAAGCATGCTTTTTATGAACTCCGCTACTCACCCTATCTATTCCCTTCTCCTCCAAGGAGTAAATTATTTCAGGCACTTTAGAATGGCTCTCAGGGAGGGAGGGATAAATTTTAGTGAGGCAGGAATGATCTCTTAGTGTTCCCAGCAAATACCAGTTCTGACTCTCTCTAACAATGTTCCTCCAATATGTGACCAGTACCATCAGTCCCATAAAGGGCAGATGCCAATGTGCACAGTGCCTCCCTCCCCCGTGTTTTCTTTTTCCACTCTTTCAGCTATCCAGTCAGAGCAAACAACTTGTAAGTTTTAGATAATTTTAGCACAGCCCTCTGTTACAGTTCTATTTCATTGTTAATCTCTTGCTGTGCCTTATTTTTTCCTTTATTTTTTATTTCTTCAAGTTACATCTCAATCGCAGTCCCCTCCCTATTCCCCCTCCAGTACCACCCTCCCACCCTCAACCCCCCATCCTCTTCCCTTTTTTTTTTTCTTTTAAGTTTAAGGTATATCTTATTTCCCCCTACAGTTTCCCCTTTCAGTCCAACAAATTGCTCTTTCTCTTATAATAATAAATACAATAAAAAACAACAGAGGTAATTAGGCCACAGTTATGAGGGTTATATGGCTTAGCATACATTCCCAATGTCCAGTCCATATGTATTTGGTACCTGACTTTAACATTCTACTATCTAACCATCTCCATGAGTTTAAAGTTCTATATCTGACTCAACAAGTGATGTTTCGGCCTTTTACTACTAATTGTCATAAACTGTTTAGGATAATTAAGAAATGCAAACTAATGGTTATGCAAGCTGGTCATTCTGTTAGGTACTATGACAGCCTATTATAGTTACTTGCTAAGCTAATCAGAAATAAATCTGCTAAGAGACAAGCAACATCTGCTTACCCTAATATAAGAGATAGATAGGGCCTCTTCAAAAACCTCAAGAGACCTGCAGAATATGGCATTCAAAGATGTTTTCGTAACTTTAGATTTTTTTTATATCAAGGCATATCAACTCCTGACAGCACCCCCTATTCTCCTCCAAGTAGAAGATGAGCATCGAAGGATCTCCAGTGGGAGATGATTGAATTAGTCGCAAGCCTATCTCTTGGTAGGAAAGCCCCTTGCTCCAACTGTAGACAGAATGCTCTCCAAAAAAGACAAAACCTGGAAGCAGGTAAGTCGACAGGCTAGCTCTGCCAAGACAGGGTAGTAAATCCTTCATAACCCCTGCTCTACAATCAATGTCTGTCAGAGAAATGGGGCCAAATGACTGAAGATTGATGCTGTAATGTATGGAGAGAAAATGGGAACTGTCCAGGCAGCCACAGGTATGTCATTTCTTAGTTTTGGAAGCTGCAGGCCCTGTACTTCCTATAAAATCAGATATATTTATCCCTCTCAGGTCTCTGAGGTGGTTGAAGAACAGATAGCTAGAGTCTCATAATTAAATTTTGAGTTGTTTAGGAGTCAAGAGAGTGTTATAGATCTAAGAAGATACTTTTAAAATTGTGTTGCTGTGCCTTATTTTTTAAACTTTCTTGTGTGTACGTATGGGTGCTGGTTAGCTTTAATTGTCAATGTGACACGTCCTGGGAAGTGTCAGTGAAGAGCTGTCTATCTTGGGTTGACCTGTGGGTGTGCAACTGATTGATTGATTGTCTTAGTTAACTGACACAGGATGACCCAGACCAGTGTGAGTAGCACCATTGCCTTGGCAGGCGTTCCTGAACTGTGCAAGTGTGGAGGGATAAAACCAAGCCAGACAAGCAAGCAAGTGTGTATGCACTCGGTTCCCACTGCTCCTGCTTATGGGTGTGCTGTGACCAGCTGTTTGAAGTTCCTGCCTTGACTTCCCCACAACGGATGGACTATACCCTGGGGTTGTAAGCAGACTAAATCTTTCCTCCCTTAAGTTTCTTTTTGTCAGGGTATTTTATCAGAGCAACATAAAGGACACAGGAAAGCATGGAGGCAAGATAAAAGCATAGCATAGCAAGACTTGGTACGGCCCTCAGCCTCGTCATCCCTTTGGGAGCTCTGAATGCGTCCCCATGGACAATGAGGAACTACTACAGAAATAAACATGGTCTTTTCATACAAGACTGTGTCCCCAGAATGCTTTTTTTTTTTTTGATCCAAAGGTTTCAGTGCTCTCCACAGCCTACAGCAGGACTGACCAATTTCTTCTAGCCCCACTTCAGTCCATGTTTGCACTCTTCCATTTGGCCGAAGTTCTTTTTATCTTATGTTGGGATACTGATAAATTACTCAGTGCTGCGAATCCCACATCCAAGGCTCTTTTCTCCTTCGAGGCATCCATATTGGTTTGTTAGGGATGCTGAAGCCATGGACCATCAACTGGATAGCTTAAACAGAAATCTGTTTTTTCAGATTACTAAAGCCAAGTCTAAGATCAGGGAAGCTTCCTTCTAAGTCCTTTAAGGGACTGTCTGTTTCAGGTCCCTCTCTTGGAATTTTAGATAGTCATTTTTCCCGTGTCCCTACAAGAGCTTCCCTTTTTCTGTGCCTGAGACTATATTTGGGTATTTTTTTGGGGGGGGGTCTGTTTGTTTGTTTGTGAGACCAGTCATATTGGATAAGGCCTTACCCCAATGACCCTATCTCCAAATTTGGTCACATTCTGAAGTACTTACTCATCTCCCCACAGCATGGTCAGGAGGATGTCCACTACAGCCAGGAGCGATATCTCCTTCTCTTAATCCTCATCTCTCCATCGTCCCCCTCTCACTCTTCTCCTTCCCTCCCACCCCCCACCGGCAATGTCTCACATAGCCAAGAATGACCTTAAACTTTTGATCTTCCTCCTGAGGAAACATGGACCTTATGCCCAGTTTATGTAGTTCTAGATGTAGAACCCAGGGATTTGGATATGCTAAGCAAGCACTCTACAAATGAGCCACATCCCTTATCCCAGAACCTAACCTGTTTGTTTATACAATTTAACCATAAGCCTGCCAGGGCAATATCAGTGTAAAATAAAAGAGCTTTATATTTTTCCAAATGCAAATATGTAGTTCCTATATTTTATTTTTATTTATTTATTTGGTTTTTCGAGACAGGGTTTCTCTGTGTAACCCTGGCTGTCCTGGACTCACTTTGTAGACCAGGCTGGCCTTGAACTCACAAAGATCCACCTGCCTCTGCCTCCCAAGTGCTGGAATTAAAGGCGTGCGCCACCACCGCCTGGCTAGTTCCTATATTTTATATGGAAACAAAATGATCACTTTGTAAAGGCCTGACCAAAGGGTGACTCCAGAAAATTCCACTCAATTGCACGTGAGTGAAACAGCTGTGGAAGTCAGAGAAAAACAATAACTTTGATGTGGAGGACTGCTCTCAAGTTACTCTATGAATTTCTTTAGCTCTTGTTCTGCTCTAATGAAACTATAACTTTGAAAGAACTCCAAATGCAAGTTATACATGCTGTGTGATAAATATGATTTAAGAAAGACAATCCCAGTATCAGGCTTTGAGTCAATGAACATACAATCATAAAAGGAAGTGTATATAGAATATATGCAGTTAGGTTCAACAATGATTCTTTATTTAACAACAAATGCATCCCTTTGCCCACAGCATATCTATACAGCTGAAGATACAATATAGTTGAGGGGTCTTGAGATGATACAGTCTGGGGTCTTGATTGGTTCATTTTCTCTGCCAGTTAAAGAATTAAAAGACAGGAAAAGTCTAGTAATGTAGGTTTGTAATCCTAGCAACTCAGGAATCTAAGGCGAGAAGATTACAAATTCATGGCACAAAATACAAAATCAAAAGGGACCTGAGGCCACAACTCAGTAATAGAATGCTTACCTAACATGCATCAAACCTAGGTTCAATTCTGATCAATCATCAATCAATCAATCAATAATAGACAAACAAAGAACTCTGTGTACCTTCCTCTCTTCCTCTAAGCCTCAGTCTTAACAGTGACATTCCTATCTGGACAGTGGATGTCGTTTCCATCTCTCCTATCCTGTCCCTGGCCAAGGGCAAGTCTGTACCAGAACGTTTCCTGGAGGTGCCCAGCTCCACAGATGGGACCCTACCACAGAACTTCTCCCACAAAGATGGCAAGTCTATTTTGAAAATACTTTGAAATCTTTTTAAGAACTGGTTCAACACACAATTAACCACAATGTTATGCACAGCTCCTTAGAAATTAACTATTTCACAATTTCCCACAAAACAATCTAGGAATTCCTAACCTACTTAACACTGTGGCTTTAAGCCAGTGTCATACAGAAGACACCTGAGCAGTTTTTATTTTGTACATTAGAAAGGGAACTGCTGTTAACTATTAAGCACAGTTAGAAACAGAGACTATACGCACACAGATTTTCAGATAAGCCTGGAAGAAAAAGCTTTTTATTTTGTTACCACAGCACGTGGTTGGGGTAGGATGTCACAGATGAATGTGCCTCAGGGACACAGACAACAAATGCATCCCTTTGCCCACAGCCTGTCCACACAAATACAATACAATTTAGGGGTCTTGAAATGATACAGTCTAGGGGTCTTATTTTTTTGTTTTGTTTTGTTTTGTTTCCTCTGCCAGTTAAAGAATTGAAAGGCAGGAAAACTCTGGAGCACAACAGGTAGCAGCAGAGAAATCTCAAACAGGGCAGACAAAATCAGCAGTTAAAGGAAGGCGTTTATTGGGGGTTAGGAAATACACACGTGCAGCAGACACACAGAGAGAAAGACCCTCTCCAAAGTAGAGCAGGGACTGAGAGAGCCAAAAATCCAGTCTCTTTTGGAGGCCTGGGAGTCCCTTACTTTAGGGTAGGCCAGATTGAAGACAGATAAGATGGCTGATTGGGCTGAAACTGTTGGATGCATGTCCAGAGTAGGCTTGTTGAGCCAGCTGATCAGCAGGCCCCCTACTGATGGGAGGAAATACTCCAAGTCCGGAGGGTGAGGAAGAAGCGGCCCTCTTGGAATTCTCCCATCTTTGTTACCTAGCCATGGACCCTCTCCCTAATTGTCTACCAGGGAGTCTATTTAACTTCTCAGTCCCTCACAGCCAATCTCCTCTGGGGCCACACTAATGCTGCAGTGGGCATGTAGGACTTCCCTTGATTAGTCAGCAATGGCTGTCTTTCTAGTGTTACTGGCCCAAATCACAATCTTTACCCATGTTGCACAGTGAACTATAAATGCTACCTGGTGTACTATTTTGGAGGGAAAAAGTCAAAGGGACTAATAACTCTGACATTATTTACAGAGCTACATTGCAAATCATCAGTCGTTTCCCTATATTAAACCTGAGATGCAGGAAATGTATCCACTTCCCACCATTCTCCCACCTTGTTACTTATCCCTGAGTTCATTTCCTCTCATTCTTCTCCAAATGCTTTTTCTGTTTCTTTTTCTATCTTCTGACTTTTGCCTTCCTTACCTTGTACCCTGGCTTCTCTGCTTTTAAGTTCCACACTCAAAGAAACCAAACAGCAGTTAACCCTCCCCCCACCAAAAAAAACAAATCTCAAGTTTAGTATAGAAAATAAAGAACCCTAAAGCTTCAAAGGGTATTAAAGTCCCCATTCTGTTCACCCAATACTGATATGTGAACAGGGGCTCAAAGAGGCCCACACAGCACCCAACCATCTTGGGTTGTGTGGTGGGAGCCGTGCCCTGGTTGCTTTTAACCCAAGGACTTTGGGAAGTAAAATCCTGCTTCGTGGGTGGGAAAAACTTGTCACCTGTAACAAGTTTTAGAAGCACCGTTTGTCACCAATATCCTAGGATGGCTTGTGCATCTCAATTTTGAAGCCTCCTTGAGGAAATCTACACCACTTCTGAGGGTGAACAATCATTTAATTAGAATGTAAGATTGCCGATTCCTCTGAAGGGGCACCTTTGTGGGCTTCATCCTCCCATTCTGGTATTTTGAGGTGTTCCTGTTATGTAGCTCAGGTTGGCACTCACAATATACCCTGGATTGCTCTCAAACTTGCAAAGCTCCTGCCTCAGTCTCCCAAACCCTGAGTTTACAAGCTTGCACCACCCAGAACATTTAGAGAGTATGAGGAAGGAGAGGGAGGGCATCATGCTTCCAGGCTACTATTCTTGTCAGCTCCCTGGACCACTGGTGGATCCATTCTCTGTTGGGGAAAGGGAGATTTTTCAGTTTAGTTAAGAAGAAATTCCTCTTCTGAATATCCAGAACAGTTTTCTCTCTTCCTTTTCCCCGTTGTTACATATTGGACCAAATCATTTCCTCCCTCAACCCCAAATTTCACATCTAAAAGATATTCTGTTTGGTGGAGGAATTTCTAGAATTCTTATAATTGCAGCTGGTATGTATTTCCCAAATATAAAATTCTCTGTTATGGCCAAAGTAATGAAAATAGCAAACAGAACTTCTCAGTTTATTTAAACTCTGGCAAACAAAGGATGCTGTTGTCCTTGCTTTTATTTATTTAAAATAAAGAGAAGAGTTTATGGCTGTGAGATCAGGTCCACCTGCACTAACCTCCTGTCTCTCATAGTGAACCATGTGACAGTGAGGAGATTCTGGGCTGCTGGGCACCTCCCACTAGTTTGGGCTGAGAGGTCTCTGAGCAGAAGCAAACCTGTTCCAGCTCTGCTGACTGAGCCAAGCTTAGTGCTTGGAGGGCGTGGAATTGTGCAGCCATCACCTAGCTGAGCCACAACATACAGGCATAGCAGGACCATAACTCTGTCTACAGAGATCCTGCTGATTCTCGGGTGGGTTGCTGAGCATAAAAGGTAAAGAGGCACCAGACATACACAGCTGACCTCAAGATGATGGAGAGAGGACAAACGTTCTTATTCTCAATCCCTGAATCAGGAAGTAAAGCGGAGAGCTGGGGAAAATGAGGCTAAATTAATCTCATTTGTTCTCAACTGAAAATAATTTTAAAAAGGAGTTTCCGAGAGCAGAAACCTGCCACCTCGAGTGCTGGAAGTGAGACTAGTTGTGGGCTGTGACTGGTCTGACAAAGGCTGACTCTTACCCAGATGGCCAATAAAAACACTTAGCGAGTATCATTTCCATAAGGTTTTGTCTACTTGAAACACAAGCCAATTGTTTGGGCCCAATTTATGAAGCGAGGTCTTACAAAGGTTATGGGGTAAGGAGGCCTGATGACAACTAAATTGCCTTAAATGGAGTTCAAAATACCACCTTAAACATTCTCCTCTCCCAAGAAATGCTTAATCATAAATCAAGTGGCTCAAAATGTATTAAAAATGACAAATAGAGCGAGCACTTACATCTCATTTTTTCCCTTTAATTCACAGATGCATTCAAGATCTTTGAAGGGTATCTTTCTACACACACACACACACACACACACACACACACACACACACACACAAGATGAAGGATACCAAGAATGGAAGAGTCCAGGGATATGAAGAAAATATTAAAACTCAAATGATGGCCAGACTTAATGTAAAAAAATGTTCTGAAAATAGATATGCTCATCTTAAGACACTGAGATGATGACTGTCTGCCCCCTACTCATCAGGGGCAGCAAAGTTCACAGTAATTGGACACATGGTTTTCATCTTCGAAGACCTCATGCATTCATTTTAATGCACCAAGGTTCATGGTACTATTTGTCCACAAGTAAGCTTTCTCCTCCCTCTTCCCACTATTCATTCTTTAATGGGGTTTTGATTTTAATGGGAGAAAAAAGTTCCCAAACTCACTAATGTTTCCTGAATTGCCATTAGGCTAGCTTTAGAAGCAGTTTTGAGGAATGTGCTAAACAAAACTTTATGTGCAAGAATCTTTAATATTCCATTACTTTTTCGATAACAAGTTATTTTTATGGGTCCTTTCCGCTGGATGTAAGAACTAATTCCCAGCAATAAGAATTATTATGTGTCTAACCCAAGATGCAAATTTATCTTGATCTGGAATAGATTAGAAAAAGAAATCACAAAGAAAACCCCAGGCCAGCAAATCGTGACTCACCTTCTTAAAAGACAGTGACAGGAAGCTCTCCAAGTGTCTGTGTGGCAGCAAGGAAGGGCTGTGGGAGCAAGCCTTATTTCTCCATTTCTGTTGATTACAAATACCCAGAGAATTCAACCAGTTCTCAAGGCAGTGAGCCTGAGATACATTTTTAAAAAAACTTTTTCAGTCTACTTGGAAACATCTGTTTTTAATTGAATTTGGATTTGAAAACTAATTTTGGTGAGATTGGGTTCAAGCTCCAATCAAGTTGGAACTCAGAGATCATTGCTTATACACGTATCCCCAAATTTAGGAAGGCTCGGGGCCAAGGATACCACACTTCCTGAAGGCATGCAGGAGACACATGCGCTTGGAAAAGAAAAGGAATGCTTCTTGATTCTCTCAGGGAAACTTCTCTAAGGCCAGTGATTTGGGGTTTTGGGTTACAGCTTTCAGACTCGGGACTTGATTTGGGAAAGGTCAGTTAGAGGACATGGTCCCCCATGTATCCCATACATGGAGCTGGAGATTAAGCATCATATGCTCATGTCTGGGTAAAACTAGTGCTTGGGGTTGTGTACTGAGGAGACCATAAATCTACCACACAGAGTTTGCAAGAAATTGACACAAGTTTACTATTGCCTTCTCTGCTGGCCCCTCAGTGGCATGGAGGGCTTTGCCAATGCCCCATTCCTTTGTAGGAGGCTGAAGAAAGAAGTGCTGTGCTTGGTACCGGTTCCATGCCACCTGCTCAGCACGCCGCCCAGAAGTTCACCCCACCTTGTCACTCACTTAGTATTACAAGTTTCTGCATCCAAATGGTCTATTTTAAGTGAGGTTGCATATATGTCTGGGGGTTGGGGTCTCTCTCTCTCTCTCTCTCTCACACACACACACACACACACACACACACACACACACGGGTGGGGGGGGTGGCAATTAGGTTTTGCTAAATTGTTTGAGGCTTTTCTGGATGATCCAGAAAATAACCCTCAGGCAACTCACTTTACAATTTCACTGACATCTGAGGCAAATTTTGTCAAGCCAACCAGCAATAAATACCGTATTTTGTTTTCAGCTGAAAGTACCAATGTGTAAACGAACACAGAAATATATCTGTTTTAATTTGACCATGCAATTACCTAAATTTAGTAAACACAGATGTTGAGAACAAATGACTCTCATATTAATTTATGACATACAAAAGGTACTGGTTTCAAAACCATTGATAGCTTTCGCCAATTGTATCAAATTGCCTCATTTTTGTTTTCTAAACACAATTAGCACATAAGACTCATTTTTATTGAGAAAAGACAGAAACCCAATTATCATTTATTAATTTGAAATGGTCTATGCTGAGATTTTCAAAGGCAACACTCATCCTTTTTTTAAGTACCTATTATAATCCAACTGAAATTAAATTTCTAAACTATATCCATTTTAATGCTTAATCTTGGGTAAATGTTTTTTTATGATGGACCAGAGGAAACCAAGGAACAGCTCTTCATTTGAATTCTATCCCCTATTAAACTACTAATTACCTAAGAGACTTTGGGGGAAAGAAAGAGAACTTTCGTAATGAATTACTATTTCAGATACAATGACAAAATAATAGCATTAACTGTTCTTAGAAGTGACAATAAATTATGTACATCTCGATTACTGATTGTACTCAGAAAACAAAGAATACAAAAGTTGAGAAATAGGAATCTCAAACTTCTCACTGGCAAAGAAAGACTGCACATATAGCAGACAATCCTGTGGTACTTGGTACCATTAAAACCACACTTCCACCTCAAACAGCACAAGTGGGGTCCCATTTAGTAAACATTTAGATTGTCACCAATCTTACAGACACCACTGTGACAAATTTTCAGTATATACATCTTTTAAAACTTTTTCTAGTATTTCTGTAGAATAGATAAATATTTCAGTAGTATAATTCACATTTTCAAGGCATTTGACGCAACTATCAAGATGTCTCTGAAAAACTGCTGACCTATTCAATAGAAGAACTCACAGATCTTATTCAACAGTACCTGAATGGACAAGCATACTCTGTTCTTATCAGCTCTGATCCCTTTAAATTGTTTATATTTGCTAGTTTGAGTGAATATATTTTCTAGTTTTCATTTATTACATCCCTATAGATGTCAAATTCTTTTTCAGATATGTACTATTTTTCTTCCTTTATTTTTTGATATTATCTTGTTTTTTGAGTCCTCTTTGTTTCTTCCTTCTTAGAATTATGGAAATCCTTATTAGCACTCTATTATGTACCATAGCTTATCCTAAATTGTTCTTTATGTTTTAGATGGTTATATGTAAGTATTTTTGGAGACTGAATCTCATATATCCCAGGATAGCCTCAGGCACACAGTGTAGTCAAGGATGTCTTTGATTTTCAATCTTTCTGCCTTTCCCTTCTAAGTACTGAGATTATTAATGTGTGCTATGATATACAGTTTATATGGTACTGGGGCTTGAACCCGGGGCTCTGTGCATGCCAGGCTCTACAAATTGAGCTAAATCCCAGCCCTTTGGTTTTAAATTTTGTATTTGTTATGCAGACATGTGAGTTATTTATAGCTAATTCTATAAAGCTTTTCTCTTTCACTATATTTCCCTTAATATAAAATGTACTAAAATTTAAATATTTAAATCCTTTCCAGGTAAGTTTGTATATTTGAATATCACTTAGCTACAGTGTTGGATTGGGAGTAACAAATGCATACCTAGTACAAAGTCTCCCTTCAGGGCCGCTTTTAGGAATGGGAACCCCATTACTTCTCCAAAGGGTTGTTTCCATGAAGTTTCCTTCTCCAGAGCATTCAGTACAGTGTCCTAGTCTTTTGGTTTATTGCCATCTCTTTACCTTATGGTATACTTCATTCAAACTATTAAAAAATATGAAAGAATACTTAAAACAGATGGATGGTAAAGTTAAATACAATTTAATACTCATTAAGCATGGAGAAATTGAGCTAGAGATTTTAATTGCCAGAACCTCTGGAAAATTAAAGAATAAATGAATAAAAACAGACCACAAATAGTTGAGAAATTAGCAGGATAAAGTATGTATATACATGCTGGGGCTTTCAAAGTTGTCATAATAAAATGCATTAACTAAAAAAAAAATCCAAAAAATAGTGAACCCTTCACAAGTAAAAAACAATGACATTTGTACCAAATGCTTTCTGTAATTTATTGTCACTTAAATTATATTGGTGCTAATATGGAAACTTAGTAAAACACATTTAGAACTTCAGTTCTAGCTGATATGAAATCTGCTGCCTATGAAGAAAGAAGCTTAACACACAGTTAACAGAAACGTTGAAGCAAGAATCAGTTCTACATGTGATATTCAGACTGCTCCCCTCAGAGTCCAGGGCATCTCCCAAAGGCTGACGCAAAGCAATAGGAAACACTTTTGATTGATCAGAGCATACAGAGGAAATAATGTACTTACGTTTCTGTGGAGTTAAGGGAATCAAGATCCCAAGCAAAATGAACAAGATATATAGCCACAAATAAAGCCTGACATTTCAGTTATGACAAGAGTATCCTAAAAGCAGTTGCACAGAAAGAATGATAGGATCAGAGGCAATCGAAGCATTCATTAAGATCTAAATATTTTAAAGGTAACAAGGTACTATTAGAATAAGCTGGAGTCAAAAGTATTTTTTTCTGTGTTCTTGTTACCTTGGAGGCCAATGAAAATTAAAGTTCTTCTCCTAGGATGGGCAGCACCCCCTAATCAGGTAGAAAAAAATCACTCACCCGTGTCTTTAGATATAGTAAGTCATTTTAAATGATAGCAATTTAGTTTCTTTCAAAATAACTTCAATATGTTTTTTAAATCTAACTTCCATCTGGATTTCTGGTTTGTTCATACAGAGTCTTCTGTCTGACAGGAATACATAAGTTCTCTGCCTGTAAAGAGGTTGACCAGCAAGATGAGCCTACTCAGTCTGGATTGAGTCTCCTTGCCAGCAGACTTCACCCCATTCAGGATGATCTCTTTGAATTTTCAAGTATTGGGATCTTCCTGAGCCCTGATCAATTCTGGTTTACTAAATCACTCTACCTGTGAGATCCCAAAAGCTTTATTAGATTTCTTATATGTATTTCCAAACATTAATCAAAATTCTTTCTTGACTTTTCTATTGGGAGAGGACAGGGCAGGGGAGATCTCTTCCTAGTACATTCCCAATTCTTTCTTGAAATAAAATAATTCCTAGACTAACTTAAATATTTCTCCAGTATCTCTGTGGATATTATAAGATTAACAACAGAAAATTTGCAAAAGCACCACCAACAAATCCAAAAGAAAGTCTGTGGCCTTTTCAAGTGAACATTACCTGTACTTTCTTCCTTCTGTCAAAGCTCCATGTCGATTCTCCATCAGTAACAGGCTTGACATCACTAATGGCAGAGCAAGAACTGGTACCAGATCACATGGAAATTCTCCACCCTCCTCACTCTTACCCACTGGAAACAAGCAAGAGTGTTCTCAACAGTATCACAAGCTACTGAACTGCTAATCAATGGCCCAGTGGAAGAAATTACTGTAGACACATACCACCCACCTAGTACTGAATCTTTGGAATATTTGTTTCCAGAGTGGGTTCACAGTGAAAGGTATTCAGAGAAAAAGATGTGCTCCTTAGCTAGAATTCAGTGTCACTAATGCACCTAAGAACTGTGTAGCCACCAGCAGCATCTAATGGATCATAATGATTGGCTGCATCAATTACAGGAAAGAAAAGTGCCATTTTAATTGCTCACCTACACATCCCCAAATTCAGTGTATCCACATCAGCCATGGGGCATACACTGGAGAAACAGATTAGGAAAACTGTGGAATAGGACCAGAGGAGATTAAAAGCACTGTTAGTGGCAGTAGAAGCCAACACTAGAGACCAGGCATGCAAGACTGAGAGTGTCGCAGCCCTGTGCCCAGATGCGGCAAATGAGTTCTTGTATCACAGGGAATAAATGTCCCACATCTACATCTTGATCACTGAAAGGCTCTCAGGAAAGGCAATCAAACACACTTTCAAAGCTCTCTGACACAGAAACTGGTCTCTAAGGGGTGGCTCGTGCCCAACAAATCTATCCACTTACTTTAACAGGGACTAATAGAAGCTTGTGAATATCCAGAAATGATCGTCAAATTAATACTCTTATTTAAGGGGCTAGAAAATACTAGGATTTAGTCTCTTAGTAAAAGACAAAACCAAAAACTTACCAATCTATGCTTAAGAAAGGCCTAAAGGTGCTTGCATATAACCTCAGCTACTTAGGAGGCTGAGACAGGAGGATGGCCAAATCTACCTGGGCTATGATTTCAAGGCGACTGTACACAATGTAGTAATATCTTGCCTCAAAATTTAAGAGTGGGAACAGAAAAGGGTGAAGTCCTTGCCTGGCATGTGTGAGACCCTAGGTTCAAGCCTCAATATTTCAAGTAAACATATCAATATAAATTTACATTTGGGTTTAAAAAATACTCTTTATAAATCAGAATACCATCTGCCACGAGTTGCTAGGGATGCAGAAAGTCTACTAAATTTTAACTTCTATATTTTATTTTTATTTTATATACATGAGTATTTTCCTGCATGTATTTCTGTGTGCTACTTACATGTCTGGTGGCTATGGACGCAAGAAGAAGGTGTTACCTCCTCCAGAACTGGACTTAGCAGACAGTTGTAAACGTCTATCATCTGAGTGCTTGAAATTGGACCTGGGTTCTCTGGAAGAACAGCTAGTGGTGTTAACCACTGAGCCACCTTTTCAGTCCCCTATAGCTAAAGATTTTGCTAATGTTATGCCTGTAGACAGTTAGTACAAGGAGACATTAGAAACACAGACATCTGATTGCAAGACTCTAGGTAAATCATCCCCACTTGTTTGAAATCAAAATCAATGAATCATTCATTTAAAATATTTTGTGGAATTGTGGCTAGAAAGGTGTAATTCATGAGTTCTTACATATTTCAACCACATGCTAAGACAATGGAGTTCAAAAAATACTACCTTCAAATACATCCTGTATCGAGGGGTCTTGCTTTGTCCCTCAACACTCCAGGTTAGAGAGGCCATTCAACATGCTCCTTTGGGAAACTTAATTTTTTTTTTGAACTCTGCATTGACCCTAAGTTTAACAACATTCCAAATTCAGTCTACTTTGCCCACACAAGATATTGCAGCTAAGCAAAACTCTGTTCCAGAGACCTCATAAATTGTATAAGCTGCCCAATTTAGGCCTGAGGGAGTAAATTGAACAGAACTGGACTGTCACACTGTTTTAGACCATTTGCCACAGACATTTAGGATTAGTTCTAGATTGATTGAACTAGTCATGGTGGTGGCTAAATATATATGTAACTTCTTATAGAATATTCCTATTAATTTAGTTCTTGGTGCCAGGATTTAATAGACTTATAGTAGGCATGGGAAGGATTAGGCAGACGGAAGAGGGAAGTGATTTGATGCCCTTAAGGGCTTTAGTTATTCTTTATGCCACTATTTACTGAAGTGCTTGGGACTCAGTCGTAGACTAGATAGATCCTGCTTCATGAAACTCATGATTTATATGACACAAGTGAGCTTATCTTATAAGTGGGGTCACCTCATGTTGATTTTGAAGTGCAACGCCTTTATTTATGAGCCATGTGGCCTGGGTCCAGTTTATTGGGGCCTAGATGTTTCATCTGCAAAAGAGAGGGGGCTGTGGAGAAGGAGCGAAAGCAGTGAGCACTATCAGAGATCTTGTACAGTGCCTGGTGCACAGCCACGGGCCACCTTCTGACTTCCTCCCAGTGAGTGAGGAAGTGAGTGCCCAGTGAGTGGCACTCGGAGTTAATTCTGATTATTCGAGCAAATTATTCTTATCTTCAGAACAGCTATAGTTATCAGGAGGCACCCGAAGTCATCCACCAGGAGTTCCTGAAGGAAGAATGGAACCCTTCTCAGTGACTCATAGCCAAAAACACATTTCATTATTGTGCTGGTTCATTAATACATAAAACAAGAATCAAACACATGGTCACTTTGAAAAACAAGCGAGAAAAGCCAAAGGCAAAGCAAATATGTGCAATTATTTGACAAGTACATGTTGAGGGGCCTGTTGTGTGTCAGCCTCAACATAGAAACTGTACCTGCCGATGGGAAGTTGTGAAGATCAGGTGAGTTACAATATACTACTGGCAGCAGAGTGTTTGAGAGATACCAGGGGCTATTATTTTGTCGTGTTTTTAGATTGGCCACAAGAGAAATGACTCTGTTTATTGTCTGAAGAAATCTCCATGTATTTGAGTTTCTAGTAAAAAAAAAAATTTAACTCAGTGGAACTAATTTTTTTTTTCTAATTCACCATTTCTGTTCATTTTCCAAACATAAAGATCAAGTGAATTACAAGGCTATAACACAGAATCCAATGTGCCACATTAAAAAATTCTCAAAGAACTCATCAGGATGATGAGATGGCATGTTATCTTGCCAAAGTATACCTTCACTCATTGAAAACAACTCTAAAATATTCCATTCCTTTTTAAACAAGAAAACATTCTGTTGAAAATAGAAGCATTAGGATCAATTCTTATCAGTCTCCCTTTGTTTCTTCCATGTCCTTAACTTGCAGTAAACAAGAAAGCATGATAATGTCCATGTTGATACAGAAGATGGCTCTAAATGTTTGGAGTGGCAATGAGGATGGACACAGGTATTACTTATTTTTTCTATTGTTTTGTCTGACAAAAAGCAAGGTAGAATGAAGAGTTTATTTTGACTTATGGTTTCAGAGAGCTAGAGTCCATAATGGTGGACAGGCATGGCAGAAAGATCAGGAAGCAAGCTGATTACATCCCAGCTGCACACAGGAAGTAGCAAAGAAATACTAGGAAGTACACAGAAAATAGCAGAGAGATACTAGGAAGTACAGTAAGAATACAAAACCTCATATCCCAAATCTAGTGATGTACTTTCTCCAGCAAAGCTCCCTCTTCTAAGAATTTCATAACCTTCTCAACCAATACCAACAGCAAGAAATCCCATGTTCAAATAGACAAACTGGGGGAGGGGAGGCACTTCTCTCTCAGACTGCTGTAACACACATAGGTGTAAAATCCAAAGCCATCGCTGTTTAATGTCTGTAATGCAGCATATGGAGGTGACAAACTCAACAAGCCCATTTACAGCAGAAAATGTGTTTATGAGGTATTCCAAAAGCTCATTAACATTTCATTTTAAAAATTTTCCACTTGAACAACACTGTAGAAATATTTCTCTGTAT
>CAJQZJ010012070.1:4934623-4947123 GCA_907164525.1 Lophiomys imhausi | reverse complement strand
GAGTTGACCATATGGCTTATCCCCTAGGGATAACAGAGCATTACATGGCCTCTTAGAATCTTGGTCATTTGTTTTATTAATCTTGGCCATGCTAACAGAAAGAACATGAAATCTCCAAGTAGCTTTGATTTACATTTCCCTGACTACTAAGAATGTTGAACACTTCTCTAAGTGCTTCTCAGCCACTTGAATTACTCTTTTGAGAATTTTCTTAGGATCTGTACCACATTTTTAAACTGAGTTATTTATGTTCTTTATATGCAGTGTTTTTTGTTTGTTTTATATTTTTAGATATTAGTCCTATATCAGATGTATAGTTGGGGAAAAAAAAATTTTCCCATTCTGTAGTCTGCCACTTTGTCCTAATGAGGGTTTCCTCTATCATGCAATAGCTTTTCAGGTTCATGAGGTCCTATTAATTAGCTGCTGATCTTAGTGCCTATACTAATGGTGTTCTTTTCAGAAAGCCTTCTATATCAATGTTTCCAAGATTATTCCCTACTTTCTCTTCTATCACATTCAGTGAATCTGGTCTTTGAATCATTTAGAGTTGAATTTTTTGCAGGATGATAAATATGGATCTATTTGGATTCTTCTATATGCAGCCATTCAGTTTGACCTACACCATTTGTTGAAGAAACTGCTTTTATTTCAGTGCATTTCTGGATTTTTTTAAATCAAAAATTAGGTGTTCATGTATGTGTTTATTCATTTTAAACTAGAAGGTCTTTGATTTCTTTTTTTCTGACAGATTTTTGCTTTTGTTTAATGACTTGGAATAGTCATTTCTCAAATATTTATAGAATTCAACATTGAACCACTTGGGTTCTCAAATATTTTAAATTTGTTTTAGAATTTAGTAGATATAAACTTTCTGTTTCATCTATAACTGCCAATGTTTTCTCTTTCTTTTGACTTTTTATGTTTATTTGTTCATTTTACAACCTGATAGTAGCCTGCTCCCTCCCCTCTTCTGGGTCCCACCTTCCCACCCTCTTTTCCCATACTCCCTCCCCTTCCGATCAAAATAGGGGAGCCCCCAGTACCCCAGCACATTGAGTCACATTTGGACTGAGCACATCCTTGTCCATTGAGGCCAGCCACCACAGCTCCATTAGGGGGATGTGATCAAAAAGAATGCATCAGAGTCAATGTCAAGACAACCCCCACTCCACTTGCCAGGGGACCAACATGATGACCAAGCTGCCCATTTGTTACATATGTGTAGGGGGCCTAGTTCCAGTTCATGCATGCTCTTTGGTTGGTACTTTAGTCTCTGTGAGCCTCCATGAGTCTAGGTTAGTTGACTCTGTTGGTCTTCTTGTGGAGTTATTTTCCCTTCCAAGTCTTTCTAACTTCTCCATTCTTCCACAAGATACCCCACACTCTGCATGTTTGGTGGTGAGTCTCAGCCTCTGTTTGGATCCTCTATGGACTCTTGATTTTTGACAAAGAAGTCAAAACCATACAATGGAAAAAGAAAAGCATCTTCAGCAAACATTGCTGGTCTAACTGGATGTCTTCATGTAGAAAAATGTAAAGAGATCCATATTTATCACTCTGCACAAAACTCAATTCCAGGTGGACCAGATACACTGACTCTATTAGAAAACAAAGTAGGGAAGAGCCTTGTACTCATTGGCACAGGAGACAACTTCCTGAACAGAACACCAATAGCTCAGGCTCTAAGATCAACAATCAATTAATGGGACCTCGTGAAACTGAAAAGTTTCTGTAAGGCAGTGGACACTGTCATTAGAACAAAACGACAGCCTACAGATTGGTAAAAGATCTTCACCAACCCTACATCCAATAGAGGTCTGATATCCAAAATATATAGATAATTCAAAAAAGTAAACACCAAGTAATCAAATAATCCAATTAAAAAATTGGATTCAAAGGTAAATGGAGAATTCTCAACAGAAGAATCACAGATGGTGGAGAAGCACTTGAAGAATTGCTCAAGATCTTTAGTCATCAGGGAAATGCAAATCAAAATGACTCTGAGATTCCATCTCACACTTGTAAGAATGTCTAAGATCAAAAACTCAAGTAACAGCACATCCTCTGAGGATGTGAAGAAAGAGGAACACTCCTCCATTACTGGTGGAAGTGCAAACTTGCATAACCACTTTGGAAATCAATCTGATAGTTTCCTCAGAAAATTGAGAATAGTTCTTTCTCAAGACACAGCTATACCATTCCTGAGCATATACCCAAAAGATGCCCACTACACCGCAAGGACATTTGCTCATCTATGTTCATAGCAGCTTTATTCATAATAGCCAGAAACTGGAAACAACCTAGATGCCTCTCAACTGAAGAATGGATAAAGAAAATGTGGTACATTTACAAGATGGGATATTACTCAGCTATTAAAAAACAAGGAAATCATTAATTTCATAGACAAATGGATGGAACTAGAAAATATCATCCTGAGTGAGGTAACCTAGACCCAGAATAATATACATGGTATGTACTCACTCATAAGCAGATACTAGCAATATAGTACAAGACAACCATAACACAATCCACAGACCCAAAGAAGCTAGGTAACTTAGAATGCCCAAGGGAGGATGCATGAATCTCACTCAGGAAGGAAAATAGAATAGACAGCAGAAGTGGAAGAAGAGAGAGAACTGGTAGGAGAGGGAGAGATAAGAGAAAGGAGAGGTGATCTCCCTATAACTATAGGGAGAGTGGGGGCCAGAGGTGAGAGGGCTGGAAAAAAAGATAGGAAACTAACTGGGGGGGGGTCATCTCTGAGGCAAGCTGGAGACTGGTGACAGGGTAGGCCCCTGGGAAGAGATGGGGTGACTCTAGCTGAGACTCCTAGCAACAGGGGATTAAGACACTCTTTCTAGCTAGGTAGAACTTCTAGGGGAAGTAGGGGATCACCAACCCACCCACAAAACCTTCAACCCAAAATTTACCCTGTACATAAGATGTGCAGGTATAAAGATATACCAGAAATTGAGAGAATGTCCAACCAATGATAGGTCCAACCTGAGATATACTCCAAGGGAGAGAGCCAAGCCCTATCACTATTAATGTTACTCTGCTATGCTTACAGACAGAAGCATAGCATAACTGTCCCTTGATTTCTTTTGTAATTTCTGCCTTGACCCAGTTTTCATTCAGTAGAGAATTGTTCCATTTCTATGAGTTTGTAAGATTTTTGTTTTTTCTGTTGTTGTTGATTTCTAGCTTTAATCTGTGGTGGTCTGATAGGATGTAGAGCATTATTTCAATTTTCTTGTATCTGTGGAGACTTGCTTTGTTTTATGTGGTCGACTTTGGAGAAAGTTCCATGAGATATTCAGAAGTTATATTATTTTATGTCTGAGTGAAGTATTCTGTAAATATTTGTTAGATCCATTTCATTTATAACATCAATCTACTCTAGCATTTTTGTTTATTTTTTGTCAAGACAAACTCTATTGCCTAGAGTGTATTATTAAAGTCTCCCACTATCAATGTGTGAGGTTGAATATGTGATTTAAACTGCAGTAGTGTTTCTTTTACAAGCTTGGTTGTGCTCATGTTTGGAGCATATTGATAATTTTAATGTCCTCTCTGTGGAGTTTTCCTCTGATGAGTATATAATATCCTTCCATATTTCTTCTGAACAATTTTTCATTTGGTATATTTTGTCAGATATTAAAATGGCTACATCAGCTTGTTCCTTTGGTCCATCTGCTTGGAGTATATTTTTTCCAATCCTTTACTCTGAGGTGATGTGCATCCTTGATGTTGATGTGTGTTCCTTGGATGTAACCGAGGGATAGATCCTATTTTCACATCCATTCTGTAAGTCTGTATCTTTTTATTGGGCCATTCAGATTCTTGATGTTGAGAGATATCAATAATCAAGTATTCAATGCTTCTTTATTTCTTTTTCTTCTCTTTCCCTCTCTTTTTTCCTTTTTCTTTTTCAAGACAGGGTTTCTCTGTGTAACAAGCCCTGGATGTCCTGGACTCACCATGTAGAGTGGGCTGACTTTGAACTCACAGAGATCCACCTACATCTGCCTCCTGAGTGCTGGGATTAAAGGTGTGTGCTACCATAGATTCTTGATTTCTAATATTTTGGGGGGTGATGGTGGTGGTGTGTGTGTACTTTCCTTCTTTTGAATTATTTAGTCCCTGTGTTTTCCAGGTTGTAGTTAACCTCTTTAAGTTGTAGTTTTCCATATAGCACCTTATGTAAGCCTGAGTTTGTAGATAGATACTGCTTAAATTTTGTTTTGTCATAGAACATTTTATTTTCCCCATCTATGGAGACTGAAAGTTTTGCTGGTTATAATAGTGTAATCTGGCATCTGTGGTCTCTTAGAGTCTGCAGAATATCTATCCAGGCCCTTCTGGATTTTAGTCTTCATTGAGTAGTCAGGCATAATTCTTATAGGCCGATCTTTATATGTTACTTGGTCTTTACCCCTTGCAACTTTTAGCATTCTTTCTTTGTTCTACATGCTTGGTATCTTAATTAATATGTGCTAATGGGACTATTTGGGGTTTTGTATGTTTCTTTTTCCTGATATGCATCTCCTTCTTTAGGTTAGGAAAAATTTCTTCCATGATATTTAAAAATATTTTCTGTGTCTTTGACCTAGGTTTTTTTTCCTTCCTCTATTCTTGTTACTCATAGATTTGGTCTTTTCATAAAATCCCAGATTTCCTGCATGATTTGTGCCAGGAGTTTTTCAATTTTAGCATTTTCTTTGACCAAGGTCTCCATTTCTTCTATCTTGTCTTCAGTGCCTGAGATTCTCTCTTCCATCTCTTGTACTCTGCTGGTGAGTCTTACTTCTGATCTCCCTGTCCCAGCTCCTAAATTTTTCCTTTTCAGATTTCTCTCAGCTTGCATTTTCTTTCTTGATTCGGTTTCCACTTTCAGGTCTTGGATTGTTTGACTCACTTCTTTCAACTGTTTGTGTTTTCAGAGATTTCTTTAATATCTTTTCACTTTAGGGACTTCTATCATAAGTATAAAGACTATCTAAAGGCCATTGTCTTGTTGTGTTTCACAGGGCCTACTGGAGTGTGGTTGCTGGGTTCCAGTGAAGACATATTATCCTGGCTGTATTGACTGTGTTTTTATCCTGACATCTAGGCCTCTGGGTTTGATTTTTAATTGTAGACATTGGTATCTGTCACTGTCTTTGTTGAGTATGTGTTTTTGTCCTTGATTTTTGTTGCCCTTCTGATTCTTAGGAGAGCATGGGGCTCTGTGCTGCCAGGTAGTGAATGTTTCTGTGATCCTGTAGGAGTGACCCCTTGGAGCTCTAGGTACAACATGTTTCTGGATATTGGAGCTGTTCCTTAGGAATGAGGATGGACTAGACAAGTGAGTTTTGAGGGAGTCCATGGAGAAGCATGATGTTCTACAAGAATCTGTTTAGTTCCCTGGGAATGGAGGCAGAGAGTGAGGAGAGGCCACATCAGAGAGTCATCTACAGAATTGGAGATGAGACTGGGACTTGGATTTGGAAGCAAGGAGGGAGAGTGAAGATTTGAAACTCACCTACCTGCTTCACTGGTCTATGTGCTTCTTTGGCAGGCTTAGCTGATGGATTCCCAGGGAATGATTGCTGGAGTTGTTGGCTAGAGTAAGGGGATGAGTCTTGGGAAGGGAGGTTGAGGGGAGATCTGCATGATCTGCTGGAGATTGGGAAAAACAGGGAGGGGAGGCCACAGCAGGTTATCTGCTTGAGGGATGAGACTGGGGAATTGGATTGGAGGAGAAGAAAGGGAGGTGAAGGTCTACCCGCTTCCATGGCCTGAATGGCAGGCAGGTTCCCAGGGAGTCACCTGTTTCTGTCCCAAGGAGATACAGAAAGAAGGAGGATCCAAATGGGAAAGGAGATGAGGAAAAACTGGGAGGAGTTGGGGGAGGGGAACCATAATCATAATATATAGAATGAAATACATATATTTTCTTTTTTTAATAATTTATTTTTTATTTCTTCAAGTTATATCTCAATCACATTCCCCTCCCTACTCCCCCCTCCAGTCCCACCCTCCCACCTTCAACCCCCCATTCTCTTTCCTTTTTTTTTAATTTAAGTTATATCTTATTTCCCCCAACAGTTCCCCTTTTCAGTCCAACAAATGGTTCTTTCTCTTATAATAATAGATACAATACAAAACAACAGAGGTAATTAGGCCACAGTTATGAGGGTTATATGGCTTAGCGTACATTCCCAATGTCCAGTCCATATGTATTTGGTACCTGACTTTAACTTTCTACTATCTAACCATCTCCATGAGTTTAAAGTTCTATATCTAACTCAACATTCATACTAACTTGCAACACTATTTTAAAGCATCATCCTAGATCCATAACACTCTCTTAACTCCTAAACAACTCAAAATTTAATTATGAGGCTCTAGCTATCTATTCTTCAACCACCTCTGAGACCTGAGAGGGATAATTATATCTGATTTTATAGGAAGTACAGGGCCTGCAGCTTCCAAAACTAAGAAATGACATACCAGTGGCTGCCTGGGCAGTTCCCATTTTCTCTCCATACATTACAGCATCAATCTTCAGTAGTTTGGTCCCATTTCTCTGACAGACATTTATTGTAGAACAGGGGTTATGAAGGACTTGCCTACCCTGTCTTGGCAGAGCCAGGCTGTCGACTTACCTGCTTCCAGGTTTTGTCCTTTTTGGACAGCATTCTGTCTACAGTTGGAGCAAGGGGTTTTTCCTGCCAAGAGATAGGCTTGCGACTAATTCAATCATCTCCCACTGGAGATTCTTCGATGCTCATCTTCTATTTGGAGTACATTGTATTAGGTACTATGACAGTCTATTATAGTTATTTTCTAAGCTAATCATAAATAAAGCTGCTAAGAGACAAGCAACATCTGCTTATCCTAATATAAGCGATAGATAAGGCCTCTTCAAAAACCTCAAGAGATCTGCAGAATATGGCATTCAAAGAAATACATATATTTTCAATAAGAGAAAAAACTCCAAATTTAATAATAAATAACAACTTAAAATCTAGTTTAAAAAGTGAGACAAAAAATTGAACACTTCATGGAAGGACATACAAGATGGTAAATGAATGTGAAAAGGTATTCCATTTTATGCACTATTATAGAAATGAAAATTGGGCCACAATGAAACTCAACTGCACCAATTACGGTGTCTAACAACTACACAATTAGGATGTCTAAGATGGAAGAGACTGATCTTGTCAAGGCTTGGCAGGAGGCATGTGGCACAGTTGATTCTGTTGAAAGAGTAAAATGCTTCAAGCACTGGGAGAAAAACAAACTGAAAAAAAAAATAAAGTTATAGCTGTGTTTACTTTAGTAAAAAGTTTACTTAGTAATTTATATATATTCACCCAAAAAATAAAATAAAATAAAAATATGGCCACATGAAGAGTTAAGAATTAGTTCTCACAGCAGATTTAGTGCCAAAGTCTGACAGCTCAGCTTGATAAATGGGAAAAAGAAAACTTAAGGATTACAATGAATATTTTTTTATATTTTAAAAGGAACAAACCACTGATAGATTAGCAAAATAGATGAATCTCAAAAATACACCAAACAAAGGATTTATCTTCTTTAGAGGATTCATTTAATTCTGAAGAATTTCTAAAGTAAAAGACACCCACTTACAGTGTGAGGAAATAGATCATTGGATCTCAGGGTGGGTGTGAAGTTTGTGGCATGGCCAAGGGGATTTTAGACATAAAGAAATGCTCGCTATCTTGACTGAGGGGGTAGTTACCTGACTCTGGATAAAGATCAAGATTCACCAATAGGCACATAACATAAGTGAATTTTATTGCATGAAAACTCTACACCAGTTAGATATTTTAGTTGCAGTAAAATTCACATAATATAAAAATAAGTTGCTAAATGCACAACCCATTGACTTCTGATACATTCATGAAAATTAGTTACCACAAAATTTACCTACTTCCAAAATGTTTTTATCTCCCTAAGAGAAACCCTATGCTCATTAAATATTATTTATTTCCCATCCTGCCTACAGACCCTGCAAGCAGCTGTCTACTACCTCTACGGGTTTACTCACTCTGGCTATTTTATTAAAAAGAAGCCATATTCTATGTAAGCTTCATGTTCACTTTTCACCTAGCATGCTTTCAAGCTCACCACAATGTAGCACACATCAGTAACTTACTCCATTTTACTGTCAAGTAATATCCTGTTGTATATATGCACCAGAAATTGTTTAACCATTCATCTGAGAGTTAAATTTGGATTATTTCCACATTTCTGGTGATTGTGAACAGTAGTGCTGCAAACAAATGTACATACAGTTTTGGGTTTTTTTTTAAACATTTATTTATTTCCTCAAGTTACATCTCAATCATAGTCCCTTCCCTCCTCCCCTTCCCTGTCCCAGGTCCCACCCTCCTACCCTCTTCCCTCTCATACTCCTGGTTTTTTTTTTTAAAGGTGTATCTTTTCCCCTCAACAGCTCCTCCTTTTAGCCCAATAAAGGGTTATTTTTTCTTATAAAAATAAATACAATACAAAACAATAAGAATAATTAGGCCACAATTATGAAAATTATAAGGTATAACATACATCCCCAATGTCCAGTCCATACATATTTGCCAACTGATATTAATATTCTATTACCTATCTCCATGAGTTTAAAGTTCTATACCTAACTCAATTTCCATCATAACTTGTATTACCAATTTAAGAACATCTTCTTAGACATAGAACATCCTCTTAATTCCTAAACAACTTAAAATTTAACTGTAAGACTATAACTATCTAGTCTTCAACCACATCAGACACCTGAGAAGGATAAATATATCTGAATATACAGGAAGTGCAGAGCAAGCAATTTTCAAAACTAAGAAATGAAAGACAACTGACTGCCTGGACAGTCCTCAATTTCTCTCAATACATTGAAGCATCTATCTTTGCCTTTTGGCCCAGTTAATTATAAGTAGATACAGTTTTAGAAGACCTGTTTTTAAATCTATATCCAGGGGTGGAACTGTTCATCTGTGCTGCCAAATCTGCTTACCTGATTGAGGAACCACACCCTATTTTCCAGGGGCTATTTTTTTTTAAGTTCCATCAACAAATGAAGTTGAAATTTGTTGAAAGCTTTGTCAATACTTCTTTCTGACTGTTATAATAATACAGTTACAGTTGTTGTAACATGCTGCCTCCCTGTAGTTTTGTTGTTTCCATGATGACCAAGCATCATTTAATCAGTTTATTGAACTTCTGCATATTTTTGTTGGAGCAGTATGCATGGCTGGCAAATATTTTCTCACAGCTTCTGTTAACTTTTCATTTTTTTTATTTTTGGTGAAGTACAACATATTCGTTTTTCTTTATTTGTTCAAGTTTTGGTGTCATGCCCTAATAAACTACTGCCAAACCCAAAGTCATGAATACTTATCCCAATGTTTTCTTCAACAAGTGTTATGGTTTTACCATTTATATATAGGTCATTTTTTTAATTCCTGTGGTTGTGATCTAAGTGTATACATGTGCTTTTGTGTGAGTGTGTGTGTGTGTGTGTGTGTGTGTGTGTGTGTGTGTGTGTGTACATAGAGGCCAAAGGCTAAGGTCTGGTGTCTTCCTCAATCACTTGGCTTATTTTTTGAGACAAGGTCTTTCAGTGAACCTGTGGCTTGACTGACTGAGAATCTGCCTGTCTCAGCATCATTCCTCACCCCTAGGCCCAGTTTTTTATATGAATGCTGAGAATCTGAACTCAGGTCTTCATGCTTGTGTGGAAAAACTTTCCCAATGAGTTATCCTCCCAGGTCCATTTGGGTTATGTAGACACTATTAAGTAAGTTTGTAATTTCATTTTACACAAAGATATCCAGTTAGTCAGGTACTATTTTTGAAATGAAAATTCATCCCACCCATTGAAGGATCTTGATATTATTGTCAAAAATCAATTATCCATAGATGTATTGGTTTGTTTCTATTTGTCTGTGTGAATACCTTACACCAATACTGCACTGTTTTAAATACGATCACTTTGCAGTAAGTTTTGAAGCTAAGTGTTGTAGGAAGGTCTTACACATTGGTTTTCAGAGGCTGATTTCTGTGCTCAGAGATCTAGGTACTGCACTTTCTGAGGCACTCGCTGATTGGTTAATAAAAGTCACTGATGGCCAATTAACTGAGCAGAAAGTATAGGAAGGCAGGACTTCCTAGGATGAAGAAAGGAACCCTAGGTTTTACACAGAGGAAATTTGATTCCTGCCAGAAATCCGAAGCACTAGCACCTTTTGGTGTGAGCTTTGAATGTGTAGCAAGCCACATAGCTGATTGGGATTAGGTGGTCAGGTTCCAGTTGAGAATCTCCTCAGCTAAGGCCTAAGCAATGAAACATTAAAAGGTCTTGGTGTATTTAATTATTGGGAAAAGGCAGCCACGGGTTTCAAGCCTCCAGCTAAGGCAAGTCAGGCGAGCCAGGCATGCCGGCCTCCTGCCAGGCTGCCGGCTGTTCCACTGGCCTAATATAACAGTTTATAGTTATTAATAAATATATTAGTTAACAGAGTTGTGTTTTCAGGGGTGGTGAAGGACACTCTCGGCCCATGGCCTTATTCCCAGTATAGATCAGGCCTCCAGCTAAGGCAAGCCAGGCCTGCTGGCCTCTCACGTAGCTACCTGCTGATCTGCTGGCCTGGTATAACAACTTATAATTATTAGTAAATATCATTGTTAACAAGGTTGCAATTTCAGGTAGGAAGTGTGAATCTTCCAATTTTATTCTTTTCCAATGTGGTTTCCTTGAAATTTAATTTGAAGATTGTCTTTTCCATTTTTAGGGGGAAAAACTGTTGACATTTGATTTAGACCACATTCAGTCTGTGCATCACTTTGAGTAATACTACATCTTAACAGTGTTAAGTCTCTCCATCCATGAACCTGAGATATCTTTCATTTGTTTCAGTTTTTGTTTTTTTAATGCTTTCAATTTTAAGATATCACTCACTTCTATGCTTAAATAATCCCTAAATATTTTATTCTTCTCAATGGTACACATAATTTTTTTTTTTTTTTTTTTGCTTAAGCCAGTGACGTGGTTCAGTGGGCACTTGTCATGGAGCTTGACAACCTAAGCTGGATCCTAAAGAGCTAATTCCCACAATTATCCTTTGACCTTCATATTTTGGCATGCCTTTGCCCCCACCCCCAACACACACAATAAATAAATATAATAGAAGTTTGTATAGTTATTTTTTTACTTCCTTTTCAGATTGTTCATTACTGTTACATAGAAATAATCAACCCCTTGTGTGTTGAGCTCATATCCTGCAGCTTCAGAACTCACAACTTGAGTAAGTATTCAGATTCATGATTTTCTACTTCCTACGTACAGAATCATGTTATTTGCATGTTTAGATAGTTTCCTTTCTTCTCTCCCACTTTGGATACTTTCATTTCTTTTTCTTGCCAAACAACCCTGGATAGAGCTTCCAGCATAATTACAAACAGTACTGAGAAATGTGAAATTCTTTTCTTATTCCCAGTCCTCAAGAGCTATGCTTTAGGCTTTCCTGCATAGGATGTGAGCCGGGTGCATCCGAGAGTGCCCTTCATCATGTGAAGGAAGCTGCTTCTGGTTCTAGGTGCCAGAGTGTTTTCATCATGAAGAGGACTGGATTACATCAATTGTTTGTAGCTTATTTTAAAACAATTGGGATGATTGTGTTTTTGTCCTCCTTTGTCCTGCTAATATAATGCATTAAATTAGTCTTCTTATGTTGACCGACCATTGTATTTCTGAGGTAAATCCCCCTTTCCTCAGTAATACAATTGGTTTAATTTACTGTTGTTTTTAATTTGCTGGTCTTTTGTTAATGACTTTTAGATCTAGATTAAGGACATTAGTCTCTTGTTTTCCTTTGGTGTCTTTTCTGGCCTTGGTACCAGGTTAATGCCACCCACACAGGATGTTATGTCTTTCCTCTTCTACTTTTTGGGAGAAAAAAAATGAAAGGTACTAACATCAGTTTTCTTTTAAAGTTTGGTGGAACTCACTGATGAGGCCATCTGATTCTGGACCCTTCTTTTTTTTTTTTTTTTTTTTAATCTGAGAGATTTTGATTTCTAATTCAATCTCTTTACTTTCATAAATTGCTTCAATTTTTAATTTTTTTCTGAGTCATGTATTTGGTAGAATATGTTTCTAAAAATTAGCCCATTTCATCAAGGCTACCCAGTTTGGGTATCCTACAAATTCAAACGTTACTCACAATTCTTATTTCTATAAAATATGCTGTGATGTCTCCACTTTCACTTTGAATTTTTTTGCATCTTATGTGGCAATGTGTGTGTATATGTGTGCATGTGCTCATGTGTGTGTGCCTGTTTATGTATGTGTGTGTTTGTGAATATCTTTGTGAGTCTAAATGCTTGTCTATGTGTGTGTGTTTGCACAGTATATGTCTAGCTCAGTCTAAACGATTGTCTATGTGTGTGTGTTTGCATAGTATATGTCTAGCTCAGTCTAA
>CAJQZJ010012070.1:4915188-4934613 GCA_907164525.1 Lophiomys imhausi | reverse complement strand
GCTTGTCTATGTGTGTGTGTTTGCATAGTATATGTCTAGCTCAGTCTGCCTGAACTTGCTAGTTTAGTTATTATGTTCTTGTTGTTGAAAAGCATTTTACTAAATGTCTTTTCTGGTCTTGCCCATTACTGTCTTTTTCTAGAAGCTTCCTCCTGCCATCTCTATGATATCCGCAGTTGATTTCTGTAATTTGGAATATGGTAGTCTCTTTTTAGTGTGAGAACAGGGGTCAAAGAAAATCCAGTGCCCTCCTAGTCAGATGACTGTCTTCTCACAGTGACCCCATTTCCTTTCTCCTTTGATCGCCTGTGCAAGAGCAACATGGCTCAGCATGACCCTGTGATATGGAACTGTCACAAGAGAAGTATTTCAGCAAAGAAGTGGAGGATTACATCAGCAAGGCTTAGTAGGCAGGCCATGAATCTGTAGAAGTCAAGTAACTACTTTAAATTTGTCTCTGCCATTCTATATCTATGATTTTATTAAGGTAACTTCTGAGCACTAATTCTCAAACTCACAATGGTAAATATGGAACACAGCATGAAGCTACAGATACCATGCAGGCCAGCACACAGCAGGAACTCAGTCAAATCAGCGCCCTCCCTGGCTCTGCGTCCCTCAGTCCACAGGAGGCAAGTCACAGTTTCCAGTACCACAAACCCCCAAAGCTTGTTAGAATGTAGAGTTCCAGCCCAGCCCAGAGCCACAGCGAATCAGAACCTAGATGTTTTAAAAGATGTCACAGATTGCCCCTGCCCAGGGAAGTGGAGGGAGGCTGCTCTTTTCACATAATACCAAGTGGCACTTTTCTTCTTTACTTCCACTTAGGCTTTTAATTCCTGAGCTCATATTATCTGCCAGCATTGTTCAGTTCTTGTATCCATAATCTCTACTCTTTACAAAAGGAGAAAATATGATTTACACATACCCACACTGAAGTTCCGAGAGCTTTTAGCATCTTCACTAAGTAGTTAAGGGAACCAGAGGGTCTTCCTTCCTCTTCTGGATAGCTATCTTTCAAATGGGTTTAGGAAGCAAACTCCACAAAACTGGTCATGTTTCTGGCCAACACTGTGACACTCAAGTATGTTTTTCACATGGATGAGGGGAACTTTAACCCCCGGGTGCTGGCCCTAAACTACGGGCTGTAATATAAAAATCCTAAGCTGGAACTGCAGTGTGAGCAGGTCACAGTCAGGTGCTTCTGACCTGGCTGTCAGTCATCTCCTACATTGTGCCTTTTGTCCATACTCACAAACCAATGAGCTGTAAGAGACACTAAAGCTCTAGAAATATGGGAGTAGCGTGGGGAGGACTATAAAATAGGATGATTTTATTAATTTAACTTTTCCCTCTTGTAGTTGTAAGAAGACCTGATGTCTCATTTAAAAATTATATTTACTTATTTATTTGTTTATTTGTCTGTTTAGTGGTGGTGCACACATGCATGTCATAGCTCATGTGTGAAAGTGAGAGGGCAACTTTTAAAAGCCAATTCTCGCCTTCACCTTAAAGTATTGTCATTGCTGGGCAGAGTTCTCCATGCCTCCTGGCCCCCAAGCTTCCTGCCAATTCTCCTGTCTATTCCCCCATCTATAAGAGTTCTGGGGTAACAGATACAGCCTTTTTGGTTCAGTGAGCCATCCCCACATATATGTCTCATTTTGGCAGTTAGATGTCATTAGTGTAGCTCTTAGTGTCTTGAAGGAGCAGTGTTTGTGAGATATGGGTCTAGAAATTTGGCAGAGGTAGATGCTGATGTTGGGAACCAGCTACACAGCCCTTTGGTACCAGAAACCTTTCACCCTAAACAGGCAACCACAAAATCACATGTACCTTTACATCTTCATCCATCAAAAGCATTGATGGCAGGAGGTGACCCCCTCTCCCAATATCTGAAGTGTCTGTAGGCAATGAATGAAACCTAAACAATGCTCCCCACCACCTCCTCCACCCTCTCCATCCTTTCTCTCTATTTCTACGTATTCAATGAGCCCTATTGACCCAGGCCTTATCAAACAATGCAACAGTGTAAGTTGATACTATAAACATTTATGGAGGGCCTGTTAAGTGAAAGGCATGTAGGAGATGTTTTTCAAAGCAGTCTTCTTCAGTTCTCACAGAGAAAGGAGAAAACTCAGCTTGGATGGGTTAAGTAGATTCGGCAAAGGTCACGGGATGGAAGATGCTTACATTTGAACTACTGAAGGCTATGCTAGACCCCACTGGCCCACAGCCTTAGTTCTTTGGGCAAAGGAGATTTCTACCTACCTCACCCAGTACTAAAAACCTCTGGTCCCAGGGGTCTTCCTCGGTGACAGATTATGCAGTGTAGCTCCAAAAGTTTTTTCAAAGTCCATTTCACTATGTCCTTGAATTCTGGGCCAGGGAATCTGCCTTTCCACAGGCTTACCCAGGTACTCTCAGCTAGTCATGAGATTCAGATGGACAGGGTAGGAGGTGCTGTGGTTCTTCAACAGACTGATCTTATGTTTCTCGTCACATTATCCCCAATGGCAAAATGACAAGCCATGTTCCATGGAGGCGCCCAGCTGAAGTCTAACCTCAGACAAGGAAAGAGATGGTGAAAGAAACATATGGGCATGTTCAGGTGCCTGGGCTGGGGCAGAAAAGGCTACCAAGATTAAGAATGCAGGGGCAGGGCAGGGTAGAGTAGAGCAGAGGCTGGTCCTTCAGCCCTCTCTTTGTGCTGGGCATGCACCATCCAGCTTCCTGCAGGACTTAGCACACATCCAATGTCCTATGCACCCACCTGGGAAAGGCATAAGATCTTCCTCAGCATTGTTAGTTCTCTACTATCTTCCCAGATCTACTCAGAAAACTAAGGGTCTCACAGCCAGGCCTACATCCTGTGTTGTCTGTGGTCTCTACTATCTGTATCGTGAACCCAAGACCAAAGCCCTCCAACCTAACACTCACACAGCCTGGCATCTGGCTTCTCCCAGTCCACTTTGGCCCATGAGTACAAGCACCTGGACACAGGTGAGCCAGGACATAGGTGCTGCAATTCCAGGCCTGGGGGAGACACCTGCCGTGGACAGCAGCCCATGCAAGGATCATCCTTCACCGGATTGGGTGACGAATGTCTGGGTACACTTTGCACTCAGTGCCTACACAGTCCTCACATACACTCTCACCCCAACGGCTGCTCAAGTATGCATTCAATTCACCTACTCTCACTCACACAGCCATACACATTTCACACTATCACACACTCTGACACACTTGCACACACACACTTCTGTACATAATAAAGAGCCACACTTGCGCTGCTGCCAAGATGGTTCCTCAGATGAAGGTGCTAAGCATGGTGACTAGAATTGGACTCCAGGGCTCCACGTAGTGAAAAGAGAAAACAGACTCCACTACTCCCCTATGTAGTCCTCTGACCTCAGCACAAGCAATGTGGCATGCATGAACAGGCACACACACACACACACACACACACACACACACACACACTCCAAATAGAGAACCACGACAAAAAAAAATTTAAACCAGGATCTCTCTGGGAGACTGCATAGACGCCTCCTCCCCATTCCCTATGACAGCTTTTCAGTACTGATAAATGTGTTCCTTACATAGCAACAAAATGAAAGGACTTTACAGATATGACTTATCTTGCAGATTTTGAGGCAGGAGGTTGCCCTGGGTTATCTGTTGGGACCTGACTGGAGTCACACATGCTCCCATAAAAGGAAGGCAGAGGGAGAGTTGACAAAGAAGAGGGACAGGAAGAGGAGGCAGATTGAGAGGATGCAGCTACAAGCCACAGAGTGCCAGAAGCTCCAGAAGCTGGGAAAGTGGGAAGCAAGAGAGCAGTGTGGAAGAATGGGAGTTTGCTGACCCTTACCTTCTATCCCTGTTGTTCCCTGGTTTGATAACTTAATGCCAATGCTGATAACATTCTCTGATATGATGCACTGAGAACGAAGTAGCAGTGAAGTAGGTGGAGCCAGGGTACCCCAGAGTTTCCATTGTTCTGTCTAACAGAAATACAGTGGACTTGGAGCAGTGGATACGCTGTTGTGTTCAAGCTGTTGTAGACTGTGAAGTGTTGGAACCAGAGACACATTGCAAATATCCACTCCTGTGATCAACTGAGCATTGGAAAATATGAGGGGAAACTGCCAGTGAGTAAGCACCTGTTAAATGCTGGCTATTGTCATTGTTACTGAATCGTTATAGTTCAGCTTCTAAACTTTTACATTTGGTGACTATTATATATGGTACTACCATCCATTGCTTAATTGTTTGATGACATTGCTTTGTTGACACAAAAATTACATTGAGCAACAACTATGTGCCAGGCGCTGGAAAGATAAAGATGAGTGAGACAGGCACAGCCCTCACCCCAAGTTCTGTAGAGAATTACAGACCTGGACGGTTCCTGGGTCCTCCTCATTGACCCAACCAAAGCATTCAGTGATGAACCTGGACTGTCAGACTGTTGAAGCCAGAACATTTGCTCCATGACTCCAATTCCACCTACAGCATCTCAACTCCTTTACAGTCCATTTTATTTGTCTACTTTCTATTTCTCCCACTAGGTGGAAGCCCTGTTTGCCTTTGTGGCATATAAGCAATCTGAGCTCATGGTAGGGTTCTTTCCTACTATGTGCCAGGCCCTGGGTTTGAACTCCTATATCCTCCTCTTGTCCAAGGAAATCAAGAGAAGATGGCTAAATAAATGAATTATTAAATAAAGCCAAAGATATAGTACAAAAATATGTATCCTGGCCAAAGAGAGGGCTCAGTGGGTAAAAAACACTTGCCATGTCAGCTTGATGACCTGGGTTTGATCCTGGAATCCACAGTGGAAGGAGATAGTCAACTCCCCACCATTGGCCCCTGATTGCCACACTTGTACTGTGGCATGAATGTACCTGCACTCCCACACATATCACACACACACACACACACACACACACACACACACACACACAAATAAATAAGATTTTTTTAAAAATTTTGTGTGCAATAGTATATGCAGAGATATAGTTGGGAAGAGGAGTCCCATCACACACAGGCTAAGCAGTGTGGACACAGACAGGAGGCCACGGAGGTGTGGAATCACAGAGAAGAGTGAGTCTCATTAGAGAGATTCAGGTCACACTCAGACCCTGCCTTTTGATTTCCTGTTTTGGTGGAAGGCTGTATGGTATGGCTGGAATGTTCATCCACAGTGCTCCAGCCCCCACTCCTTGGTGCTGAATTAACCCGACAGGAATCCCATTACAACTCACACAGCACATAGAAGAATATAGAAAAACAGCTCCCAGCAAGCAAAGGGACTACTGGGCATTCTGGATATCAGATGGGATCAGGTGAACATACCACCATCTCTCTTTTCTGCCAAGAAAAGCAGGGCAGGGGATCACAAAAGAAAAGACAAAGAGTGGGTTTCAAAAATCACTTAGTAGTCGCCTGAGGACTTAGCATGGAGACTACACAAGATGAAAGCAAGTGAAGACGCCATCACTTTCAATAACCTCTTGGAAAAGGTCCATTCCCAAATGCCCCTCATCCTTGTTGCTGTTTGTTGAAGGTTTGCAGAGCTGACTAAGAATGTTTTATGCTAATTGGCTTTATCTGACATCCCTTTATCATCTGAAATTAATAGACAGCCTAGTAGATACAAGGTTAATGGAACATCTTCTCCACCTCAGATTTGCAACTTGGCATTTTCCCCAAAACACCACTTTCATCTTTATATAAGTGGTCGTGTCTATAATGACTTTTACGAAAGGCACACTGTCTAATCCCATCAACCTGTCTATGAAACATTGCAGAGGGAAATTGTTCCTTGTCATTGTAGAAGATGCTCTGCTCTTGACTGTCCTGACATGCGCCTGAATGTCCAACAAATTTGACATCCTCTTAGCGTAGGGGGCATTGGCAGCCTGGTGCACCACTAGCTAACCTCATAATAAACTCCACTTCTGCAACCAATTGCAGCGATGCCATCTCACACAGGAAAACCTCCTGGGGATAAGAGGCACATGTAGTCCCAGGATCCAGAGAAGGTAGAGGCCACCCTCCTCCTTCTGCTCCTCCTTTCTAAGCAAGCAGGTTGGGGTGACCCCTGGAAAGGAAGAATGCTAATGTTTGTGGCTTCTGGCTGAAGACTGGATCTATCTGGACTTCTGAGTCTCTTTGAGAAGCAAGAAAGGCCTGAGAAGACTGAAGAGATGAAGGAGTTGAGGATATGTTTGGGCCTCCAAGGAAAAAAGTCAAGAACATCAGCAGGGTTCTTTCTGTTTACCTAGCTTGGGTCATAGTGCAAGGAGGTATGAGAGATGCATAGAGGACAGAGTCTGTAGGATAACGCCATGTGATTTCTGCTCCTAGAGCCTCAGAGGCCTCTTGCATTTTGGAGTCTTACTAGTACTGCGCCAGTGTTTAACATGTACAAAAAGGACATGAAGAAAAAATGAAATTCAGTACATGTTGTGCGTGCATTTCTCATCTCCTTCCCAGTACCCCATATCACTAGCAATCACTATTCCAAAGTTGTTTATCACTACATGCCAGTTTTTGCTGCAATCAGGTTGCTTTGTATATTTTTAGAGCTTATTTATATTTGTATAGCATGTGCTCTGGCATCAAATGTAAATAGAAACAAATAGATGCAGCAGGAAGCAATGAAATGACAGAGGTTTTAACAAAAACACAAGTAGATCCCAGTGTCCCAGAAATCAACATGAAAGTGCGATTTATAGCCCTTGTAATGGTACCTGGTCTTCAATGCTCATGACTTCCATTTCTAAACTCACCTTCTAGTCTAAAATTAGCTGTTGGTTTCGACCATTATGAGGTCATTCCATCTCTAGAAGAAAACCAACAGTTCAGAGGATAACTCTTGGCAGTCAGATCTCTTCTTCCATTATGAGTTTCAGGTTTTGAACTCAGGTCATCAAGCTTGTGTGGACATGTCATTTTACACATTGACCCTATAGTGAGCACTGTAGCTGTCTTAATTACTTTTCTATTGCTGTGCTGAGACTCCATGACTAAGGCAACTTACAGAAGAAATCATTTATTTGGGCTTTAAGTTTCAGAGGGTTAAAGTTCATTACCATCATGATAGGAAGCATGGCAGCAAGCAGGCATGCATGGAGCTGGAGCAGTAGCTGAGACCTGACATGTTGAGACAACAACCAAGATGTTGAGAAAGCTACTGGGAATGGTGTAGGCTTTTGAAACCTCAAAGCCTGCCCATAGTGACATATCTCCTCCAACAAGGCCACACTTCCTAATCCTTCCTAAACAGTTCCATCAGCTGGGAGCCAAACATTTAAATATATGAGCCTAGGGGGGCCATTCTCATTCAAACCACCACGCTAGCTTTGACTTAAGTTTTCATGGCTGTCTGCTATTTTGTTGTCTGTCTATCTTACACTGTAGTTACTGAGCCTTCTGGCTTTGTTTCTCCTTTTGGAATGGTTAAGAGGAAAGGGTTGCTGGAATGATGCTTGCATTCTTGTAAATCTCCTGATTTTCATATGTGTGCATTTTTAAAGAAATGGAAATGCAGGTATGCACTTGTCAGCTTCACCAGGTATTACAAACTCCAGATGATGCCCTACCTCTTCTCACAGTGGACAACAGTGTATGTTCCTTGGCAACACTTGGTATTTGGATGCTTTCTAGACTTTAGTCTTTGATAGGTTTGAAATTATGACTTTTGCATTTTCCTGGTTTATAGTGTAGCTCAACATTGTTCACACTTCTTTTACAGACTTCTTATATACATTTTCTTTTTTTTTCTTTTAACATTTATTTATTAATTCAAGTTATATCTCAATCACAGCCTTCTCCCTCCTCCCCTCCTGGTCCCACCCTCCCACCATCTACCCCATCCTTCTCCCACCTATCCTACTCCTCTGGTGTGGGGACCCCCACATATCAGTCCCCTTCAGTTCATCAGTCACATTAGGACTAAGAGCTTTCTCTTACTCTGGGGTCTTACTTGGCAGCTCTACTACAATAAAGTGTCCCACTAACAGGTAACAAAGTCCATGATTGAGACCACCTCGCTCCTGCTTTCTAAGGCATCTGTATGAAGACCAAGTTGCCTATCCTCTATATTTGTATAGGGGGCTCTAGGTCAAATCTAAGCCTTTTTCTTCTTTATTTTGGTTAGTGTTTCAGTCTCTGTAAGCCTCTAGGGGCCTAGGTTGGTTGGTTCTGTTCATCTTCATGTGTTGTTCTTGACCCCTCCAGGTCTCTCTGTTTCTCTTCCCTCTCCTATATGCGACAACCAGAGCTCCACCTAATGTTTAGCTGTGTGTCTCAGCATCTGTTTTGATCTGCTGCTGGGTGGAATTTCTTGTAGGATAGTTATGCTAGGTTCCTGTTCCTTTGGATCTGTGTCTAAAATTGATTCCCTTTGTTTTCTTTATATAACCTATGTGATAATCTTTTATGTTGAAGATATTCTTGCTCCAGCTGGAGTTTGTTTTTGTGCTACTTTTGGGCTAGCAGAAGTTTAAAATTATAGTATGTATAATCAAATTTGATTAATGTGTATAAAGTTTATTTTTTTGTCTGAAAAAATATTTATTTATTAGTTATTACTCCAGGTTACATCTCCATCGCAGTGTACTCTTTCCCACCCCTCCCAGTCCCACCCTTCCACCCTCTACCCCCTATCCCTTCCATCCCACTCCTCTGGAGTGGAGTGTCCCTACATATCAGTCCCCTGCCCCAGTTCAGCAGTCATATGAGGGCCAAGAGCCTCCTCATACACTGGGGACCTACAAGTCAGCACCACTAGGGCAAAGTGTCTCACTGACAGGTAACAAAGTCTATGTTCCTGTTCCCTTTGGTGCATTGGTTGTAGTATAGTTATCCTGTATTATATGGCTAAAATCCGGCTATAAGTGAATAAATGCCGTGTGCATCCTTCTGGGTCTGGGTTAGCTCACTCAGGATGAGCTTCTCTAGTTCCATCCATTTGGCTTCAAATTGCATGATTTCATTGTTTCTGATAGCTGAGTATTCCATTGTGTAAATGTACCACAGTTTTTTAATCCATTCTTCGGTTGAGGGACATACTTTTATATCCTCAATTCAAAAAGAGTCTTTACAGAGGATGAAGATGGATCTACTGCTCAGCACATTGGCTGATCTTCCAGAAAACAATTAACTCAGTCCCAGCACCACACCATCTGTAACTCCACCCAGAGATCTGATGCCCACTCTGGCCTCAGTGGCCACCAGTCATGTGCTTGGTGCGCACAAATACATGAAAAAAAACCACATACACCCACAAATAAAATAAACAAATTAAAAAAAATTAAGTTTACTTTTGGTTTTTATACTGTTTAATCTATCTATATATGCATTTCTTTTATTATATGACATAAAGTTACAATTTTGCACCTTTTTTGGATTTCACTAATCATTTATTACAGCACCATTTACCAAATGGTGTTATATTCCTAATGTTCTGAAATGTCAGTTATTAAACACAGTTTCCAGATGTGAGTTGGGTTTTTTTCTGGCCTTTTCACTGCTTCCCTGTTTTACGCACCTCACATTTCTGTCAGTACTACATTGTCCTAATTACCACAGCTTTGCAATAAGTCTTAGAGTCCTGTGGTATGAACCAGATAATAATCCTGGGAGGAATGACATGGAACAAATGAGCGAGTGCTTTCCTGCCTTTCCATATGTCTGATCTTTCATTTTTTATTCTAGGTATTTTAATTGTACCATTTATACAACAGTATTCTTATTTTCCTATATATATTCTTGAGCTTTTGGGGGACAAGCAGTTAAGTTACCTGTTTTGGATAGGAGCATGGTGATGTTGTGCTGGATAGGAGCACAGTGATGCTGGGGTGGATAGGAGCACAGTGATGCTGATGTGGATAGGAGCACAGTGATGCTGATGTGGATAGGAGCACAGTGATGCTGGGGTGGATAGGAGCACAGTGATGCTGATGTGGATAGGAGCACAGTGATGCTGGGGTGGATAGGAGCACAGTGATGCTGGGGTGGATAGGAGCACAGTGATGCTGGGGTGGATAGGAACACAGTGATGCTGATGTGGATAGGAGCACAGACACACTGTGGAGTTCATGCCAAAGATGGCATTTTCCCTTTCCTAAGTCAAGCCCCTTCTGTACATTCTGGTCAATGGCATGTGAACCCTGTGGAATCTGTAGTTTAACTCCACAACTCCATAAAGGCGAAAAACATGGCTTCCAACATTTTCCCATTCAAGACATGTTCAAGAGTATTGAGTTACACCTAAATTGCAAAAATACAAATTAATTCAAGAACAACAAATAGCTGGGTTAATGTGCACGTGTCCTACTATAGTGTCAGTTTAGAAACTGGCACAGAGCATTTTTCTAGTATGACTACAAGAAGATTTATGCTTTCTTAAGAAGTGATTTTTTGATATCCCTCCATTTGAGACCAAGCGTCTTTGTTACCAAACTTTGAATCTGAGACATGACAAAAGAGATGCTGTGAAATTTCCAGGGTTGAAGCATGAAAGATGAAACCACTTCCATCTGCCTATTGGGGTGCTCACCCCTAGAACCTACCCAACATGCTGAGAGTAGAGGAACCCCAAGTAGATGATCCAGCCCTTAGCAAGATCTCGCTGACTCTCAGCACTGATTGCCAGATATCTGAGTGGACAGCCTTCAGCTGACCTCACCCCAGCTGTTGTGTCACTTTAGAGTGGGTGGAGCTTCAGAAAGTCAAGTATGCCCACACTGTCCTTTCTGCATTTCTGGTCCATAGAATATGTGATATAATAGTGACCATTGTAAAAATGTTTCATTGTGCAGTGGTAGATAAGTAGAAAAGAAGCTCTGTTGTTTTATAAAATATCAGAACAGAACAGAACAGAACAGAACCCGACAACAGCTCATATTTACTGGGCCTTGCGACAGGTAAGTAATTTATAGAGCTCTTTCTGTTAACCCTCAAAGTGACCCCAGCTAGATATTGTTTAATACAATTTCACAGAATGAACTTCAGCATAAGGATGTAGACGAGGTTTCACAGAGCACAAACATGTTTTATGTTGTTTATAATTACTAGCAAATAACACATATGTATGGAAGTGCCATAATGAAATATATACTTTGTGTGCTTATGCAAAAAAAGGAATTTAGGAAAATAGGGAAAAGATAGAAATAATTTGTGCTACAATTTTTTCTTTTCAAGTGTTATGGCTTGTAGCTATATACCAATAAAAAAGGGGACATATGGTGCAGAATTACTTGTCTTCTTTTGGAAGAATCTAAGTTTTCCACAAACATTGAATGCCTATTCATTGCGTCATGTTGTAAGAAAGGCTACAAGGTCACCTAGTGGAGGAATCTTGGCAAGTATTTTGAGGAATCCGCAAATATTTTTGCTTGCAGAAACTGCATTATAATAAATCAACTTACATAAAGGATATTAACCATGTCACTTTTGCATTTTGCTACAAGGAACTTAAAGGACCGTGCAAAGTGATTCTTGTCACCTATGAAGAACTGGCCATAGCTGTGTCTCCATTTCCAAGTCTTAGAATAGCATAATTAGTTGGACTCGGCATATTAAAGAGAAGGAGGGTAATGAATGACACCTGCCACTTCTGGTTTGTGATCTGGTATGTTTATCTACCTAGCAGTAGATTTCTCACACATTAGCCATGTATTCATCTAGTCAGTCAGTCCTTTGTTGTTAATTGTTTTTCGAAACAAGGTCTCATTATGTAGCCCCAGCTTTCCTTGAGCTCAATCCTTCTACCTCAGCTTCTTAAGTGCTGAGACTACAGGTATGCACCACTAGAACACATTTGCTTTCCAAGTTTCTATTGTAAATATTTTAAGCATTGTGTTATATATTATTATCTTTTTAAAATATATTTTTGAGGTAAGATCTCCCTTGTAGCCTTAGCTGTCTTGAGGATTTCCTGTAGAGACCAGGCTGGCCATAAACATAAAGATCTAACTGCCTCTGCCTCCTGCATGCTAGGATGAAAAACATGTGCCACACCACCTTACCCAGCTTCTCCTACCTCCTTGGGAAGTTCTTTCCCCTAGTTCAGTCAGTCAAGTTCCATAGATTCAGAAAGTGGTATGAAATGAGAAAGCAGGGGAGCATTTCAATTGTTTTCTGAGTTTTAACTGGTTAGGCCAACACTGGACTTAATATAAACAGGATCTTTGAAGAAGTAACTCCCAAAGGTAAGAATCACCTTCCACTTATCCTCAAGCCTCTTCCTTCAGGAAGCAGTCCCAGACACAGTGGATAGGAAGCTAAAGAAGTGGCAAAAGGAATCTAGATGTTGATGTGTTCCGACAAAGGGCCCCAGCTACAAAGTTCATCTGTGACAATGGGTTTCATAGGCCAGCATGCTCTGGGGGGTGAGCTGTGGAACAGTACACAGTAATAGTGGCTAGGAGGAGAACATTTCTCCTGGGGCCTTTAAGAGTCAGAAGCCCAAAGACCAAAGGACATCAAGTATATCTTGGTGGGTTCTGGTGTCCACTGGAAAGACTTCAGATAAGAACCATGTAAATGCTACACATCAATATAGGGGACCACTTGAACTTCCATTGAATTTTATTTTGTAAGAATTGAGATTTACAGACAAATTCTGTTATTTACTTAGTCATGGTTTTTGTACACTTATTATGGACAATGGAGTTTACTGAGCTAGGTTTAAGGGTTACATTGTTGAAGAGAAAGATAAACAGAATAAATTAATAAAATAATAGTAGACTGAGAAAATATTAGGAAGTAGGTAATTGGGATAATAGTATATAGACACCACACCTCCAGTGAGTTGATTAGAAATGTCTTGAAGAAACAGCACAACCCATACTGTGTAAGAATTTGGCCAAATATGCATGCCACTAAGCCAGTAGTGTGGCAATGTGTAGGGGTATAGTGGCCAAAAGGCAAAAAACAGAATCTTAGGGCTTTGTGGGCCATGATCATGGGTTCAGATTTGGATTTTATGCTGTGTGCAATGAGCTATGGAAGGGTTTTAAGCAGGAAGAATTACAATCAAATCTATATTTTGATAGTAACTTTGTCTCTATGTGGGGCTGGATTGTTAGGGAAGAAATGGGTACCAGTGGCAGGCTACTACAGGAGCCAGACCAGAGGCAAAGAGACGTATAAATAAATTAAAACATGACATGGGAGAAAAATAGAAAAATGCAAGATGTGTTTGTAGATATGGAGTCAAGGGGGCTGATGCATCTAAGCTTTGGAAGATGAAAAGTTGACTGTTGAGATGATTCTCAGGCGCCTGGTCCTAGTAACTGGGTACACACAAGGAACACTCCCAGAATCAGGCAAACGGTAAGTCAGGAAGACGGGCGTTCTCAAAGCTGTGGTGATATTCCATTTGCACCACTGTGAATTTACTTGGTTTGATATGGCCCAGTCACCTCCATGGAATTGTGGGGGGGGGGGGATTTAGATGAGTCAGGGGCTGTGGGTCAGAGCAGAGGTCTGAGGAGGTGTAACCATGAGAGTCCTCACTATGGATGACCTTCAGAGCCATGAAAGAATGTGACGAGCATAGAGTTAGAGCAGGACTCAGGAGGAACCCTCTCTTCTGAAGTCTGGCTGGTGAGAAGACAGGCTTATGTTTGTATTTCCTTGTGCTTCTGTCCTCATTTTATTCCCATAGGGAGCTAATGACAGCCACTCCTGGCCCTCGGGTGTGACTCACTCTTGAAGGCTCACGTGTTAGCTTCTTCTGCTACACAAAAGACCACTGTGGTAGGCGCCACTGCCTTCTTGACAAGGTTTGGTGAGAAGTGTCAAGATGGAATTAAGCTCGGGCACAAAGATTTCTTTTCAAATGCCATCCGTTTTCCCAGTCTCTGTGAGTAATCCAGACTTTGTGTTTGGGGTCTTTAGACATAGGTATAATGCAAACGGAATCAAAATCATCATTCATATTATTAACAAGCGTTTTTCAGTAATGTTTTGAGTAAGTGCCTAATAAAGTGTAAGAAATAAAGATACTCATGTTATTAAAGAGGAATTACTAGGTTTCCATTCATAAGCTTCAATATCCTGCTTAATGGATTCCATACAGGCTAACAGAAACCCAGTGAATGAATTATGGTAAAGTAGTTCACAAACATTATATGGTTTCCTTTTTTTTTTTAACTTTTGTTTCCTCTCCGTGAAATAACAGTGAGGCATGTAGCTTGAATAAGGTCATTTCTTATAACAGAATGAAAGCATTAGTGTGACTCTGGTTATATTTTAAGCCTACAGGCAAGAACCTCCACAGCTTTATGGTCGGACAGTGCCCCCTTGTGGAGCACGTAAGGTCGGTAGAGCTGAAATGCATTGTGCTCTGGTTCATTGAAGGTGGGGGCAAGGCGGAAAGGGGCACAATGAAGAAATCCTGTTGACCCTGTTGTAAAGAGCCGCGTGGATGGAAGATGACGCTTTACGAAATAAGGAAATGGACATAGCCTGATGGGAAGGAGAACCTGCGCCAGGCAAGCTGACGGTCTCGGGTTCCAGAAAACTTGACCTACTTACGATGACTTATAAATGAGGTACAGCAGGATGGAGAAAGAATGCTTCCGAGCTCAGTCTGCCTGGGTGCAAATCGCGGCTCTGATAATAACTGTGTGAATTTAGGCAGTTCCTCTGGTGCTCTAAGGTTCAGTCATCCTGCCTTCAAAACAATTATAGTGTCTTATTAGATATTTGTTGGTATAGATCAGAAGTATTGGAGGAGGGGCAAATGAAAACAATGCATGGAAAGTGTTTTTAGGGTAACTTCTCCTAAGATTGTCTATTTCTCTTATCAGAGTGTGCACTTAAAACAGTGAAGGACGCTCAGTTTTCTGTTTTTTTTAAAAATGGCTTTTACATATAGGCGTTCACCAACCACACAAGAAAGCCCATGAAAGTTGTGGGGGCTAGACATGCTAAGTCTTTGATAGGGCTGTTCCTGAGATGGAAACCAGGTTGATTCGACCTATATCACATACATGTGTGTGCTCATGTATATCCAGATAGTACACCCTGAGGGAGAAGGATGGTTTGTGGGCACGTGGTCAACTGACTGTGAGAGGTAAAGGAAGACATGAGAAAAATCAGACAAAGGCCCCAGAAAGGGTTCAGAGCCCATACTCTAGGAGTACACAAGAGCATATTCTCAAGCAGCAAGCACTTCTACTCAAGCAGTCACAAGAGGACTGGACAAACAAAGGAAAAACAGAAAGACTGTAGGAAGATGGCCTTTTAGATCCCTTACATGTGCTGCCACCAATAATTTGAGGGTTTAAGAATGTCGAAATATCCTAAGAATGTCAAGTTGGGCAGAGAGGCTCTTGGGGAAGGCAGGCTTTGGCCTATGGGGCTCACCAATCCTGCCTGGCCCTTCAGATGGAAGCCTGTACAGACATTCGATCAGATGATTGTACCTCACCTCATTCTGACAAGGCCTCCCTAAGCTGGACTTAAATGCTGCTTTTCTAAAATAGTCATCTCATCGGATGGGAAATAACACTACAATTAACTAGCACTAGGAAGTCACCCATCCACCCACCCACCCACACATACATACCCTTAATCACTTGTAAGGAGTAAGTTTCTTTAATTTTCCATTTTAATAAAAGGTAGCTCAGGTATATTGATCCATCCTAGTGAATGTTATGAAATAAAACAAAACCAGTTTGCTGATTCTAATCATTGATCTTTGCCTTCCAAGACTGTGTCCATTCATGTCTCTGGCTTCCCTTGGCTCACCCCTTGGCCTGAGCCAAGTGTATTGCAGGCCTTCTCTCCCTCTTACAGTTCCCACTCAGCCAGCCCCCACTTCAAGGTCCCTGACATTTTCTGATTGTTTTTCTCTATGTGACCTGTCAAGCAGAAGTGAGAGGATCTCAAACAGTGCAGTTAGACTCTGACATATATTTGTGCTCCTGAACTTTCATCTGGGATGTCAAGGCCTCCTTCCAATGTTTGGTTCCTTTCTCCTTATTGTTCCAGCATGTCATCCATTCTGAGTCATACCTCCTCTCTGTCTCGAGTCATCTCTTTCTATTCTCAGGAAATCATATTTCATATTTTGCTCTAAAAGACCTGGGTATTTTTGTACTCAAAGAATGACTTTTGTTATTCTTCCTTTGTGTCTCTAGTTCTTCTTCCTTTCTTCCAAGGCTGATCCCACCATCTGTTAGAATCCTGACAATGAACCTCTGTTAGCTTACCTTATGTAATTTTCTTTTCTGTTTATGACATTTAGGTTGTGATTTGAATGTGAAATGCCCCCATAGGTTCATGTGTCTAAGCACCTCATCCACAGCTGGTGGTCCTGCTTGGGAAGGCTGTGGAGCCTGTAGGAGGTAAAAGAGCCTCACTGGAGGAAGTAGGTCCCTGGGAGACAGGACTTGAGGCTTTGTATGTCTGCCCACATTCTGTTCCTGAATGTGAATCCAATATGGCCAGCCAGTCCTCTGCTTCTGCCACCATGCTTCCCCGGCCTGTTGCCATGCCTTTCCCATCATGATGAATTTTATCCCTCTGGAACTATAAACCAAAATTAGCCTTTCTCCCTAAGCTGATTCTTGGGGTATTTATCAAAGCAGTGAGACAGTACCTAGGAAATCTGCAATTCAATTCCTGCTCCTCCTTCAAATTCTTTGATGTAGATGTCATGTCCATCCATGTTTTTCTCCACTGACCACTGCCCTTTAAGCATTCAATGGACCTACCACTCCTAAGCACTTCTTGTGGGAACTCTTACTAACTTTTCTTCAGTATGTGTTTTTAAAACCCTTCTGGAAAGTTCCCTATGGCTCACTGTTCTCTTATTGACACTCACTCCTTCACTACCTTCTATTCATGTTTTCTTTCTGTTCTCTCTGTCTCCTCACATCACTTGCAGCCCAGTTACCCTCAGATGTTCTGAATCTGCTTGTCGAGCTAGACCTTACCTTCCTCATGATGCCACCCATCCCTCTTGGCTGGCTAAGTCCTGCTGGCATTCCGTACTTAAGTTTAGCAATTGTTTCCTCCTGATAATGTCACCTGTGCCTCTGGGCTGCTTCTCCTGTCAAAGTTACTGCATCCTCTATGACATCCACACCCACACCCACAGACACATGCACACACACACACACACACACAGAAACACACACATACATGCACACACATATACACAGGCACACCCAGACACACACACACACACACACACACACACACACACACACATAAAATCTATATATCTATATCTATAGATTGTGTGTGTGTGTGTGTGTGTGTGTGTGTGTGTGTGTGTGTATCCCTCCATGTCTGTGGGTTCCACATTCACAGATTCAGTCAACTGTGGCTCGAATATATTTGAAAAAAATTCAATGATCCATTTGCATCACTGTAGGCATTATATATCATGTAGAGATCATTGAAGGTGTGTAAGACAGTCACTCAGTTATAAGCAAACAAGATACTATGATTCCACCTTTCATAAATAGAGTATCTGAGAAGTTGGATATTCTCAGGCTATCCCAGCTGTACACCATAATATGACTATCTCTTGTCTCATCTCTGACCGCCACAGTTCTATATGCTTTGGCACAAAAATGCCCTGATGGATTAGGTCACAAGTAAAGTTCTAGAGCCCAGTAATGACACATAGTACAGCTTTCCTAAATGTTGTTGGAAAGAATGATAAAGTAATAGTGTTAAAGTAATCAAAATTTAGATCTACTATCCTGGTGCTTCTCTTGCTGTATCTCAGTCACAGTTCCAAGAACTTGAAAACCGCACACTCTTCTGCATTGTTTATCCCTCCCAGTATGTCCATGAGGTGTTTACTGTTACACATTCATCTTGACAGGAAGGTTGACTGAAGGATGGCAGAAAATCCTCTGAACTAAACAAATAGCTGTTTCTGGGACAAATGCAGCCAGCTGTCTGATTTTCACAAACTTTGATCAGCATACAGTAGCCCTCAATAGTTTGGGCAACTTCGCCATCAGAATAGAAGAGCTCAGCACTTGTGACAGAAAATATATGAGCCACACAGGCTGCAATTTTACATGGGTTCATGCTGATCACCAGCCGAAAAAGATCAAGCCTTGTCCGAAGTGTGTTGTTTGAAGCGGCAACTCCGCTACTCTCAAACCCATTTTCAATTCTAATTTCCCATTTCATTAGTATTATGCTTTAGCAGCATATTAAACACTGTCAATAATGTAAAATAATTTTACTTGGCTAGGATTATTTTTATTGCAAGTGAATTTTTTTCAGACAATATATTCTGATTAGTTTCCTCTCCCCACCTCCTTCCAAATTCTTTCTACCTCTCCAACCACCCAAGTCCACACCCTTTCTTGCTTTTTCTCACTAGAAAACAGACAAGCATCTTTTAAAAAAGGACAAAGAAAAAGAAAATTTAAAACAAATGAACAGAAAGGTAAAAAGAAACACTTGACACAGACACAGAAATTTCATAAAAACACAAAACCAGGAAGCATTATGCATAAGTAAAAGACCTGTAAGGTTTAAAAAAAAAAAAGAATACCCAGACAAAGCATTTTGAGGCTAAAACCATCCAAAAATGCCATTGAGTTGTTTTGTGTTGACTATCTACTGCTGGGAATAACGCCTGCCCTTCCCTTAACTGTGGTACATACACTGTGAGACTCTATTGGAGAAACTAACTTTTCCTTTGTGAACAGTTATCAATTGGAGATAACTTCTGGGTTAAGGATGGAGGATGTCTTATGTATGGGATCCCAAGTGGCTTAGACTCGTGCAGATCTATCTATGCATTGTGCCGCAGACTATGAGCTCATATCTGCGTCAGTCCTGCTGTGTCTAGAATGCCTTGTTTCCTTGGTGGCCTCCATCCCCACTGGCTCTTTCTGTCTTCCTGTCTTCTTTTCTGCAAAGTTCCCTGAACCCTAAGGGGAGGTATTTGATGGAGACATCCGATTTAAGACTAAGTGTTCCAAGGTCTCTCAGTCTCTGCACATTGTCCAGTCAAGGGTCTCTGTATTTGTTTGTTTGGGATTTTTTTTTAAAGCTCATTATGTGGCTATTCCTGCTTCAGAGGATTCAAAAGCTGAAGGTGCCTGTGACCTTGACAACTTGCCTTCTGAGGAAACCCCTGGAACTTTCTGGCTCTTCATTCACATTGGCTTTGAACACCTGATGCTTCCTTTCATATCAGTGTTTTGTGCTCAGACTGCAGATTATACCAAGTGCACAAAATCGATACCGAAGCCCTCAACAGCAATAGGATCTAGAAAATCCAGCTAAGAATCGCCATTGTCTTCTGCTTGGCCTTGTCTAGATTCATTCTTTGGCTTCTTTGTCTGTCTTCATCATGAATGCTCTTTGTGTATGTGTGTGTGTGTGTGTGTGTGTGTGTGTGTGTGTGTGTGTGTGTGT
>CAJQZJ010012070.1:4901132-4915178 GCA_907164525.1 Lophiomys imhausi | reverse complement strand
TGTGTGTGTGTGTGTGTGTGTGTGTGTGTGTGTCTGTCTGTCTGTCTCCTCCATTTTCACAACCTAACCTCAAGGAAATGATAAAAAAGAAAAAGCCTTAACATTTGACTAGGATGACTGTTAGTCAAATAAATATTGGTTTTGATATCATCCAAGCCCTGAGATACGGAATATGAAATTTCCAAATGGTTATTATTCAGATCAATCAGTAAAGAATGTGACAATGCCTCCATGGAGTGGCACAGCTCAATTAACACACACAGTATCTACTCAGCGCTTCCTGGATGCAGCTCACATCAACCCGGACCCTGCACAAGCAACTCTGTAGTTAAGGCTATGTCACAGCGAATCAACAAAATATGCAGTTTGATCAGCACATTCTGAGAGAAGATCATTAAAATATGCAACCAGATCCCCCAAGTGCATGAAAAATTAACTAACAAGTTTTGTATCTTGATCAGTTTAATGAGGGAGAAGTCGCTGAACAAGAGTGTCAAATTGTACAGTCTGGCAAGGGGCAGATGAGTGTCTTAGAACAGGGGGCAGGGCCAGAGCTAACATTTGTGGGTTTCAAAATAGCAATCCTGAAAATCCAATGTTGGATAAAGCTCATTAACATTAAGACGCTGTCCAGTCTGTGTCCAGCAGGATGTGATGCTATGTGGAGCCGTCTGATGCAAATGAAACATTGATTCCCCCTTTCAGGCTTCACTAGCTCTTAATAGACTCAGCCATGCAAGTGAAGGCCCTGCCAGTGGCATCTTAGACAACATGTGGCACTAAAAGGCACAGGCAGCCATCTGGAAATACCCAAACCATCTGACCTTGAAAAGAATGAAGGAAAGAAAAGAACGAGGAGAAGGAAAGGAAGGCGTCTTTAATCCAACACTGTAAGAATTGCCCCTTGCCATTGAGAGGGAATCGGGACTTAATAAACCAAGAACGTCCGAGCTAGAGAGCTGACTAAAGAATACAAATCAATTACGCCCAAGTGGCAGATGATCACAGAGGAGATGTGCAAATTGTATTGTCACAGAAATCTGCTGTCCCCTTGCTATTGACAAGATGCTGATGTGGAGGTTGACAGCCCACTCTGAACCCAGCCACACATGCCCCAGTTACTTGGCCTGTGTACAAACAGGGACTGTGCACCAGTTGGGTAAGTCTGCTCAGCTGCTGTAACTGAGCTCCCTGGCTGGCACTGAAGCTGCGGGAATGTTGGGTTCCCAGGGAATAAATTTACCCACTTTTCAGGGAAAGCCCGGCAACAGAAAGATGGCAGGCAGTCCTAAACAAAGGGCAGTAAGCAAATCCTAAAAGGAACGATGATCTACAGACAAAAGGGAAGACTGGCAGGCTGGTGAGTGCCGAGGCTGAAGCTGGCTGCAGGCTACCTTGCCATTCAGTGTGCACTATTGGAGGGCAAGGGAGCAGAGTTGGATGTTTTGTTTTGTTTTGGTTTAGTTTAAGGTTTTTTGTTGTTTGTTTGTTTGTTTGTTTTGAGGGATTGTCATTCTAAATTTGATCAAATTTTCACAAGCAAAGTAAGCATAACTTTGAGTCAAACATAGAAAATAAAAAAAGATCTTAACTTTTACAGATGCTCACAGCACAATTCATTTTCAAGAGTAATTGATAAATCAGGAATAATGCATCACACCTACAATTTTATCTGTATTTCTTTAAGGTTAAGTGAATCAAAGGCAAATTAAAGAAAAGGTACTCTGTATCTAGTAACACATGTAGTAAATGCATTTGTTGAAATTTATAAGGGGTTGTCAAATGACAGCAGCTAAACAAATGAAGATTGGGACCAGAATAGTTGGGTCAGGAAATCTACAGTTCAGTCTATGAGCCAATCCTGTGTATGTGTGTATTAAGATAGAAAATGTGAAGCAGAAAATAGAGGAATAATATATATTATTCCTCCCACGCACTTCCTCCATACTCCCCCATCCACCCAGTGCCAACCCACTCTGGTACATCAAATCACATCAGGACTAAGTGCCTCCTCTTCTGACTGAGGCAAGACAAGGCAGCTCTGTTAGGAAAATAAGTCCCAGAGGGATGCACTATCATCTAAGTCCGAGATAGACCCCGTTCCAGTTATTAGGGGATCCACTTGAGGACCAAGCAGTCCATCAGCTTCATATGTGTAGTGGGTCTAGGACCAGTCCATGCAAGTTCTTTGGTTCAGTCTCTATGAGTCCCCTGTGTCCAAGTTAATTGGCTATGTGGGTCTTCTTGTGGTGTGCTTGATCCTTCCAATTTCCTCAAACCTTCCCTTAACTTTTCCTCAAGACTTGCTGATTTTTGCCAAATGTTTGGCTGTGGGTCTCTGCATCTGTTTCCATTATCTGCTTCTCAGATGGCAGTAATGTTGGGTTCCTGTCCAGATCCCTCTCTCCATCCACTTCCAATGTCTATTTTATCCCTCCTACTTAGAGGGATTCAAGCATCACCCCTTGAGCCCTTTAGCTCTGTGGATTGTACCATGGTTATCCTGTACACATTAACTAATATCTGCTTATAATTAAGTATATACCATATGTGTCTTTTTGGGTCTGGGTTAACTCACTGAGGATGATCTTTTCTGGTTCCATTCATTTGCTTGCTAATTTCATGTTATTCTTGTTTCTGAGAGTGGAGTAGTATTCCTGAACAGAACACCAATAGCTCAAGCACTAAGATCAACAATTAATAAATGGGACCTCATGAAACTGAAAAGTTTCTGTAAGGCCAAGGACACTGTCAATAGAACAAAATGGCAGCCCACAACTTGGGAAAGATCTTCACTAACTCCACATCTGACAGAGGGCTAATATTCAAAATATATAAAGAACTCTAGAAATTAAACACCAACAAACCAAGTAATCCAATTAAAAAAAATGGAGTACAGAGCTAAACCAAGAATTCACAACAGAGTAATCTCTAATGGCTGAGAAGCACAGAAATGCTCAATATCCTTAGTCATAAGGGAAATGCAAATCAAAATGACTCTGTGATTTCATCTCACATCCATCAGAATGGCTAAGATCAAAAACTCAAGTGACTGCACATTCTGGTGAGAATGTGGAGAAAAGGGAACACTCCTCCATTGCTGATGGGAGTGAAAACTTGTACAACCACTTTGGAAATCAATCTGGTGCCTTCTAAGAAAACTGGGAATAGTTTTACCTCCAGACCCAGCTATACCACTCCTGGGCATATACCCCAAATATGTGTCACCAAATCACAAGAACATTTCTTCAACTATGTTCATGGTGGCTTTATTCATAACAGCTAGAAAAAGGAAACAACTCAGATGTCCCTCAACCAAGGAATGAATGAAGACATTGAGGTACAGCTACCCAATGGAATACTACTCCACTATCAGAAACAGACCTTGATTTCTGTGGCACCCCACAAGACTCCACGAATCTCCTACTAACATCAGCAAGAAAGCGTTAATTTTAAAAGTCACAATATGCAATCAAAGGGCCTGTAATTGGGTTTATTTCCTCAGTAAACACTAATATACAAAATGAGGAACCAGAGCTACCAATTGCCCCGGAGGAGCTAACACACCAAGGAACCATCAAGAAGCCATAGTAGTGTTTTAAATTACCAAAGCTAGTGTTCAATTAGAAAAAGCTTGATAATATTTTTAGTAAGATTTCATTACAAAGGATATACATCGAACACATGCACCTACATGTATGTGTGCCATATATGCATTTTTGTGAGCATAAACCTGTTTTTTAAAAAGAAGACAAACATCCCCTCCAACTAATTAAGAAATGAAAGGGATTCGTGTTAAGAAGCAGCAAGCAGTGCCAACATTTCTTTGTGATTCGATCTTTGGTTTGTTTATGTATGTGTAAGTACACATGTGTACAAAGACCAGATATCAACTTTCAGTATTTCTGGTCGCCAATCATCTACCTTTGGTGAGTTTTTGTTTTGTTTTGTTTTGTTGTTTTTTTGGTGGAGGAGGGTATTGGGTTTTCATTGTTGTTGTTGTTGTTTGTTGTTTTGTTTTTTTGAAACAGGGTCTTCTATGTATCCCTGGTTGTCCTGGAATACAGACATGGCTATGTTGACCAGGCTACTCTGAAGCTCACAGAAATCTGCCTGCCTCTGCCTCCCAAGGGCTGGGATTAAAGGTGTGTGCACCACCACACCCTGCTCTACCTTGCTTTTGAGAACAGATTTTTTATCATCTTGGAGCTCACCTAGTAGGCTAGGCAGGTTAGCCAATGAGTCGCTGCCTGAGCATTCCCAGTCCTGGATAATAAACATGCAATTTGCAGCCAAATGGATGGAACTACAGAAGCTCATCCTGAGTGAGCTAACCCAGACTCAGAAGGATGCACATGGCATCAATTCACTTATAGTAGGATTTTAGCCATATAGTACAGGATATCTGTACTACCACCAATGCACCAAAGGGAACATGGACATAGACTTTTTGCTTGTTTGTTTGTTTTTTAGTTTTCTCTCCCTAGCAATGAGACAGTTTTCACTGGTGGTACTGCCTTGTAGGCCCCCAGTGTATGAGGAGGCTCTTGGCCCTCATATGACTTCTGAACTGGGGCGAGGGACTGTTATGTAGAGACACTCCACTACAGAGGAGTGGGATGGAAGGGTTAGGGGGTAAAGGGTGGGAGGGCGGGGCTGGGAAGGGGGGAAAGAGGACAATATGATGGAGATGTAACCTGAAGCAACAAATAAATAAATTTATAAAAAATAAATAAATATATGACACACACAAAAAGTAAATAAAATAAACATGTGCCACCATGCCCAGCTTTGCCAAAAGAATCTGGGTATTGAACTCAGGTCCTTCCTTATGCTTGCTTGGCAAGCACTGAGCTAACTCCTCAGCCCTGTCTACGGTTTTCTGTTTCATCTGACATTATGATTTTAATATCAACACAAGTTAATATGTATAGATTTGGTCATTTTGCGTAGATGTACCAGTGAATATACCACAGCAGTTTGCCCACTAGGCTGCCACTGGTCATTTAGTTTGTCCTGATGTTTAATATTATGAGCAATAATTCTGTTCTTTTCTTGGGTCATGGCAAGCACTTTCCAGGAGCACAGGCCAGGAACGACAGATGCTATGTCTTAGTTTATACCCCTTTAGATGAAGTGTTGTCTTCTTCAAAGCACTCTGATGAATATGTATTCTCAATAACAACTAAAATGAAGTAACAAGCGAAAGAAAATACAAGCCACATATGAAAACACAGTGTATTGGAAAGCGTTAAAAAAGACAAAGATAATATGGAGATTGGGACGTGACCAAGAATAGAAAATTCCAACAATGTAAGGATGTCATTTCTTTTAAATTATCAGTTAATTTTATTCCATCCCAAGAGAAGACTTAGATAGGAATTTCACTTCTGATTCTGAGGTTTATAAGGAAATGGACGGGATGGAGAATAATTACAAAAATATTGAAGAAGAAAATCAAGCAAGTTGGCCTACAAAATATGTAATATGTAAATAAGATGATGTGGCATGGAGTTTGCCAGTGTAAACTCTAATCCAAAAGAGCAAAGCAGAGAGCCAGGAACTGACCACGCCCTGGAAGAAGCTGACAGAGATGGAGACGACAATGTGGGCCACTGTGGAAGAAATAAGCCCTGAAGCCGAGGGCTTTCTGACTAGTGTTAACAGTCTGTAGAAAAGATGAAATAGGTTCCCTACATCGAACCACACATAATTCCTTATAAATTGGAAACATAAATAGAAAATGCAAAGCTTTAGCAATGTTTAAGAGTCAGCAAAAAATAATGCATTTCTTATTTCAGTGTAGGGATTTCTTTTCAAAAAAGAGAAAATAGACACAATAAGGGAAAAGATTTAGAGTTTTGTTTACATTAAATCAATATATCAAATACATTTGAAAATATCATGAAAAGTGCATTGTTGAATCCCATATTTGCATTGAACATGCTTATACTCAAATGTATTTATTTGGGAAAGAAATCATTAAAAGTTTGTATAAAACCCTTCTTTTGGAGGGCTAGCAATGTCTCTCAGTTGGTGAAGTGTGCTAATGCAAAAAAAAAATATCTCTCACCTCTAAGGGGATAAGATACAGATTATTGAGAAGTCAGATGTGAGTGTCCATGACTGGGAATACAGGTTTGGGTTAACCCAGTGTCTTGGTTTCTTTTCCTGTTGTATGAAATACTCCGACCAAAGCAACTTAAGGGAGAATAGCTTTATTTTGGCTCACAGTTCACAGGCACAGCGCCTATCATGGCCAATAAGTCACAATGGCAAACACTTGAGGAATTGGTCTCCTTGTATGCACTGTCAAGAAACAGAGACAGATGACTGCTGGTGCTCAGCTCACTCTCTTCTGTATGGTCCTGAACCCTCACTGAGGCAGATCTTCCCACCTCAATAATGCAATCAAGATGATCCTCTTGCCCAGAGGTCCATCTCCCAGGTGATTCTAGATCTCATAAAACTGATGGTTGAGATTAACCATCACACACCAAGGTTCCAATGTGACAGTAGTTTCATGTAGCTTTTAGTAGTAACAGGACAGTCACAAATCAACATACTCTTCCAATGCACTGGTGGATACATTGGGTCTACTATAAGCCTCAAATGCCAACTGACAACATTCTTAGATTTGGGGTTGATGGAGACTTCTTCGTTGATTCCAAAGGACTTACCTAAGGGTCACAAGGATGTCAGGTTACAGACCAAAGTGGACAGTATATGGCCATTTAAGGAAACTACAGATAGGCCAAGATAATGTGTAATTAGGATATGAACCTGCAACATACTAACCTCTCCAAAATCACTGCAGGTGTAATCAGGTAATCCCCTTTGTAGATGTAGCTTCTTTCTGAGAACATTGGTTCACAGCACTTACCTAGAATGCTGAAAGCCCTGAGTTTAGTCATCAGTACTATGTAACCAGAAATCTTATCACTCAGTATCATAAGTTCTTGGGTACACATGGAGACCAGCCTGGGCTACATGAGACCCTGGTTCAAATCTCCATCCATAAATGATCCCCATGATCAATGTAAGTCTCCCCTTCTAAGTGAAGCCTTTCATGGATACAGGGTTGTGTTCCATGGGAGGTGGTGTCTAAATCTGGTTGAGTTGACCATGAAGATTAATCATCACAATGCTCACTTCCAATACAATGAATTGGCATCCCCAAAAGGGCAGGATTTAGAGAGAAAGTTCAGTGGGAAACGTGCTTGCTGAACCTACAGTAAAAAGTCAGGTGCAGCAAGCATGTGTCTGTAACCCCAATACTGGGAAGACAAAAGCAGGTGGGTCCAGGAAACCTAAATGGTTGACCAGCCTTGCTTAAATAGTGAGGGCCAAGTTCAATTAAAGACCCTGTCTCAAAATAACAAGATGGAGAACAATAACGAAATACATCAAATGTTACCCTCTTCACCTCCATCTCACCTCTACACACATAGGTCTGGGGAGAGGTGGAGGGAGGGAAGTGGAGAGATCAGAGGAGGGAGAAGGAGAGGGAATTTCAGACTCAATAGACTGGAAAAACTAAAAAATCACATAATACTAACTGTTGGTGATGAATCCAGGTAATGAATTGCTACCCATTGCAAGGGAACATATAAACCAGGCCAATTATTTTGGAAGATAAGTACTTTTTACTAATGTGTGGAATCCATGTATCTTATGACCTTAATAATCCCAGTGGTAATCATAGAGCCACATCAAACATTTACATATGTGGCCCAGGAGACAGCTCATAAGGATGTCCAAAACAGTCCATCTGTAATAGGAAAAAAATGACAAGTCAGTTTGCTATTGGCAAAGAACAAATAACAAAAGCAGAACAGAACATGCAAAGGATACTGTGCAACTGTAGCAAGAAAATCAGCCAAAGGTCCTTGGATGAACCACAAAAATAAAGTGTTGAGCACAGTTCAAGGAGTCACAGAGTGCACTATCATATCACATTAACATTTGAAAAACACATGAACTAATCAGATGAATACAGACATTATAAAACCATAAAGGAAATAAAGAGAATAAATATATGCAATTCAAATAGTGCTCTATTTCCACACTGGAAGACACAGGAGAGGCACACATCCCCAACTGTGGCTAATGTCTATTTCCAGAGCTGAGTGTTAACTATATGAAGATTATTTTTATCATTGCATCAAATTACCTAGATTTATGTGCATATATTCTATGTACTCACATATGAATAAATGTATGTAATATAGGGCTCACAACTAGAAAAAAAAAAGGAAATTCTACAAGGAAAAATGGCAAATGTTTTAAAAAGGTCATTTGACCAAGCTATGGGTGATCTGTACCAGATCAAAACAGAAGCTTCAAGTGTAATATACGTAGTGTCAAAAGTCTCATTCATTGTTTTGGGACACCAGTGCATACGTGAACAATTGGCATCTGGAACATAACACATACTTAATAAATCTGGTCACAAGGACGTAGGAAGGAGGTCTGAGAAAGGCCTGGTGGAGCTGCTCTACATTGTGAATAATTGATTCTACACAATAAACAGATTCCTTGTCATTTGAAAGGAGTTCATGGTTGACTTGTCTGAGGGAGAGCACTGTTCTCCTGTAGAACATAGCTCATTTGTGTCTTCACATTACTAATGGCTGCCCTGACAGCAAGAGCACACCGCTGAGACCTGCTTGTCAAACATCAACTACTAAGTTGTGTTATCATAGATTTTTTTTCTGATAGAGCAATCACTACTACTTACGAGGAATGACAGAAGCTGCCTGATAGTATTTAATCTAATCCAAAGGTATAAAAACTTTCCCAGCTATATGAGACTTAGAGAGACCCCAGAGGGTTTTTTTTTTTCCCTGAAGTCAGGACAGGAAGGAAAGCTCTGAGCATGTGACTAAGCTCTGACTGATGGCACCTTGGCTTTGCATGGGAATTGATATTGTAGTAAATAATCAATGTGTTGATTGCATGCCTCAGTCTGTAACTTTTTAATTAATTTTAAGTTGAATAAATATGAAATTATACTTACAAGATATTTCATTTTTATGGCTTCTTTTATTTTTTGAGATTATGACTATTACGTCATTTCCCTTCTCTTCCTCCATTCAAGCCCTCCTATAAACCCCTCTTTGCTCTCCTTCAAATTCGTGTCCACTTTTTCACTAATTGTTGTTACCTGCATATCAAAGTACAAAAATGATGATTAAAAGCCCTGCTACATATCACACAGCTTTAAAAGAAAACAAAAGTTTAATGCAATCATAAAAGTTTCTTCTGAAAATTTCCTTTCACTGTGTGTGTGTGTGTGTTCTTTTCCATATACAACTTACTCCAGGGATTAATCAGGCATGGAGTTGTTGGTTTATCTGACGACTGCAAGTCACTGGCCTTTCCTAATTATTGGCTGAACTGTTCCATTCATTTCCACACACTCTAGAATTGACTGAAAGTCTCCTTTGCTCCACACCTTCGCCCTTCTTTTTCACCCCTCTTATGGCTTAGCAGGCATCACACTCTTTAATGAGCCTGATGCGAATCATACTTCCAACTAACCGTAACTCTGGTTTTGTCCTTCTACTGCCCATATACTTAGAACTATCTACACCCACAATTAGAGGTTAGTGGCTGTGTTGAGTTGGAACATGGTCTTAGTTATCAAAGAACAGGGTTTGCAAAGGCAGATAACTGTTCCTCAATAAGCTGATGATGGATGACTATGAGGAGGAAATCATGATGTTTGTAGTAGAGGTAAAATATTACATTTGGCACCATTGGGAAATCACACAAGTTTGTGGGTTTCTGACTTTATAACTACAAGATATTTGGATAAAAGCACACTTACTTAAGGTGACATGTGAATTCACAATCCAAGGGGAAAGCCTCGTAAAAGTAACATAACATTAAATACATCTTACAAGAGAAGTATTTAACTTGGCAAGATTAACAAAATAAAACACATGGGTTGGATTTCCCTTAAAATACACAGTGGAATAACATGTGCTCAGTAAAATATTATTCTGTTTTTGCCAAACTAGAAACATCTGAAAATAACCTAAGAGCTTTCCTTAGACCACGGCCTGTTTCTGGCTCTGTCTGCCACTTAATTAAGTGTTGTTTTGATAATGAAGTGCATCAGGGATGGGGCATCCAGCCTACAAACCATTCATTTTGAGTTAGTTAAGACAAAGACAATAGTATTGACATGAAAAATGCTTGATTTCATAGTCTACCCTTCTTAGCATGTATTTCATGTCAGTCTTAATAGCTGTGTTGGTTTGACTACAAAAGGTCCCCACATGCTCATATATTTGAATGCTTGGTCATTAGGGAGTGCACTATTTGAGAGGGATTAGGGGATGGGTCCTTGTTGGAGTAAATGTGTCCCTGCTGGTGGGCTTTGGGCCCTGCACCTGGCCTTGGATGTGGGGACTGTGGGTGGCTGTGCCAGCCCTGAGGGAGGGAGTGTGGGTGAGCCAACCCTGCCTTCTATCTGCTTTATGGTGTTGTCGAGAGAGAGATCCCTTTTTCTCTCTTGCCATTGCCACAAATAGAAGCCTAAAGAATGTCCCTGATGGGGTCTTCAAAGCAGGAGAACTGATCCAACCCCTTATCTGCTGCAGCACTCAGGAGAGCAGGCCCTGCAACAGGGGAATGCAGGCCCAGAACAGGGCTTTAACTTGGCCAATCCCATGGATGAACTGCTGGAGTGCATGAAGAGGCCAGTTCCACAGACCCAAAACTACAGGATCTCCATGACACAGGACAATAACAGCATATCTGAGAGGAGTTCAAGTGAGGTTCCTGTATTGACAAGTAGTAGAAGCCAAAGGCCTCATACCAGACCAAGGAGTCATTATAGTGAATGTTTGCAAGCAAAAAAAAAAAAAATGTTGACAAAATGAAATATTGTGGGACACACTGAGACACACTACAGCTTCCACAATGAGATTTGTTTATGCAGGGGAAGTTTTCAAGAATGAAGGATGGGTCTGCGGGGAGGTGGGAGAGGAGAGGGAACAGGGTGCACGATGTGAAATTCACAAAATAAAAAAACAATTAAAAGAAATTTTTTTCTAAAAAAAGAAAATTTACTCATTGTTTTCACCTGGAAGTTTACGTGGAAATCTCTTATGGTGGTTCCAGGTTAAAACAATTAGTTCTAAGGTGCCCCTTGCAACCATGACACACTTACTCATGAAGAACCAGAGTTATGTATGCTGGTAAGGCACAATTCTATTTTTGACATCTTTCAAAGGAAGTATTGCTTCACAATGTAAAGTCTTCAATTTTTGCTGTGTGTATATGTATGTGTATATATACACACATGTCTGTATGCATATACACATGTGTATATTGTGTGTGTATGTGTGTGCATGTACACATGTACAGATACAGGGGCACACATGTGGAGATCAGAGGACAACTTCCAGGAATCAGCTCTTTCATCCTGCCATGAGGTCCAGGGATAAACTCAGACCGCCACACCTGTACCACAAGTATTCTCATCTACTGGGCTATTCCACTGGCCTCTCACCCTTGAACTTTTAAAACTAATTTTTTACAGCTGACACAAAAATACCTACAAATGCTAAGTACATACATAATAAAATTCAGTATATTCCTATAATATATATTTTTATCTAATCATGTGAAAATGTACCTTTAGCCAGATGGTGATGGTGCATGCTTTTAATCCCAGCACTCAGAGGCAGAGGCAAGAGGATCTCTGTGAGTTTGAGGGCAGCCTGGTCTGCAGAGTAAGTTCAAGGACAGCCAGGGCTACGAAAGAGAAACTCTGTCTTGAAGTGTCAAGACAGAGAGAGAAAGAGAGAGAGAGAGAGAGAGAGAGAGAGAGAGAGACTTTATAAATATATTCAGAATGTAAAATGTATTTAATCTCAACACTTATCATAAAAAGGCACATTAACACAGAATGTAACACATTCATTCACCACTACATGAAATCAAGGTATTTTTTAAAGTGTTGTCAGATGTGAGACCAAAAAAAAAAAAAAGTCCTTTTTATGACCATACTGATTGGTAATATCATTTTGAAGTGTAATTTTCCAGTGTTTTGCAAAATTAAACTTTTTCTTTTTTTTTTTTTTTTTGGTTTTTCGAGACAGGGTTTCTCTGTGTAGCCATGGCTGTCCTGGACTCACTTTGTAGACCAGGCTGGCCTCGAACTCGCAAAGATCCGCCTGCCTCTGCCTCCCAAGTGCTGGGATTAAAGGCGTGCGCCACCACTGCCCGGCAATTAAACTTTTTCATATCTGACTACCCGGGATTTTCCTTCTAGGTATGAATATTAGACACATTCCCTCTATTGTGCAAAACAAAGCCTTGCAAAGATATTCTTTCTGATGTGTGTTTAACAAGTATTCATGTAGCGCTTACTACATTCCAGGCATAATTCCAAGAAGGATATAAATATTACCCCACAGAATCCTCGTAGCTACTTTATGAAGCAGGCCACATTAAAATCTTTACCCTGTTAAAAGATCAAATATTTACAGGGAAGGGAGCAAAGCAAGCCCGATTCCTCCCCTCTGTACATCCAGAATCCTTTTGAAACGTCTCTCAACATAAGCAAAAATGTGAGTCAGAACCAGCTAGAAAAATTTGTGAATTTGGCCAGAGACAGTGCCTGGATTTTGGAGCAAGAAGATAAGAATCAGCCTTCCCCTTCGAGAAGGCAGCCCTGGGGGCTGGCTGCCCTTCTGCTGCCTCATGGGGCATACCACACTTTTTCCAAGAAGAGGACAAAGCCGATGAGTGAAAAAGTCAAAGGCTTGTTAGCATCCATAAAAAGTAACAGTGCAGAGAGTTTCACAGGTTCTCATGGAAAGAGAGCAATCAGTACACAGGCGTGATGATGGCAACCACTTTGGACTTCTGGGAAGAACTGCCGTGAAACTTTGACAGGCCTTAACATTTATCTGATGGCATTTGTCACGATATCATCACCCTTTTACTTGATCTGAAGTTCTGAATATTTCCTTTTGATCAGGTGGAGTTTTAGTAAAATATCAGTGGTAAAGAATTTGCAGAAGACATTTGAACTCCACAAAGTGAACAGTAAAAATCCATCAGCAAACCTGTTAATATTTCTGTCAGTCTCTAGATGAAAATAATTTCAAAACACTTAATTATCTTCCTGTGTAGGTAATGGATGCATTAAAGCTCCAAAATTGGTAATACTCTTTAATATCTATTTTCTGTTTTTCAACCAAAGTTCTCTTATTGGGTGTTTTGTTTTCTGATTAGTATTCAAAACGGTGGATTTCCCATCTGGCTCCTTATGTAGGCTTTGTCTTTGTTGATCCCTCCCTGCCCCTCCCAGCACCCCCCTCCAAACCCCCTACCCCTGGGCTTCCTGCCCCTCTAACCCTTGGTTAGATTTTGCTTCATGTATGTGTGTTCTGCTACTCCACTCCTTCCCCTCCCTGTAAGGTTTTTTCCCCAAAGGTCCCCAAACTTTCATGATCTGCACCCCCCATATATGCTTCACACACATCAAAAGTGAAACCCAAGTTCACACAGGAGAGGAAAGGTTAGCTTTGACTTTCTAGATCTGGGATACTTCATCAAGCAAAGTTCCCCCATTCACAGTTAAACAGGTTGGTTTTGATTTCCCAAACAGTGTCTCTAAAACATAAAAGTACTGGCACTTCAGTCACTCCATTCTGTTGTCCAAGTCAGATACGTAAAATTATGTATATTGTGTTTTCAAATGAAATTTTATTTTTGTTTTCAAGAATAAAACCCGATTTATACTGAAAAAAAGATCAAATATTTAAAAGTAAAATTAAGAATACTACCCAAGGTTACATAACTAGTAAATATTAGGATATGAACCTAGATGGCCCAGCCGAAGTCCAATCTTTCCACCAACTCCGCACTGTAGCTCAGGTTTTATTTGTTTTTGTTTTGTTTTGTTTGTGATTTTTATTTTTTATTTTTACTCTTTTTTTTGTGTGTGTGAATACATTGTATGTCCCAATAGCAGCCCCCCGCCCCTACTCCCACTCTCTTCCCTTATCCTCTCCTCCTCAG
>CAJQZJ010012070.1:4816290-4880334 GCA_907164525.1 Lophiomys imhausi | reverse complement strand
AAAAAAAAAAAAAAAGAAGGGAAGAGGATGGGGGGGTTGAGGGGGAGGAGGGTGGAAGGGTGGGACTGGAGGGGGGAGTAGGGAGGGGATTGTGATTGAGATGTAACTTGAAGAAATAAAAAATTATTAAAAAAAAAAAAGCTAGGCTCCATGCAGATTTTAGGTTAGTTATACAGGCTGCAAGGCTGGAAGAGCTGTAACACCGTTCTCTCACTTTGATTGCCAGCATCCATGCTGACACACTGTACCCTTTTCCAGCCTTACTCCTCCCTTGGGTGCAGAGCCAGGGAGGCAGGTGTTGGGATATTTTGTTTCCCTCACTTTGCTGTTGTCTCAGGTCTGTGGATCTTACAAGGTTTCAACTTTTCCCCTGTTGGTTTCCAGAATCCTCCACGATCACTCATCTTAGTATTCAGCTGTACAACTGTTTTTCCTGATCTGTGCAGAACAGGTAAGTGCAGGTTGCCTCTATTTGGCACCTTGAAGGGCCCTTTACTGGAGCTTTTTGTTTTTTCATATTGACACAATGATAGAGATGTCTACCCTTTTATCCCCGGTACTGGTAATTTGTACCTTAGCTCTGGTTTTTCCAATTGTCAAGCTACATAGTTTTTCCTAGCAAAGGGATATTCTGTCCTTTTTACTCTGCTGCTACCATTATAACTAGAAACTTTTTTTTTTACAAATTTAAAATAAAAAAGTAGCATCTCACCCCAGGGGTTTCTTTGCTGTTTGTATATTCCTTTCTACATAAGAACTGTTTTCAGTATAGAATTATTATTTTACTGGCGCATTCATACAGAAATCCCTTATGAATTTTCTAAATTGAATTATTCCTTTGTTCTAATAGTAAACCAGAGCTGGAAATACACAGATGAATTCAATCCTGGCCCTTCTCCTTGAAGACTTGTCAGTTACTGGGAGAGAATACCATGATTCAGATGTGCAATTACCCTGTAAAGACATAGGAAAAATGACATAGGTTTGTCTCCAGATAGGAGAAGGTAGGATTTATGGTAACAGGGTGAGGTGCATAGTCAGGGTATTTCTTGCTGAAAGGCCAGCAGGAGAAAGGCGTAGACAGGATAATGACCATGTTACCAGTCTGTGTTTCCTAGTTACAAGCGACAGAAGCAGCTCTTGTCTAATTACACTGCAACGACTTTTATTAAAAGCATAACAGGAGTTTGTATAGTTCTTAGGACAACTGGAGCTTCAACAACTGATGAGAGCAGGCTGTGAGAAAGCTGTTGCTCTAACTTCTGAGGAACACCACCACTGCCTTGGCCCCATGGGTGCCAACGCCGAGCCTAGGGCTTGACTCAGCAACCCTGTCTGACCATAAACCTTAGAGGTTGCTCTCCCAAAGTCAATGGCAGCCTGGTTTCTGCCCAGCTGCTTGTCTTCAGGTTCTTTGCTTCTAATCACAGTCTTCCCTGGAAAACCCTCCTGAGCTTGAGTTGACTTCTACTTAGACAAAGTTGATTCAACAACTTAGGCTCATGCAGCATATCAAGCGCCATCCCAGACTCCAGGGAGCAACTGAAGATACAATCTCTGCCTTCTTAGGTTTGGGTTTGTGTGTGCATATAAATGTATATATGTGTGTGGAGACCATAGGTCAATGTCGGGTGTTGTCTACCTTATTTTTGAGACACAGTCTCTTATTTGTCCTGGAACTCACTGTTTTTGTAAGGCTGCCTGGCCAGTGAGACTCGGGATTCTACCTATCTGTACCTCCCTCGTCCTATGGTTACAGCTGTGTTCCATCCACCTGGCCTTTTTAATGCAGGTTGTAAGAAATAAACTCACAATACACACTTTACCAAAGTTTATAATTCAGAATGGGGTTGTGAAGGGGAAGGGAGAAAAACAGAGGCAGAGATGGAAAGGGAGGGAGGAGGGGAAGGAGGAAAGAGAGGAGAGAGAGAGAGAGGGAGGGACAGAAGGAGAGGAGGAGGAGGAATATGAGAATGGTGTGTATGGTAACTATTCACAAGACATAGATCAGGAGCAGAGAGAGTAGGCTGAAAACCCCGAGCAGAGAAGATATAACCTTCAAAGACTCTTCACTAGTGATCTGCTCTCTACCCCCTACAGGGTCTATGACCTTCAAAACAGTGCCACGAGCAGGGGACCAAGTCTTCAAAACATGAGGTTGTGACAACATTCCAGATTCAAATCCGAAGCAGGAGTTAAGTCAGTAGACCTCTAGGGGAAGCCATTTGAGACAGAGGCAGGAGCAAATGCACAGGCCTCTTAAAGGAAAAGCAAGGTCATTTATGCAACTTCAGGGAAGCCAGAGTAGAGCTAACAAAAGCAAGAGATGTTGACAATGTGTAGTAAGCAGGAGCTCTGGGATTGCAGATCACTGCATAGAACTTGGGCATGTGGGAATGTGGGCATGCCTGTGTGGAGGCTGGAGGTCAGTCTCAGGTGTTGTCTGCTTTGTTTATGAGATGGGAAAACATTCCATTGCAGGAGAAGTCACTTATGATTTATAATTTAATATGATCATTCAGAAGCACAACAAGGCATGTCAACCCTTCGACATTGCACCACAACTTTTCACCTAAAATTCATACTTGAAAAATCACATAATTGAGTTACAAAAAATAAAAATTGTAGAGATGAAGAAATGGCTCAGCAGTTAAGAACACTTGATGCTTTTGCAGAGGACCCAAGTTTGGTTCCCAGCACCTACACTGGGTGGCCAAAAACCACCTGTAACTCAATGGCCTCTTCAGGTATATGTACACACACATACAGACACATATACATACCCACAATTTCTTATTTCAAAATAAATATTTAAAAAAAAATCAAACAGCAAAATGTTTTGAGTAAATTTACTGTTTTGCATTGGGCTGCACCCATATCCTTCGTTGCATGTGGCTGGTAAGGATTTTGCAAGAGAATAATCAAGTGTATTGACTGAGCTGAGTTCACACCTAGAAGTATTGCTTGAGAATTCTTTCCAAGGTCCCTCCAGTTTGAGAAAAATTCATTTCTGAGTGTCCAAAGCAATAAGGGCCCTGATTTCTCCTTAGTTTTTGATGAAGCCACCCTTAGCTCCTAGAGGCCACTCCTAGTTCCTTGTCCTATGTACTTTTCCACACTGACAGCTACTTCACTGAACCAGAAAGGAGAACATTCAAACTGGGTCCAGCAGCATGATGGTGTCTGAGATAACAAGGGAGCCATGAGAATAGCGTTCTAGTCTCCTGGTAAGACTCTGTGTTAGAAGAAAGTCTCAAACTCTGCCATACCCAAGGAGGGAAAGTTACCCTAGAGCACACAGACAACAGTGCTATCACTGAGGATCACTGTAGGCACTACTAACCCCAGATCATAAGAAATATTTATTAAGCATCTGAAATAGAGAGCCACTGGTACGGATGGGGCAAGGACAGAGGGGAGTACAGGATGGCCCTCTGCTTTCCCATCTAATTGCCTGGTTAAGTAGAACAGGCTTTTCACACAAAAGAAAACTATTTGCCATGAATAATGAGTCTTCTTGAATTGGGGGGCAAATGGTATTGGTTTCACCATCATATATTTATGAAAATAGCTTTATTATAGTGAAACAAACTAAATAAACCTTAGCCACATAGCCTTACTCCCCAGTAAAAAGTTTAACTGCTACAAGTTTGATCCCCATGCAATTTTGCTGAGCTAAAAAGAAGTCTCTTATTATTTTTGCATTTCTATGGCTACAATGGACTCTACCTGAGCTGAGAGATTTAACAAAGAAATAGTGTACTTGACAAAATGTAAAAGCAAACAAACAAAAACCAGTCTTATTGAGTCCCAGCATGGTGCCACATGCCTGTAATCCCAGTACTTATTGTGCAGACAAGAGGATCTCCACGAGTTCAAGACCAAACTGAGCTATGTAGAGAATTGTAGGCCAGCTGGACTTCACAGAGACACTGTCTCTCTTATTACTCAGAGAGTACAGCTATTCAAAGGCAAAAGTCGCCCAGTAATTCTTGGTGCTTATCTGTACTTCACCCTTTTAAGATTACCTTAGCATTTACTTACTATTTATAAAGGAAACATCATCTTCTGGCTTTATGGTTTGGAGATAATATTTCTGTTTATTTGTTTGTTTGTTTGTTTGTTTGTTTGTTTTAGTTGTGCCAAAGTAGAGGACAAAGCAGAGACATAGCAAACTCTGTAAAACCAAACAACTGGCAAACCTGTGTTCATGGAAGGCTTTCAAGAGCCTATCTATCTGGGTTCATGCCAGGCACTGTCATCCTGGGAGTCTGGGAGGTTCCATGGAAGTATTAGAGAAGTGAACAAGTTAAAAAAAAAATCTCATTTTTACAAACCTGATATGAGCTACTCCGAAGGACCTCATTCCTTTCCAAGCCTTTCCTCTCCAGCAGATTGTCAGTGGAGGGCTATCACTGTCATTCAAGGGGCACATTTGTCACAAATGTACCCTGGTGAATCTGTGGGTTCACCAATGCCCAAGATGTAGTTGCACAAGAGTCTACCTGCAAACCTAGGTCAAGCCAACTCTGTCAGGCAGATTATTTTCTCCCCAATGGAAGCAGCAGAAAAGGCAAAATCACTCCCATTATGTAACACTGTGTTGGCATACATGGAAAAGAAGTCTTTAGAGGAAGCTAGCTTAAAGGGCTCAAATGAAGTCACTGGATTTCTTAGCGGCAATATGGCTTGGTATCTTCTTGTCATCAAAATCAGCTACAAAGATAATTCCCACTGAGATCAAGCATTTGCCTTTGTTTTCTAATTGACTTGGAGTGGCCTGTATGGATTTCCTAAAATAATCACTATTATCAGGACAATGCTGTTCTTTGGTTGCTGAGATCATTTAGGGCCCATCTTGTGTATGGGCATCAACTCTACCCAAAGAATGTGGCTTCCCAGGGAAGATTGAGAGCAATTATGACTAGAATAATAGGATGTTGGTTGGCAAACAGGAAAAAGTAATCCACACTATCTAAGTGTGGCTTTTGTATACACAGAAAAAAATTTGCAAGTGACAAAGACAATATATTTGGTTGTGTATCTTACACCTCACTTTTCCCCTCTTCTCTGTCGCACTGCACTGACCCAATCTGGATAAAAGCTCTAGAAAGAAACAGAAATGCTCTGCGTAGGCAAAAACCTCAGATCAATAAAGGAAGAACGCCCACTTCATACCTGTTAGGGGAGAGAAAAGCCTCCTGATGCATCAGTCCACTGGTACCACCAATTAATTTATGCATTAGAGGTTTTGCAGTACATTCTCCTTTAAAGACAGAGATCTATGGAGACACAGGGCAGCTTGTAAGGAATCCCCTAGGCATTAAACTGAAAGACATTTCTATATTTGGGAGGTAAAGAAAATGAGTTAGCAATTTCAACAAACACAAGAAGAAACCCTCCTGGCTTAGAAAAATCCCTGGGGCTACTAGGGATGCCCCTGTCAGTCACTCAGTGTTTCACTAGCAATACTGATAGTGTAGTTAGACGACTGCTCCTTCAGAGCATTTTGCTTCTATCATATTTGGTATTTTTCTACTATCACATTTGACTTAAATGTTATCTCATTCCATGACCCCCACATCTCCACACCTCTTTCCTTCATGCCTGCATAAATGCCCCACATCTGATATTAACCTAAAACTTCCTTGATTCTTTAAAGGGAGTTATTCATTAACAAAACCTAAATTACTGGTTGGTAGCAAATCCAATTCTTTCACACTACAAATTGGCTCAGAGAAACTCTTCTAAAATCTACCGAAGAAGTAAGCAAAGTTTTGTGTCAATTGTTAGATCTAAAGCAGAAGTCTAGAAAGGGGAGAAAAGTTATTCATTCGCCTGATACCACATGGTGAGTCCAACAGGAGGGACTCTAGTACAGTGCTGGCTTGACAAGTACACAGGGACGTGCCAGCAGCCACCACCGACAGGACAGGCAGGCGCTGCAGGGCTGCCTCTGAGCATGGTCCTGGGTGTCAGCTGAAGTGTTCCAAGGATCAAGCACTTGCCTTCTGTTGCCTGCACCTGCCAGTGACCCCGTGCTAGGAGGTATGGCCGCCTTCTTCACTGTCCTTTTGTTCAGCAGAAACAAAGACTAATCAAAGTAAAGGCCAGAAACTGCAGGGAGCCAAGAACGGAGAGGGGTTGGGAATGTAGAGCAGAGAAACTTCCAAGGGCTGGCTGTTTATGCAGATAAAGTGCATTTAGGAGCAGTGTGGGTGTGTATGCTTGAACATGTATGCGTACATCAGTTTTTAGGGTGAGAATATCCACTTCTCTGTGGGTGATTAAAACATGTCTCTAGGACCAGATAACTGTGCTGGACTCCTACTGTACACATTGTTGTTTTACTCTGTAACTGTGGCCTTCTTTCCACACGTTCGTTCATCTTAAGAAGTCTTTTGCAGTGAGAAGATGAACTGATCCTGCTATTATTTTTGCAGAGGGCTACGTAGCGTCATCCTAGGCAGTGGGCTGCACACTCGTTGGTCCTTTTCATCATTGCTGCTGTGTGCATCTTACAAATCATAATCTCTTCTAACCACTTCTTTGGTCTTTCAAACGCACATTTAAATTGGTATAATGATAATTGGGCTCAATGACATCCATTTAAAAAAATTTAAAGGTTGTAAAGATAGGAGATTATTTGACTAGTTCATATATCAGAGTAATGTTAGAAATTTAAATGAAGCAATCATACACTCAATACTGAGTGTTCCTCATGGTTTGAGAATTTAGAAATGTTTTCTGGAAGAAATAAGCCCAGTAGAATTTGGATTTGGATTTTCAAAACCAAGACATGTGTTGTTCTGAGAAAATATGAGCTGCCAAAAGTTCCAGGTGAGAATGGGCAAACTATGGAAATAATCCTGAAAGGCCATGAAGTTCTCAGCTTCAGAAAGTTTGTTAGATTTGATAAGTTGCCTCTCATTGCTCATAAAGGGAAACAGTTCTCCATTTGTGTTCAAAACTTGCAATTTGTATTTAAAATTACATGTTTTGAGCTTTTGACTGGATAGATGACAAAACTTACATTTTGTATGTTCTTATGATGTGCGTGCTACAAATTTGGACTGTATGAAATCTGGCAAAAAAAAAAAAAAACCTGAGGTATGAGTCTATTAGAATTGTTTGGAATAATCCAGCATTGGAGGCTTTTGGCACAAGTGAAATGTAGCAACATGCCACAGCAGAGGGACGCAGAGCTGCCCAGGGAACAATAGCCATCTGTGGGAAGGGTTGAAATATATTCGGGTGATTCCCATGGGAACGCCTGTAGTCTTTTCACACTGTGTGAAAAAGATGTTCCTTAAAAAGAATCTTTAATCTTTTCTTTCAAGAGAAAAAAAATCTATATGGGAAATTCATTCAAAGTTTCCTAGCATCCAAATGGGCCTAAGTTAGTCAGTAGGCATGTTTAACTCAGGTAAATTAAACGAAAATGCTTTGATACAGTCATGTTGTCCAAAATATAAACCTCACTATTCTAGAATTTTCTGAAGTAGGAAATCAGTCATGCCTATTCTAACCTGAGTTGTAAGGTAGAGGCTTGAATTTGTCAGAACAAATTGGCTTCCTGAGTTAATTATGTTTATCAAAAACTTCCCCTAAAGAGCTTTCTATGTTCTGGTGGCACTATTCCAACGTTAAAGGGAGGGAGCCCTGTGGTTACTTCCATACAGAGGAATCTACAGACCCATGATGGAGTAAATTATTAATGTATTTATAAGTGAACAATAAGTATAGGTCACCTGGAAAAGTCCTGGTTCCCTGGAAGGGCATTCCCTTCTACCTGGTAAACAGCAGAGTAACTATTATACTAATATGGAAAACACAGGCATGTGGATTACCCAGCCATGAAAAATCTAAGGTACATCTCATCCTAGTCTGTTTCTGATCTGTAAACTAAAGCACTGTTATTATTAAGCCATGGTGGACCTAAGAAGGACCACAGTAAGGCTACTTCTCCAAGAAATAAGAGTTGTTCCCAAAGCCACAGGAATGTAATCAAGTTAGTGGAATTTGTATGATACAAATTAACTTTACCCAGACCTAAGATTGAGGAAAAATGCAACTAAAATACATTAATGACACAAATAGGAAAAAACAAAACAATGACAACAACAAGTGTCTTTATGCTAAGGACTGAATTTAATTAACAGTATCATGGAGTTTTGACTTTTAAAAGATATGACATAATGATATGCTAATGGAAAATTATCTATAAGAATAAAAATATTGGCCGGGCGGTGGTGGCGCACGCCTTTAATCCCAGCACTTGGGAGGCAGAGGCAGGCGGATCTTTGTGAGTTCGAGGCCAGCCTGGTCTACAAAGTGAGTCCAGGACAGCCAGAGATATTCAGAGAAACCCTGTCTCGAAAAACCAAAAAAAAAAAAAAAGAATAAAAATATTTGCCTAGCACTTGGGAAGCAGAGGAAGGTGGATCTCTGTGAGTTCAAGGCTTGCCTGATCTATAAGGTGAGTACCAAAACAGCCAGGGTCACACACAGAGAAATCCTGCCTCGAAAAAACCAACCAAACAAACAACAGGGCCTGGAGGCTTACAGTTATAATCCACCTGCTCAGGTGCTGAGGTAGGCAGATCTCAAGTTCAAGACCAGCCTGGCTGCAGAGCTCGAAGCCAAGCTGGGCAATTTAGTGAGACACTGTGATACTGTCCCAAAATAAAAATTGAAAAGAAGGCTGAGGATATAGCACAGTGATAGGCTTTAGGTTTCATCTCCAGTTCCAGAGAAGCAGAAGAATGCTCTAAAGGACAGTCCTGATGCTGGTTTTGTTTCTACAGCCTGGGAGAGGCTAATTCACTGCCCAGGTCCCCATTGCAACGTGGCATAGCTGAGGCTGCCACAATCTTCCTGCTCTTCCTGCTGGCATTTATGGAATGTCAAATTCCCAACCCCATGTTTAAAACATTTAAGAACACTGAACAAAATTTAGGGATTTCAAAACCAGCAATCAGAAGAGCAAAGTCAAAGAACTCTATTCTAGTCCATCAAAGTGGGAGACTTCAGCAGCCATATCTTATAAGCTGGAAAATTACTAAGAAAAATAGTTGGAGCTCATGACTGGCATCTCCATTTTGCCAAGGAACTCTTCATGTGAACAGTTCTGCCTGTGAGGACAGTGTGAAATATGACTGAATGCCAAGTGTCTAAGGAGATTTATGACATTGTTCTTCAGAATGTTGTTTGCAGCCCATGACCTACCTTTGTGGGGAGCACTCCTGGGGACACAGTGTCTATATCTCTGTCATCCTGAACATAGATTTACCTGCAGGAGAGCTGCCTTCCCGATCCGACTGAGGGAGGATCTGATTGGCCAAGATCAGATCCTTGACCTGCTACAGGAGCAAATTATAGGTTAAAAGAATAATTTTTTTTAATATAGTTTTAAATGTGCACCCAGCTCTTTAAACAATTCAGAGGCTGGGTGAAGTATACACACATTTAGTCCCAGAACTCAGGAGACAGAGACAGACAGATGTGTGTCTGTTCTGAGTTCAAAGCCAAGCTGATCTGAATAAGGAGTCTTATCTAGGCCAACCAATGCTACACAGTAAGACTTTGTTTAAAAAACAAAACAGGGACAGCTTAGATGCCCCCCCCCCACACACACACACAAACACACACATTTGGGTGTCAATAGATTAAGCAAGATAAACATTTTTCTGACTCTGCAACGACACTTAAAAATACAATCCATAACATCCATGAGGCATGTAGATTAGCACTTCTCAACCTGTGGGTCGCGGCCCCTTGGGAGTCAAATGACCTTTTCCAAGGGGTCGCATCTCAGATATCCTGCATATCAGATGTTTGCATTATGATTCCTGACAGTTGCAAAATTACAGTTAAGAAGTAGCAACAGCAACAAAAAAATAATTATGGTGGAGGGCGGCCACAACATGAGGAATTGTGTTAAAGGGTCCCAGCATTAGGAAAGTTGGCAGCCACTGATGGAGATGGTCACGAAGAACCTCCCTGAAAATGGAGTGGAAAATTAAACGTGTGGTTTCATGGAGCAAGTTCGTTCCATCCACTAGTTAAAAAAAAAAAAAAAAATCCCTGTGTCCTCAGACTTCACTGACATTAATGTAGAGGCCGGGTGAGGGGGTCATTTCTTCCAGGTTGTGTCTCTACCCACACAAGGCTCTGTGTTTTGAACTATGTCTCACTGGGTTTCCTGCTCCCGCTGGGGCACGGCCATCCCATCCCTGGCTCCAACCTGGCCTACCTACCAGACCGGCTTCCTGCGTGGCTTCCCCACCCCCACCCAATCTCGGAAGGGAAAGTGTAGATTTCCACGAACACAGGGCTTTCTTTCTTCTCGGGCTGCCTTTGTGCTTGAGGTAGCTCTGCCCCCGAGCCAGAGCAGCCAGTCACCTGACCAGCCCCGGGAGCAGCCAGTGGCTTCCGCTGAATTCCTGGAATTCTTCCACGCGGCACAGGCGGTTGGACAGCTGCGGGGTCACGGAGCTGCACTGGGGCCAGCAACCACCCCCTTCCCCGGGCTAGAAACTTTCCACCAGGGACAAGAAGTGAGTCTTGGAGGAGTAGCTCTCAGGTAAACTGAGTTTGTGGGGAAAGCTGCGACTCCGTGCAATGGGTCACTCCACGCAGAATCATGACTCTTTTGTCACTGCCTGGTTTTTTTTTTTTTTTTTTTAAGGAAAGTTAACGTGTCAACCGTCACCTCCTTTAAAAAAGCAAACAAACTAATTTAAAACTAAGAAGAGAGAGTAGGCCTCAAGTTAGGTTCACTTACACATCGAGGGGAGCAAATTATGAGAGAAATGAAAAACTCAGAGTAGAGATACAACTTAAAAAACGGATTTCTTCTTGGTTTTGTATGACCTCAGGGACGCCGTTTAAAGTTATGAGTCCTGTTCTAAAGCCACCTGCAAGGTTAATGGGCACACTGAGAAGTGTCTAACCAGGAGCTTAGTGCACAGAAAGGATTTGAGTATGCATACATATGCACATGCATGTTTCCTTGTGTGCACATGTGTCTACCAATCATGTAGGTATATGCATATATCTGGTCCACAGCACTACAATATCTGTAATGATAAGTAGTTCAAATTAGGCAGACTTGACCAGGCTCTGGCCATGTCTTCGGTTTCAGTTACAAAATAAACAAGCAGGAGAAACCAGACATTTAAGCAAAGCACTGAACAGAAAATAAATAACTGCTTTGCCAATCCTAATTCAGAAAAGTGTCTATGACTATTCAAGGAACTGAGAGGGCTCTGTACCTGGAAACCTATAGCTTTCTGTCCTCCCTCTACAACTGTTCTTTCAGGTTTTCATTGTATGTCTTGTCACACTCTAATGACTCTAAACTTGGGAAGCACTCAGAATAATGCTGGAATACGGCAAAAACCAGCCGTTGGTTGCTTAGAGTGAAAGACAAGGGTTGCATTCATTTCTTGCCTATGGTAAAGGATCATGCCTGACACCCTTTATCAAAAGACAGGCAAAGAAGGGATTATTTGATCACAGTTCTGTGTGATACAAGAGCTCTCAAATTGAGGACCCATAAACTCAGAGTGGTTTATTGATGGATAAATAACCATATGGAAATCTGACTGGGCAGAGAGGGACTAATATAATGCTACTAGACGGCATAGGGAAAGCCAGCAAGGCCTCTCTCCATAGATCTTTCTTCGACTCTCTGTGTATCATTTCTTCTTCTTGGTTTTGGGACACAGCCCCTTCCAGAGTGAAAGTCTTGCTACCAGAAAAGCTGTGTTAGAGAATTTCATAGCTAGCACCAACACAGAAAGACAAGAGAAGATTAGGCTGATTTTCCTTGACTTTATGGTTTGCTATGGGGAAAGGGGCTCCAGTTTCTGTGGGTGGCCTGCCTTAGAGAACAGAGATTCTAGTTTCTGTAGCTTCCCTTTTGCAGGGAGAGAAGGAGAAAAGGAATCAGGAGACAGGAGGACACAAGGTCATAGTGAAACTTTACTCCAATGCTGCTTCTAGCGCCTTCACGTTGGGGTATTATTTTCTTAATCCCAATTGTCTCGTATAACAGGGAGGTCTTTTAAAAGATCAACTTTGATCTTTAATATAGCCTGGTAGAACAGGCCTGCATTAGTCCCATGTTTGCAGATAAACTGAGGAAAAGTATGCACTAATGGTCCTACAACTGCTAAGTACACAAACCAAGCCTAGTATCCCATCCTAACCTTAAAAGCATTCCTTACTCTTAGTTTAGCATATTTGCATTGAATGATATCGGTAAATACCTTGGTATCCAAGAAGATGTTACTCAAATGCCACTTCTTCTACAGGGCCTTTGTATCACCTTCTGCTCATGGTGGCCTGCCTTTGAGTCCCTTGTACCCATTCACACTTTTTTATAACACCCAGGAGACTTTTCTCTAGATCATCTCCACATTGCAGACTATTTAGTTGAATCATTATCTTAAGGGAGAACGGCCTCTTTTGGCTTACAGTTCCATGGGATACAGTCCATCATGGTTGAGAAAGTATGGCAGCAGGAACAGGATGCAGCTGGTCACATTCCATCCAGTCAGGAAGTAGAAAGCAGCGGATGTATATGCTTAGCTTGCTTTCTTCATTTCATTTAGTCTGGAACCCCAGGTCAAGGAACAGGCCCACCCAGATTTAAAAATGGATCATCTCTCCTCAGTTGACCTAATCTGGATAATTCCTCAAAGACCTGCCCAGAGATCAGTTTATTTACATGGTAAGTTTAAGTTCCATCAAATTGGTAATCAACATTAACATCATGATGCTGTTTTCACATGAAGGGAATCAAGAACAGAAGTTCATGTTGGAAGCATGCCTGTGACAGTCCACAGCAGAGGTCATGTGGAACATGAAGGAGCTCAGGGACCAACTACTTGTGGGTGCCCCTCTTCACAGCCTGTACCTCTGCCACTTCTCAGATCCCTTCTCTGATGTGTCTGGAGCATCTGAACCTCATCGTGAGGGGCAGACATTGTCCAGAGACCAGGGCAAAGCTCATTTCTGTCCCCATCTATGTCTCTATTATTTTAATGAGATTGTCTCTTGACATGTCTGCAACTGGAGAAAGGATGTGCTAACTAACCTAACATCTTCTTAAGACATTGCTACTCATCCTTCCTGATTTTCCAGGGTGCAAACTATTTTGAGATACACTCTTTCTGCCCTGCCCCCTCTCCCTCAGTTTCTCCACCATTCCTCCTCCTGAATTCCAGAGCTCCTCTTCCTTCTGATTCCCCTGCTCTCCTAAACCTCGGGAAATGAATGGGCAAGGATATAGTGGGGAAGAAGCAGTCATTCTCATACTTCCTCACTCTCCCCACACCTTCATTCTTAATGGTGGTATTACTGTAGCACAGTGGTTTTCAACCTTCCTCATGCTGGGAGCCTTTAATACAATTCCTCACGTTGCGCTGATCCCAAACATAAAATTATTTTTTGTTTCTCCTTTATAACTGTAATTGTGCTACTGTTATGAATTGCAATGTAAATATCTGATGTGCAGGATGTCTGATATCCACCTCTGGAAAAGGGTCATTTGGACCCCACAGGGTTGAGAACCCCTGCTTTAAGACATTTGTTCCTAATGGTCGCTGCCCATTCTACTTGGCATCAATGGCACAGTGTGCTTTTTTTTTTTATTTGGACCCTAGTGCCAGAGTTTCTGAATTCAAATCATGTCTCCATGGTATGTTTAGTTATTTAATCACCTCCAAACCTCATCTGCAAAATGGAGATGATATATCTTGTTATGGTTATTATAAAAATCAAACAAGTTGCCATTTGCCATATTTCTATCTATGCCTAGCACATAAACAAAGACAAGCAGACCTTAAATCATTTTTTAATTTATTTTTTGTCTTTTATTAAAAATAGATTATTTTCTCATATATGTTCTGATAATGAGAATATATTCTGATTATGGTTTTCCCTGCTTCTATACCCCCAAGTTCCTCCCAACCTCCTCTCCCATCCTGATCCACTCCCTTTCTGTCTCTCATTAGAAAAGAATGGGCTTATAAGGGATAATAATAAAACATAGCAATGTAAGATTTAATAAGATAAAACAAAAACTATCACATCAAAGTTGTACATGACAAAGGAAAGTTGAACAGAAGGAAAAGAGCCCAAGAGAAGATACAAGATTCAGAGACTCACTCATTTGCACTCTTAGGAATCTAGAAAACCACTAAACTGAAGCCACAATATAAGGGCCGAGGACCCAGTGCAGAACTGTGCACTCTCTGTGCGTGCTGCTTCAGTCTTTGAGAATCCGTAGGAGCTTTGTTCAAGTTGATTTGGAGGGCCTTGTTTCTTGATGTCTTCAATCCTCTCTGCCTCTACACTCTTTCTGCCTCCTCTTCCACAGAGTTCCATGAGCCTTCAGGGGGTAGACTTGATAGAGACATCCATTTAGAATTGAGTTTTCCAAGGTATCTCTCTCACTCTTCCTCTCTCTGTGCACACACCCACAGTGTGTGTGTGTGTGTGTGTGTGTGTGTGTGTGTGTGTGATTTCTGGATGTTGATCTCTGTGTTTGTTCCCATCAGCTTCAGAAGCACACTTTTCTGATGATGGCTGAACAAGGACTGATCTATGATGACAGCAGAAACTTTCTCTCTCTCTCTCTCTCTCTCTCTCTATATATATATATATATATAGAGAGAGAGAGAGAGATACACATATCAGTCCCCCATCCCCGTTTAGCAGGTATATGGGGGCTGAGCTTCCTTATATACTGGGGGCCAACATGGCAGCACCAGTAGGGCAAAGTGTCTCATTAACAGGTAACAAATAATACAAAGTCTATGTTCCTGTTCCTTTTGGTGCGTTGGTTGTGGTATAGTTATTCTGTACTATATGGCTAAAATCCAGTTATAAGTGAATAGATGCCATGTGTATCTTTCTGAGTCTGGGTTAGCGCACTCAGGATGAGCTTTTCTAGTTCCTTCCATTTGGCTGCGAATTGCATGATTTCATTGTTTCTGATAGCTAAGTAGTATTCCATTGTGTAGATGTACCTGTTTTTTTTTTTTATCCATTATTCGGTTGAGGGTTTTTTTTTGTTTTAGACCAGTATTATTTAGTTTCATCCTAGGACCCCGGGCTATCTAATCTCAGGTTCTTGCTTATCCAAGCAGTGTTGTATATGTGTAACATCTCATGGAGTGGGCTTTAAGTAAAAGAATTTGGTTAGTTACTTCCACAAGTTTTGTGCTACCATTGCTCTCTCACAGTTGTTCTCAACCTTCCTAATGCTGCGACCTTTCAATACAGCTCCTCATGTTGTGGCATTATTTTTGTTGCTACTTCATAACTGTAATTTTGCTACTATTGTGAATCATAATGTAAATATCTGTTTTCCAATGGTCTTAGGTGACCACTGATAAAGGGTCCTTTGACTACCAAAGGTGTCATGACCCACAGGCTGAGAGCCACTGCTCTAGCATATCTTGCAGGCAGGACACCACTGTAGATCAAAGGGTTTGTGGTTGGCTTGGTGTCTGTGTATGTATTTTGGTATCATGCAGAGTAACTTCCTATACCAAAGATGTGAAACATAGGAGTGAAGCCTCTCTGTAGGTACCAGCGCGACTTCTCCACGTTCCATGACTTGTGTTGGTGTCTTCAGCAATGGAGCCTTGCTGTCAATTTCTGGAGAGCAACTTATCATCTTGACAACAGCCTGGGTTGTTTGAGGATTTTCATGGGACTGCTTTGACAAACAACTCAATTAGATGTAACCCAATCTTAGTACTGGAAGCCTTGTTTGATGACAAGAGACAGCCAGGTGGGACTCTGTCTCCTCCATTATTTGGTGATATCATTAGGTGCCCTTCATATATGTATATATTTTAGAAGATTTCTACTGTATTAGGTTTCCATCCTACCCTTCAAATGCCCCTTAATTTAGCTTTCTCTCCCCATATTCCCTCCCACTACCTCTTCTCTTCACTCCTCCCTACTTGATCTACCCATTTCAGCTCCTCATCCATTCATAATTTTTTATTCTGTTTCCTGTTCCTAATAAGATTTATCTGTACCCTCTAGTCCCTTACTCTATACATAGACTGTAAGATTGTAGCGTAGTTATCATTGATTTGATAGCTAATACCCACATATAAGAGAATATATACCCTATTTGTGTTTCTGGTTCTGGGATACAATACTCTGAATGATTTTTTTTTCTAGTTCCTTCCATTTGCCTGAAAATTTAACTGCTGACTAATACCACATTTTATGTATGTACCACATTTTCTTTACCCATTTTTCCACCAAGAGACATCTAGGCTATTTCTAATTTCTGGCTACTATGAATAGATCAGCAATAAGCATGGTTGAGCAAGTGACTTTTTGGTAAGATGAAGCGTCTTTTGGGTATATGTCCATGTATAACTGGAACTTCAGGTAGATCAGTTCCCATCTTCCTGAAAACCCACTATATTGATTTCCATAGTGGCTGTACAAGGTCGCACTCCCACATCCTTGCCAGTATGCTTCCTTGTCACTTGTTTTGTTTCTCTTAGCCATTCTGACAGGTATAAGGTGGAATCTGAAAGTATTTTTGATTTGCATTTCTCTGATAGCTAAGGATGTTGAAGTTTAAGTGTTTCTCAGCCATTTGAATTTTCTCTACTGAGAATTTTCTCTTTGGATCTGTACATCATTTTTAATTGAATTATTTGTTTTCTTGTTATCTAGTTTTTGAAGCTCTTTATATATTTAGGATATTAGCCCCCTATTAGATGTGTAGTGTCCTTTGCCATACAGAAACTTTTTCATTTTATGAAGTCCCATTTATTAATTGTGGATGTTAGTCTCCATACTAATGGTGTTCTGTTCAGAAAGTATTCTCATTTGCCAATGAATTCAAGGCTATTCCTCACTTTCTCTTTAATTAAGTTTTGTGTATCTGGTTTTATTTTGAGACCTTGACCCAGTTAGAGTTAAGTTTTGGGCAGGGTGATAAGGATGGATCTATTTGGATTCTTATACATACAGCCATCCAATTTGAACAGCACCATTTGTTGAAGATGGTGTGTTTTTTCCAGTGTGTGTTTCTGGCTTCTTTATCAAAAATCAGATGCCTATAGGTATGTGGATTTATATGTGGGTCTTCACTTCTATTCCATTGGCCAATATGTCAGTTTTTGTGCCAATACCGTACCATTTTTATTATTACAGCTATGTGGTACAACTTAAAATTGGGAATGGTAATACCTCCAACAGTTTTTTTTTTCTAGGTATCCTGGCTTTCTTTCTTTCTTTCTTTCTTTCTTTCTTTCTTTCTTTCTTTCTTTCTTTCTTTCTTTCTTTATGGCTTTGTTGTTTGTTTGGTGTGTGAGTGTGTGTTCATATGATGATGAAAATTATCTTTCCAAGATCAGTGAACAATTGTGTTGGAAATTTGATTACATTGAATCTGTAGATTGCCTTTGGTAGAATGGCCATTTTTACTATGCTAATCCTACCAATCCATGAGAGATCGTTCCATATTCTGATATCTTTTTCAATTTCTTTCTTCAAAGACTTGAAGTTTTTATATACATCCTTCATTTGCTTGTTTAGAGTCACAGTAAGACCTTTTGTATTAATTGAGGCTATTGTGAAAGATGTTGTTTCTTCAATTTCTTTCTCAGTTCATTTGTTATTTGTATATAGGAGGGCTATTGATTTTTGTGAATTAAATTTGTATCCAGCCACTCTGCTGAAAGTGTTTGCCAGCTGTAGGAATCCTGGTGGAATTTTTCAGGTCACTTATATATACTTCCATATCATCCACAGGTCACTTATATATATACTATCATATCATCCACAAATAAAGATACTTTGTCATCTTCCTTTCCAATTTGTAACCCGTTGATCTCCTTCAGTTGTCTTATTGCTCTAGCTAAGACTTTAAGCATTAAATTAAATAGGTATGAAGAGAGCAGACAAGCAGGTCTTGTTCCTGATTTTAGTGAAATTGCTTTTTTCTTTCCATTTAAGTTGATGTTGGCGATGGGCTAGCTGTAAGCTGTCTTTAATATGTTCAGGTATGTCCCTTGTATCCCTAATCTCTATAGGACTCCTTTCATGAAGGGATGTTGAATTTTTGTCTATTGAGATGAGCATGTGTTTTTTTTTTTTGTATTTCAGTTTGTTTATGTGGTGGATTACATTTATCAATTTATGTACGTTGACCCATCCCTGCGTCTCTTGGATGAAACCTGCTTAATTGTGGTGGATGATCTTTTTGATGTGTTTTTATATTGGATTTTCAAATATTTTATTGAGTATTTTTGCATCTATGTTCATAAGAGAAATTGATTTGTAATTCTTTCTTTCGGGGGGGTCTTTATGTGGTTTGGGTATCAGGGTAACTGTGGCATTGTAAAATGAATTGCACAATTTTCCTTTTGTCTTTATTTTGTAGAATAAATTAATGAATATTCCCATTAACTCTTCTTTGAAAGTCTGGTAGAATTCTGCACTAAAATCATCTTGCCCTGGGCTTCTTTTTGGTTGGGAGACTTTTAAAGTCTGCTTTTATTTCACGAGGGGTTGCTTAAATTGCTTATCTGCTCTTGATTAACTTTAGTAAGTAGTATATATTGAGAAAATTGTCTGTTACCTTTAGATTTTCCAATGTTGTGGAGAACCAAGTTTTTTTGTTTTGTTTTTGTTTTGGGTTTTTGTTTGTTTTGTTTTGTTTTGTTTTTGGTTTTTCGAGACAGGGTTTCTCTGTGTAGCCCTGGCTGTCCTGGACTCATTTTATAGACCAGGCTGGCCTTGAACTCACAGAGATCCACCTGCCTCTGCCTCCCAAGTGCTGGGATTAAAGGCATGCGCCACCATGCCCGGCATGGAGTACCAGTTTTTAAAGTATGTTGTTATGATTCTCTGGATTTCCTCAGTGTCTGTTGTTATGTCCTGCTTTTCATTTCTGCTTTTGCTAATTTGAATCTTCTTTAGCTAATCTGGGTAAGGGTTGTCGATCTTATTGATGTTCTCAAATAATTGATTCTTTGTTTCATATATATATATATATATATAGAGAGAGAGAGAGAGGTATAGATAGATGATAGATAGATAGATAGATAGATAGATAGATAGATGATTTATTAGAATGACTTACAGGGTATGGTCCAGCTAATCCAGCAATAGCTGCTATGAACAACAGAAGGTCCAAGAATCCAGTAATTGTTCTGTCCAGCAAGCTGGATGTTTCAGCTGGTCTTTTAGTATATGCTTGAATCCTGAGGGAGTGGGCTGTAATGCCAGGGAAGGAATGGGCTTGCTAGTAATGGCAAGAGCTAGCAGGCTCAAAGTGAGGCTTCTTTCTTCCATGTCTTTATATAGACTCTCAACAGAAGATGTGACCCTGCATTAAAAATATGTCTTCTTGCCTCAAAGATCCAGATTAGAAGTGGATCTTCCCACTTCAAATGATTTAATTAAACAAAAACCCCTCATATGTGCCCCCAATCATTTTGGAGTTTTCGTTAATTCCAGATATAGTCATCACAGTGTTACTTGGTCTTTTTCTCTTACAGCTGATAATATTCTTTCTCTGTTCTGTATGCTTAGTGTTTGGAATACTCTGTGCCAAGGGAACTTTCCTTTCTGATCCAGTCTATTTAGTGTCTGTGTGTTTGTTGTACTTTGATAGGAAACTTTAGATTAAGGAAGTTGTTTTTCTGTGATTTTGTTGAAAATGTTTTCTGTGCCTTTGACCTGTGTTTCTTCTCCTTCCTCTATTCCTTTATTCTTAGACTTTGTCTTTTCACAATGTTCCATATTTCATGGATATTTTGTGCCAGGAGCTTTTTAGATTTAACATTTTCTTTGGCCCACATATCCATTTCTATTACCATGTCTTCAATGCTGGAGAGTCTTCCTTTCATCTCTTGTATTCTGTGGTTCCTATTCACTTTCCTAAATTTTTCCTTCCCGGAATTCCCTCAACTTCCCTCAATTGGGTTTTCTTTATTGATCTGTTTCTACTTCCAAGTCTTTAATGGTTTTATTCGTTTTCTTCCACTGTTCGTTCATGTTTTCATGGGTTTATTTAAGGGGTTTATTCATTTCTTCTTTAAGTATCATATTCACAAAGATTGTTTCAAGGTCTTTTTCTTGTACTTCAACTATTTCAGAATATCCAGGACCTGTTGTGGCAAGATTTCTGGGCCCTAGTAGAGTCACATTGTCCTGACTGTTACTGTGTTTTTACACTGTCATTTGGGCATGTGGGATAGGGAAGATTGTAATTCTAAGTGCTGATATCTGGTCTTATCTTTGATGGGTGGCTGTTTTGTTCCTTGGTCTCTCTTTCCTCTCTGGTTCTTAGGAGACTGTGGTGGCTATGTGCTGCCTTGTAGGAAATTCTTCTGGGAACCTGATAGGTATGGCTGCTGGGAGTTCCAGGTAAAATGTGTTTCTGTGTATTTGGAGCTGACACTGCAGAATGAGCATGAGCTGGTGGTGGGATGGGGGGGTTCACAGGAGCAAGGAAATCAGGGTGCTCCACAAGGATCTGTTTAGTTAGTCCCCTGGGAAGGGGGGCAGAGAGTGAGGAGAGGCTACAGCAGAATATCTGCTATAGAGCTGGGATAAGATTGGGGGACTGAACTTGGAGGAATGGAGAGAGAGATGAAGATTTACAGTTAGCCTTTTTGCTTCCCTAATCAGAGTGTTCTGTGGGTTCCGAGGAGTGCCTGCTGGAGTTCAGGGCTAGGGCAAAGCAAATAGTTCAAGGAGGGAGATTCGGAGGGGAAGATCAATGAGGTCCACAGGAGATGGATCCAGATGGGGAAGGGAGGCTGCAACAGGTGTTCTATTGCAGGGCTGGGGCCTAGACTTGAAGAAGAAGGAGGAGGAGGAGGAGGAGGAGGAGGAGGAGGAGGAGGAGGAATGAAAATATTCAGTTAGCGCACCTGTTTCCCTTGCTGGAGTAGTTTGGGGTAGGATAAAGCAAAGAGTTGGGGGAAGAAGTTTTAGAGGGGAACATCTTTCTAGCCTACTAGGGATGAAGACTCATGGGGGGGCGTCCTTAGCAGGTGGTCTGCTGCAGAGCTAGGGATGACACTTGAAGATTGGATTTGGAGTAGCTGAAGGAGAGGTAAATATCTGGTGTATTAACCTACCTGTTTCCCTGGCCAGAGTGAACCTTATTTTTCTAAAACTGGAAGGCAATACAAAAATTGTCCATCAACAGATAATAATGCTCTTGAAATCATTAAAAAATGGTCCATGAATAGTTGAACTATCACAGATAGATTGACTTGAATATCCCATGAAAGATTTGGTTCGTGTCTCGCTACCATAGTGAATAGAGAATAAATATCTTGGAACTTTAAGACTGAGTACAGCATAGAGAGGTGCTCCCCCAGCAACAGCTCACAGTGGATATCTGAGACTGTTCAAAGGCCCTCAGCGTTATCTCTCTTTTTGCTCTCATTCCAAATGATGATCGAAATCATCTAATGTTCTTGTTAAGTAACTCTCTCTGGACTCTTACTCTCTGAGAAAGCCACTTCATTATAAATTGCTTGAATGTATAGAGAATCCACTTCATTGTGAACAGTATGGAGACTCCATCCACCTGAAAGCAGGAGATTAGCCCCACAACAGCTACTAAGGGACTTAGGGAAGTCATCAAACATCCCTGGCCATTACATGACAGCTAAAGTGTCTACTAATGTAAACAATCTGTAATTTCATTAGCTCTAGAAGGGGACTGAAGACAATAACCAACAAGGACCCAACTTGCCCCCTTGATCTGTTCGCTGAGGACTGCTACACAGTGGAGAAGTTAAGTGAAATTGTATTATTCCAAGTGAGGTAATAAAGGGAGGATACTGATCCCCAAGACCTTCCTGTCTAGCCTGCACTGCAATACTATTATGTTTAATGTCAGCATTCAAGTTCAATTTTAGTAGAGATCTCCTTAACCCACATATGGAGGCACAGTCCTTTATTTCATTGTTATTTGATTAGAGACTGCACAAGACTAAAGTAGGTAGATAACCTTATAGATTGGAAGGAAGAATTTCTGTTGTCAGTATACCTGGAACATGCAGCCAAGAGAGTAAACTAGTTCCTATGTCAGATTCCAGAGGAATGGGCACAAAACAGTGGGCCTAAGAGATGTTTCCTCTGGTGTCCCTTTCCTTTCTATCTCCACTGCTGCTTAGTTCCCATGGGATCTCCTTGCAGAGGATCTAGCAAGTACTGGACTTGTTTCATTTCTTTACCTGCCTCATGAACAAAAGCAGGGCAGGGTGTAGAAAAGACATACCAGGAGAAAATGTGTGGCTCTTATATTACTTTTTCAAAGCTTCAAATTAAATTCTGCAGAAATCTGATAATTTCCGGAAGAAAGAATTTTTCTGAGATAAATAAAGAAGAGCTCATTCAAGTTAACAAGAGTTGCTTACACTATGCTCCTGTATCCAATTCTTCCCCTTTCCTCTCTCTTTCTCCTTCTCTCCCTTTCACTCTCCTTGCCCTTCCCCTACTCCCCTGCAGGAAGGTGACATTCTGAGCTCATGCCATCTGCCATTCCCTCACTGCAGTATTCTGTCATTTGTTTCCGCTACAGAGACTGCCAAAGGAGACCTCCAGCTCTGAAGAATGATGGCTCTTATGGGGTATCAGCTGTAGCTACCGCTACACATTTTTCTATGTCTGACCCTGGATAACTGAACATGGCCCCGAGTGCACAGAAAGCCAACTGATCCAACTCACAATGCATCAACTCTTCAGATTGGTTTTGGGACAAAAAGATCTTTCCAGAGCTGGGGACCTGTTCTCTTTAGATGATGCTGAAATTGAAGACAGCCTGACAGAAGCGTTGGAGCAGATTAAAGTCATTAGCTCATCGCTGGTAAGTAAATTGGTTTGTAGAATAGACCTCTCAAGTGGCCAATCTCAGAGCCAAGACCATACGCCTCCCAGGGAAGAGTAAAGAGGAAGGCCCAGTGTGGTAAGTGTAATATGTGGTTTAATTGGTATCTTAAAAAAAAAAAACACCAAGTAAGTGGGCAAACTGCTGTCTTAGGCCAGTTTTTGCCCTCTCATGGAGACCTGAATGCTGGAAATCGCAAACCAGAGTGGAATTCTCACAAATGGATTCTTTAGGGACTATTTTTACATCCTTGAAATGACACAGAGAAGAGAGGTGTAACAAATTTAAGAAAAGCAGACCTGCCAAGCTGCACAACAGCATCAGCAAACAAGGCAGGGTGTGTGGTGGAGGCTGAATAATGAAAGAAGGCAGGTGACACCTCTGCCACACGGGTAAGATGAGACACGGACTGCCAGAGCGCTGCTGCCAGAAATGACAGTTGCCCAGGGCTTGACGATACTGATTCTGTTTACTTATGCATTGCCTCACTCTCTTTAAAACTCTTGTCTTTGCTTCATTTTCTACCCTCCAGTCTCCATTTAATTTAACTCCATTATTAGTCCCAGTATGAGCACATACATTTAAGACCCCAATCAAGCCTCCCCTTCCTTTGTTTTGCCTCCGTGTCAAAATTATATATTCTGAAAATACATCCCAAAGCAGAGATCTATTCAGTACTCAGTGTGGCTTCATGTTGACCTTCTTGGATGGGCTTGGACCTTCCTTGACATTAGTCCTACTTCAAAGACCTAAACCACTAAATGCCTGTCACATCCACATCCTCACAACTCAATAGTGTTTGCCAACACTTAGTACAGACACCCATTGGGAGGGGGAAGTTGTGGGACTGGGGACATTGACATGTGCTCAGATTTCAAGGGAAACAGCCCTCTTCCATAATAAGACCTTTAAAAGGAGTACCGGCAAGCAGGAAGGCTTTCTACACATGCCTGTCATCATGTTCATTTCCTCTTCATTCTTAATATACCAATTACCCGATGGGCCAAAGAGGCCATTGCTTTAACATTTCTCTGCCCAGGTAATGCCTTTGACAGCAGTTACTTGTTCATATTTTCTTTTTCCAGACCATTAATCAACATATTATGACTCAACAACATAAAGTATTCCTGGAATATTCGCACTCTCTGGGTAGTATTTTTGTGCTATTTCTATCAGATTTTTCATTCACTCCTCTAGAAACAAACCTGCTGAATATGCCATTGCTAACTATCTTCCTAGGAAAAACCTACTCAAAATGTCTAAGGTCTCAAAAGCCAGTTTCCACCAGAGGTCACTAGTGGCCCGTGCTTTCCTTTGTTTCCTTCAGCAGCTTCACAGATGTCAGATGAAGGACTTCAGGACTGGTGTGTCCTGTTATATGACCCCCACTGGTTCAGCAAGGTCACTGCTTGCAACTAGCAGCAGTATGTCATTGGGAGGGCTATTTGAACTAAGACCTCTACCTAGCCAACAGTTCATACCTCTTCTCCATTAACTTCCACCTCATTGTGATTCCTCCGCCTACCCATGGGAGCAGGAAAGATGGTGACTTATCATTTAAGTGGGTTGAGAGGAGGGGGTGGTGGGGACTGATGCTAGCAGCTCCTCCTCTTCCTTTTTGATAAGTCTGTGGTGCCTACTTGGCTGACTCCCTATTAGGTGTATTAAATCTGTTCCTTTGTGACCTGGCCCGGGTCACCCTTTCCTGATGACCCTAGATCTTAGTAACTAATTCTTATTCTCAATTCTTCTTCAAGAACAGAACTAGAAGATTCCTTCTGAGCTGCCTTTTCCAGCATCTTTCTAGCACTGATCTGCTTCCCAGACGCCTCACAAATTACCCACTTCTGCTTGCTAAACAGTGAGGCTGGAGAAGTCGTTCTTGTATTTTCCCTCTCCTGAACCTTTGTTATCCTCTCTGCATCATAGGCAGGCTCTTTGATGGACCTTCATCAAGGCTCAGACCATGCATTGCTCTCTACTCTGCTACCAACAGAAGGACAGGGAAAACTGACACCCTTGATCCAAGCTAGCAATAAGAATTTACTTTGCCAGTAATTCTGAGGATGAAATCATCAGGGAGTGACTAATCAAGTTGTTAGCAGCCCAAAGAGGCAGTCCACTCTTTCCATGTTCTCTGAAACTGTGTGTCTTGCCCTCTGCTTCTTCTGAGACCAGGTACTTCAGCTTTACCTTCAAGTCTGCAAACTATGTATTACCTCCACCACCACAACCACCAGCATCGTCCTTTTATGTGTATCCACACTTGCTTATGATTCAAGAACCTTGACAAAGACACAGCTCTTCCAACAACTGTTGGAAGTCAAAACAGTTTACCACATGTGATGACTAGTGTTGATAATCATCTTGACAGGATCTGAAATCATCTAGGAACAAACCTCTAAGCACACGTGAATTATTTAGATTAGGTTCATCTTTGAGTATGTCTTTGAGGAATTGCCTCGGTTAGATTAATTGAGATGGGAAAGATCCACTTTAATAATGGTTGTCATCATTCCCTGGTCTTAGGTACTGGACCACATAAAAAGCAGAAAGCTAACAGAGCGCAAGCGTCATTGTTCTCTGATTCCCAACTGGGACGCACCTAGATGAAGCTGCTTCAAGTTCCTTCCACCAAAACTTCTCAGCCATGATAAACAGCACCCTGGAATTTAAGCCCAAACAAACCCTTTCTCTTTTACGTCTTTTTTTTGTCAGAGCGTTAATCACAGAAAAAAAAAAAAAAACAAACAAACAACAACTAAGACCTATCATGTTCTACCTTTTACCCAAAAGAAATCTTGCCATTCAAACTTTTTACGCATTCTTGGTTCTAGTCTCTGTTTTCAACCATTAAGATCCACCCTCAGTTCATACGAGAAAACCTTCAAAAAAATTGTCAGGTCTCACTCATGGCTTCTCTTTCTAGCTAAATCTTCTTATTATCTGTGGTTTTTCCCATGATAAGGAAGGTGTCTATGTCAGGGAAAGTTTGTACCACATGTTCCACCCTGCATAGAACCCTTAACTCTGGTCAACAGAGCTCAATTTGTCAGAATGTGGGGAAATTGTGCCATATTATTGATAGAAGTATAAATGGCAACAATAATTTATCAATTATTAAATAAATAATTATTAAAATTAAATAAATAAAAATGATAATTCATATGTATTAGAATTTTTGTGTCTTATGTGGTTCTTCCCAAGGGTCTGCTCTGACTTTTAGAGAGGGAATATTATTATTGATTTTATTCTACCCTCCCTTATTACCACATATTGAAGCTTCATTTCCTGAAAAACATCCAACACAGCTTACAGTCTCTTACAGATTGTGTCTCTGTTGAGGTCCCTGAGTGGGCCAATCCCATTCAGACAAGCAGAGTTCATTGATTTCGTTCTCAAAGAGAAATCTATGTACAGCCTGTCACTCGTCATTTGTAGGGGCTGAGGCTAAGTTAAGAGCACTGGCTATTCTTCCAAAAGACCCAGGTTCAGTTCCCAGCACCCACATGGTAGCCCACAACCATCTGTAACTACAGTTCCCTCCTCTGGCCTCCATGAACACCAGGCATAAATGCAGACAATGCATTCATACACATAAAAATAAAAATTTTAATAAGATAAATTATGTCTAAAATGCAATTAAAAGACACACACAAAGAAGGTAACTGATTTCTGAGTTGCTGAAAATGCCATTGTAAAGCACAGGGCACTGGGGACATGTTTCTAATGGTAAAAGGAACTAGAGGCTGAGAAATAGGATTCTAGAGGCTCTGCTCTGCACTGTCAACCTTGTTTTCTACAGCTTTTGTACCGTATCTATGTCTTATCTTTTAATTTAACAGAAATTTGGAGCTGATGGCTCAGTGGTTAAGTGCACTTGTTGTTCTTCCAGAGGACTTGGTTGGGTTTGGATACCAGCACTCATGTGGCAGATCATAGTCATCTGCAATTCCAGTTCTAGAGGATCTGATACCCTCTCTGTCTTCCTCAGACACTTATGTGCTGCACAGATGTAAATGCATGCAGAACAGCTGTACATATAAGGTAGAAATAAAACTTTCAAAAATTGAAATCCAAAAAAAAATTTTAAGTTTCTAATTTTAGAAGGGAAAAATACAAAGCTCAAAAGCTTGATTGAATTAACTGTCTAAACTCTTAGTCTGTTAATAAATAGCAGTTTTGAAAAGGAATGATGAAGCATGTGCAGAATTATAGCTCAAGTGCTGCCTCAATATCCTTAGTAGGAAAAAAAATGTTATTCCAAACAAAGATCAAAAAGAAAATGAAGTCAGCTAAGGAAAGTAGACTTAACCCTGATTATCCAATTCCCAATGGAGGAAATACAAATGGCCAATGAACACATGAAGATACACTTCCTCACGTTCGTTCAAGGAAGTACCCACACCAAACACTAATGAGATATTGTTTTCCATTGGTCAAATTAGCAAAAATTAAAACTAATTTGTTCTTACAAAATCATAATGAAGAACTTACGTTTTCCCCAGGTGATGAGAGTTTAAATTAGTGAGATAGTTCTGGAAGGTAATTTAGTAGTATGTACTAGGAGCCTCAAAATTATTTCTGTCCTGTTCCTCGGAAAATTACTCTTCAGGAGAAAGAAATTTGGGCTACAAGTGATCGCTGTGTAGATGCAGGTTTGAGGTGTTCATTGCCCCATCATAACAGTAAAAAAAATGTGAGGAGTGAGGACTCCCAGGCGGCTAACTCAACATAATGGTACAAGCATCTGAATACTTGCCTACTCTGTGAGACTCCCAGTGTGGTATTTATTCAGATCCATCTTCCAACTCAAAGCAATGAGCATTTTTGTTGTATATGTTTGTTTGTTTTTTCACATTTAGAAATGTTATCTTAGTAAAGGTGATGAAGTACGTGGGAAGTAATTAATACAGGGAAATACAAAGGATATTTGGTTGGGGAAAGCTAACTTGGGTTTGGTACTTATTTGAGTTGAAAAGAAAGAAATAAAACACCGTGTTCTACTGGATTCTGAAAGAAAGCTAATAAGGAAAATTGGAAAGTAATTTGAATTCCCCTTTTCCCCTACACACATAACTGAACAGTCCCTGTAAAAAGTAAATTCTGTCCTATATTTTAAAACTGAAATGGCCTGAGGAGTCACCTGCTTGCATATGAATGACCCAGCTCCTTTAGCCAGCTGTCACCCTCCTTTTTGTTAATGACAGCAGGAGATTACATGCATATTCTGCCTCTTCCACGAGAGGAAGGCCAACTGTCATGGGCTTTATAGCCCCACTCTTCACACAGTGGCACACATCATTTTCAAAATGACTCAGTTCTGCTTCCCTTAATGGACCGCCTTCTAGAGTACTTATTAATTTGAAGGGTTTTTTTTTCTAAATAGGATTACCAAACTAATAATAATGACCAAGCAGTGGTTGAAATCTGTATCACAAGGATTACAACAGCCATCAGAGAGACAGAATCCATTGAAAAGCACGCCAGAGCCCTGGTGGGACTGTGGGATTCCTGCTTGGAACACAACCTGAGACCTGCAGGGAGAGACGAAGATACTCCACATGCAAAAATTGCATCTGATATCATGAGTTGCATCTTACAGGTATGTCATTGCACACCAGCAGGCAATTTGTTGCTGAGTTGGCAGCTTATGTGAACACATGTCTCTGAATTGAGAGGCAGTTTTTTGTGCCTCTCAGATACTGTAAAAAGACACCACAAACCACTGGGAGCTAAACCAGCAAGTTGCTAACTAATAAACTGAGAAAATCCTACTGAATTCCTGTTTTGTTTTTTTTTTTCTGAGCTATACTGTGAAGAATTCCAAATAATAGCACAGCAAGCATGAGAGCTTGCTTGGGGAGGCCAAAGATGGCTACTGTCCTTCTGTGTCACTTCCCACTTTCTCTTGAGATAGCGTCTCTCACTGAACCTGGAGGTCAGCACTGCATGCTCATTCAGCTAGGCTCAGCTTCTTATGTGGATGCTAGAGGCTTGGCCTCGGGTCCTTATGCATGCACAGCAAATGCTTCTGTCTACTGAGCCATCTCCCCAATCTGACTAACTCATTTTTAAGTCTATTTCTCTATGTACTGTGACGATCATGTGTTCTACAGATGAGAAACTGGCAAATCAGTTTAAGTCTCCATTTTGCCCTTTGTAAACTAAAGGTAACAATCAATACCTATTTGCTTTACTCTATTAATTGGTACATTCTGCACTGGCGAAATGACCCAATCTAGGCCAAATTACATTATATAAAGGCAGGTTTATTGGATATGAGAGGGAAAGAGAAACAGCATGTGTACAACAAAGAGAGAGAGGAGAGAGAGACAGGAAGAGAGGAGACAGGGAGAGAGCTGGAGAGGGAGAGGGAGGGGGAGCAAGGGAGTGAGAGAGGAGAGCCCAAAATGTCCAGATTATATAGAAGGGGGCTTATTGGGGTGGGGCATGCCCTGTAAAAGGTAGACTGAAGCATGCTGGGAGAACCTGGAGATCAGGTCCCTAACACTACAGTATAGAATTGTGAGACATCAAGGTAACATGGCATATGAAACGCTCACCTATGACAATTGCAGTTCAGTCAGTGATCAGTATACAGAGTGGTCTGTGTCCAGCAAATAAATCCACAGTCTTGTAGGCCAATAGAAGCAAGTATCTAGCTAACTCCAGCTAGGTCACAAAAATGTTCAAATCTCATACTTCAGACTGGTGATGGTGAGCACACATGAAGAAAGTCCTTCATTAAAATGTTTTCTTTGTGTGGTGTAGACAAGATGTAGAGCACCTAATTCAAACCACAACTTACCTGAGGCTAGGAGCCTCCTCTAACCAAGTAACTATGTGGACTCAATCATTGCCCATCTCCCTTCAATAACCCTGAAACGAAAGATACATAAGACACTCTGCTTTCTAAAATAAATACAAACTGGGAGAGGGCAGATGAGGGTGAAAATGTGGCATTATAGCAATTGGCATAGTCGATGTACTAGAATAAATCTCTAGAGAACTGACAGAAGTCTAAGGGCCCGTACCCAACTTTGACCTCAGGAGTTAAAATGTGAGTCAGGGTAATCACCCTTTCTCAACTACCTTGCTTAGTAGATCCACTAGCATATGTTATTCAGCTTTGTGTTATCTGCTGTCTCATCTCAGCTACCAGTGTGCAACAGCCTGTGGACAAAATAATCCAAGATGGCTGGCAAGGGGTACAAAAGGGACTAGAAGTAATTCACAAGCCAGGCGATGTGTAGAAAGTCCTAATGTCCAGCCTCCTTGGCTGTACACACTGCTCATGTAGGCTTCCCAGTCGATACCGTGTGACACTTTGAGTACAAAGGACCTAGGATGGCTCCCAATATTTCCTTCAGAGTTCTTATGGGGACGACTGGTTATATAGAGCTTGAAGTTTACTCAACAAGTAACCCCCTCTCTATCATTTATTTACCTATAGGGTGATCTTGGGCAAATTATCCCTTCATATCTTTATTGCCTTATCTATAAAATGCAGATTATTGAAGTAACTGCCTGTGGCTTTGTTGGGTTGAGTGGGAAAAAAAAAACAGATACTAAATAAAGAAAAAATATTCAGAATTCAGGAAATGGCGTATGATCACAGCATATATCATTATCCAGTTGATATCATCTGCAGGAGACCATAAGATACCGACCAACACTCTCTTTTTATTATTATTTTGCCTTTGTGTGTTTGGTATGCATGTGGAGGCCAGTGGCTCACATTGGGTATCTTCCTCTATTGCTCTTCATTTTATTTATTGAGGCAGGATCTTCTGATAAAACCAGAGCAAACCAGCTTACCCCTGTCTCCACCTCTAAGTGCTAAGCTACCCAGCTTTCATGTGTATTTTGGGGACCCAAATTAGGGTCCTCATATTTGTATGGCAAGTCCTTCATCCACTAAGCCATCACCCCACCCAGCATTCAACTCTTATTAATTCAATAATTACATTGGTGATTGTTTACCTGTCTCTGCCCTTCCCAAAATAGGTTTTGTCTGAGGTGGTCTGGGCTCCTAAAAAAGCAATTGGCAAGCAGTAGCTACACTTGAGTGATATTTACTGAATGAAGTAATGTATGCACTCAGGAACAGTAACTATCCTGCGGCTTCCTTAGCAACCATATTTCTCTCCAATGGACTTCTGGATGTGGTCCATGGACAAGAGGATAAAATGTGAAGGAAAGGGACAATCAACAGTCCTACTACCTTCTCACCTGTCCAGGAGACCCACTGGGAAAACCAGATGAATGTGTCAGTTAGATTTCTAGATAGCTACACTGGTAGGAATCAAGCATTCTATGTGTCTGCTTGATGAGGCTGGATGACTATCCAAGGAGCCCTATTTTAATAAATGAGATTGAACATCTCTTGATATTGTTGCTATTCTATGGCTCCAACTGAATTCACTATCTGAGAGCAAAGGCACTTCTCAGTTGCTGTTGCCCTAGATCTGTATCTCTTCTCCCTTGCCTTATTCTTTCCAATTTTAAAATACTGGGAAAAGCTTCCAAAGTGCATTTTCAAAAGGAAAATCTCTGCCAAAAGTTCAAAGGGTGCTAATCAAGTTGAGAAATGGAATCCTTGGCATCATGGAACAAGGCCCTCTTGTTTCACATCTCCAGTGAGGTGTAGCAGTTTTCAGGAGTAAATTTATTTCTACACTGCAGTGACCTCCATTTGTTCTCTGAACTCTGAACCTGTAAGATAATATTCACACCAGCCTGCTCACATCTATGCTGAGGGCCAAGCTCTATCATAAGTGGTGGTGTTATCAGCTGCTATTAAAGTGGTTTATTTGTTGTAGAACGGTGACCACAGGACTTTTCTCTGCCTGTATCCCATTAGCAACTCTGTGATCCAAATAACTCTAAAGATAAAGTGACTTTCTGTGCCCAGATCTACTATATTAGATGCCTTTGAATGGAAGCTCAGCTGCTGAGAAGAAGTTGTTTGTTATCTGTTAGGTCTGTGGGATTCTTCTTTGTCAATGCCATCCTGGCCCCCAGCCCCTTACTCATGTCCTGTGGTCGTCAACAGTGCTTGTGGCTATTGATATGGTAGGGGCTGTCTAGACACTGTTTTGAGATGGAATGCCTTTGGTGGCGATCCCTTAGGACTTAGATGAACTGTTTGCTCTTTGCTTAACATTTTACTTTTTGTTTCATTTGAGAGATTTCCAAATTATATGCGTAGGGAGAAGACAAAACTTGAGTGTGTTGAAGCATAGTTTGTTTTTGCTTTTTAGTGATGACATTATACATTTGATGGGAGGATTTTATGTCTTTGTTTTGGATCCACACTTCAGAGGCATCCACAACTGGTATAAAAAGAATGCAAACCGAGTGCCTGTTCCTATGTTGCTACCTCCAACAGCTAGCTCACTCCAGAGTTTAAACAGAATATAATGATTCCCATCAATCCAATTCCTTCCTGTGTTTGTCTGTGCTCACAGTTAGCGAGGGCCACTTCCTGAGACCACCACCTCTGGTTTTTCAAGTTACACATAAATATGCTTGAGGCCACGCACATCTTTAATCCTAACACTAAGAAGGCAGAGGCAGGCAAATATCTGTGAATTTGAGGCCAGCATGGTCTGTGTAGTGAGTTCAAGGCCAGCCAGAGCTACATAGTGAGACTTCATCTTAATCAATCAATCAATTAATCAGTTAATTACGAAGTGCCTGAAGATCTAATCCTCTAATGGAAGGCATGCACCTATCTACTTTCAAGTTATTCTTGGCAAAAGATTTAGTGTGGATATAGTATCCTTGACGTAGAGTTCTTTTCAGAAAGTTCCCAATGGATATTGACAACTCATTATATAGACAAAATATGACAGTTTACCTGTCAGAACCCTCCATGTAATGAAGAGATTGGATGGCTACAAACACAGCCCAAGACGAGACTGGCAGTTGGGGTAGCAGCATCCAGTAAGATGACAGAAGTGTGTGAACGTGAATCTGAAGATGCAGCAATACAGCATAACTGAGACAAGTGAAAACAAATCAGTTAACCTTGCTGAACAGCCCAGTCTGAAGGACATATTAACCAAAGGAAGGCAGATGGCTATTTTGGCACATGTACACACATGTTACTTGGAGGAGGTATTACAGACTGAATTTGGTGGATGGAATGTTCTGGTCATCACAGATGGAGATTCGGTTGTGAAGAACTGTGTTGTCTTAACCAGGTTCTACCATGGTCTTGATGGAATATTCCTCAGTATCTCTTGGGCTCACCTGCTCTTCTGCTGATGAGTGAAGACTCTAGTTTCTGGCCTGGCTTCTTGGAACCTTGGTAATATGAAAGGGATGTTCTTTTCTGACCAAATAAAGTCTCCCACTGTACATGAGTCCCTCCGCTTCACTATTGTGGGTCAACCCTCAAGAAATCCTTTAGTGTGAGTTAGCCTCAGTGGATTCAAGGAATTCTATATGAGTGGGAGAGAGCCAGGCCAAGCAGAAAAGAGAATCTTGTCTTTCAGGGAGACCTCATAACCTACCACATCAGCAATGGCTGGTCCAATCAGAGCCACAGTTGCTGACTGGGAAGGGAGAAAAGACACCCCAAGATATTCAGACAACCCTTCAGAGAACTCTCAAGGCAGGCCATGGTCCTGACCTCATATCTGGAAAATTCATGGAATACAGGAATGAGCTAAAAAGTATCAGGAATTTTGTTCATTTGTTTGTTTGTCCCTGGTGACTAGGAAAATAGGAATGCTTAGGCAAAGATATTTATTTGGCATGTTTAGAAAAATTTAGAAATGGAGATAGGTTAGGCAGATCCTATATCATGGGTCACAAATGATATCAACACTACCTAATTTCTCCCAGCTTGCTTCTCTGACCTCATTTTTCCTCAAGTTCCATTCAGCTTCTCTCCTACCTACTGAAGTCATATGATAGTGACACCCATAAACTCTTAGTCCCTTGAATCCAGCAGGAAAATCACAATCCTAGTGCTCTTGGAAGAATCCCTAATTAAATTTGGTGAAGTGTTTGTTCTTGAACCACCATTTGGATCAGGGAAATACGAGGTCTGTTAGGCTGAGTCACTTAAATCACTCTTGAGACCAAGAGTAGAAAAGCCATCACTAGAACGGGAAAGCGCTTCAAAGAAGAGCTAAGGTAGACTCTCCCAAAGAAGGAAAGCTAAATATTAGTCAGGGTTTAGTGAGGCTGAGATCGGGGTGGATGGGAAGCCATCACAATAACATTGTCTGTGACTTTAAGTAGTGTTATGGTCACAATTTGAGTGCTCCAAAGTAGTTACTCCCAACTCACTAAGCTGAGTGTCTTGGCTACCCTATAGAATTTCCTTTACTTGACACACACACACACACACACACACACACACACACACACACACTCTCACAGTGTGAACACGTCACCCATCCTCCTGGCTCTGACACTGTCATTATTGTACTGTTGACTGTCTTAGATCCACCACTGCATGTCATGGTCATCCGCAAAACCCTAAAACAGGCGATGTGTGGATATGCATAGACTATTCGATCCTGTGCTTATACCAAGTCTGAATTCACTGAAAACTGAATGCGTAGGACTGGGCCTCCTTTTCAGAAGAGTTCATATCTTGGTGAGACCTCGATCATCAAAGCCTTGAAGATCAAAATTCATTTCAATGAATGGGAGCAATTTTTCACCTGTTTAGTCAATTTCTGTATCCTTACTTGTGAAGCACCTGTTCAAATCCTTTATCTATTTTCTCCTTTGGCTCTGTGCTTTTTTTTTTTTTTTTTTTTTTTCACTTTTTTTTTTTTTTTTTTTTTTTTTTTTTGATTCCACATTTGTTTGTATGTGCCTATTCTGTTATGGCTAGACCTTTGTTGAATAAATGGATCACAAATACCATATGTCCCTTGGATTATCTTTTCATTCTCTTAGAATATCGCTGGATTAGAAGTCCTTATTTTTATCCACTTTACATTCCCCTTTTTATGGTAATATTTTAGTTAGCTTTGAGGAACTGCTCAGTGACCCAAAACACTGAGAACATTAGGTATGCTCTTTTTCCACCTTTACTTTGCTTTTTACTGATAGATCCTCAAGTTGCCTGAAATTTATTTTTGTTTTGGTCGGTGTAAGGGTCAAGGCACTGTCTTCTCCCATTAAATGTCCTTTTTGATCTAACTGCCCTATATCTAAGATGTCAAGTTGCTGCTCAGAGACCCTGTAACAGTGTGGCAGTCTCGACCTCATGTTCCTACTTTGATCTTTATTATAGGGCTTGTGCTAAAATGAAATTCTAAATTCCATACTGCCTAAGGATATGACTTTCCCTTTAAGCTACCAAGGACACTTCAAGAACGAAAATGGTTCTGGATTAACACTGTTCTAGTCAAGATGAAGGTTCACCTGCCACAAGAAAGAACTAAATGGAACAGTCAGTTAAACTACACAGAGCATTTTTATCTCTCATCAAACAATTCAGAAATGCCAGTCTAGGGCTAATGGAGGAGAGACTCCTTTTTTCTCTGTACTATGTGCAATTTCTAACTCATAGTCATAGATGACAGCTACAGTCCTTGTTCCAACAAGATTTAAAGAGGAAAATGAGTGGAAAGCCAAGTCACATAGTGCTAATAGTAACCTAGAAGTTGAACACGTTAAGCTTCCTTTATCTCATTGTTTAAAGCTTTGCATGTGGACATATCTGATTGGAAGGAAGGTAGAATATGCTGTCTGCAAACATGTGGCTATCCCCATCAGAAACCCAGAAACTGATTACTAAAGAAAAAGGATATGCACATTTGGTGATGGAGAGGTAAAAGGTTCTATCTTATTACCTTTGCCCACCATTCCTGGCTTCCCTTCAAGAACCATAATCTGATGCAGATTAAATTTAGACAGCTACTCAGTGTGCACCCTGTTAGGAGGGTAGTCATTACTTGACCTTCTCTCCAAGGACATCGGTCCTTCAGCAGCCTGGAGAGTCTTTCTGTGCCAGTCAGTTGATGTTGTGTCTGCTGTGAGACCTATTTATCAGCAACTGCTTGGTGGGAAAATGTGATCTCAGTCACTGTTACAAATGATCTGTTACATTTGTAGTAGAGTTGGGTGACATCTCTGTAATCAGCCAGCAGGAGAGTAACAAAGCCCAGAGTGGAATCCAGAGTCTGTTTTTTGTCACATGACCTTCCCAACACATTGTATTCTCCGTGACAGCCATCACCATATATCCACATTATCCTCTTTCTTCTTAGCTACTCCCCACTCATGTATGTATGGTATATGCATATGCACATGTTGTGTGTGTCTGTGTGTCTCATGTGTGTGCCTGCACATGGAGACCAGAAGTTGATGTTGGGTGTCTTCCTCTGTTCATATGCCTTTATTTTTTGATACAGGGACTCTCACTGACCATGAAACTCGGCAATTTGACAAGATTAACAAGCCAACAAGCCCTGTAGATTTTCCTGTGTCTGCCTTCCCAGTGTTGGGATTACAGACACATGCCACCATGTTCAGGTTTTCACATGGGTGATAGGCAATGACCATCTCTCAGCACTATTGCATTTTATTCATTCATTATTCACTTTATCATGTTTACTCAGGACCTACCTTAAACCTAGAATTGTCAGAAGTAGTAGAGAGCACAACCTATCGGTTGAATGACAGGTACCTTGCACAGAGAAAAACAGCCCCTTTTGTTTATAATATAATAATATGAAGCCAACCCCCAAATGCATTGTATGAAATACAATTCTGCTCTAAGTCAGTCTAAATGATAGGGATGGTGGTATTGAATATATACAGTTTATCTATAGTTATTTCCTAATTGCATAATTACATACCAATGACAGCATTTATGAGACACTTAAAGTAAGTCACAAAATAAATAAGAAGAGAGTTATTCTAGGATCTAGAATGCCTTCAGGCTTTAGTCTTATTTTTTTTCTTTTGAATATGATTAGATAAAATTTGAGCATTTTTAGTTGACACATAGTAGCTGCCCATATACCTGAATGCAGTGTGTTTCAGTCAATACTTGTAACGTGTAATGATGTCCAGGTAACCAGCATTTCTTCTCCTTGAACTTTTATTATTTGTCCTGCCAAGCTTTGAATACTAGCACTTGTCCTATACAAATGTTTTTTGGTACCCATTATCTGATCTCTTTCAATCCCCTGCCAGACTATTTATGCAAAAAAATCACCTTTTTAAACTGCACTGTGACAACATGTAATATTTCTCTTACCACAACTACCTAATTATGCTTTACAGTGCTCCCCACTTCCATTCATATTGTAGAAAATTATTTGATTTCATTCTTTTTATGAGTGAGTCATAGTTATGAATGACATATATGTATATATATATCAATATGATATATATCACACTTTATGCATCCATCCATCCTTTATTGATTCTAAAAAAAACAAACAATCTTCAAGCTTGTCAACATTCCTTTGGTTTTTTTTCTCAAATATAAATCTGATGATCTGTTCCTCCCCTTAACCCTTAGTTACCCTCAGGATTAGTTCCAAACTTTCCAGCCTCCCAGTATACCCAGGCCTGCTGGCCTTTTCGTTTCCTGTCGATTTTCCCACATATTCCACTATAACCACACTGAGTTACCCCGCGCGGTGGCACTGTGTTCTCCCTCATGTCTGTGCCTCCCACAGTGGCTCTTTCTTCTCCAATCTTTCCCTCACCATCACTCAGCTCATCCCCTCCGTTCAATTCCAGCTAAGGCATCCCTTCCTCAAGAAGTCTTTCTTGACACCTCCTGGCTGGATAGGTTCTCTTTAGCACCCTGCACCTCACAGGCCTTGCCTTCAGCTTATGCTATCAACTGCCCTTGAGTCTCTCTGTGAGACCAAAGGGGGCCACATGCCATGTAAACAGGGCAGGGCCTGTGTTTCCACAGCTGCACTCTAGCAGCCTAGCAAATATTTTTGCGGTGACTGAATAATGAATGGGCAATGAGTTACTTGTTTGTTTCCTTCTTATATTTCCTCAGAATTACAACCGGACCCCTGTGATGGTCTTAGCTGTGCCCATTGCAGTGAAATTCCTCCATAGAGGCAACAAGGAGCTGTGTAGGAACATGTCCAACTACCTGTCCCTGGCTGCCATCACCAAGGCAGATCTCCTGGCTGATCACACCGAGGGGATAATAAAGAGCATACTCCAAGGTACAGTGGGAGAACTGAGCTGGGAACATGTTTAACAGGAATTTAGGGAGCTGCTTATGGTTTCTGTGAGTGGGGCCTGGTTGATGACTTGTGACCATGCCATAATGTCTCCTGGGTTGACTGAGTCTGCCTCTTCTTTGTCTAATGAAGTACTTATATTCACTGAGAAGGTGTGAGCTTCCTGCTCATTGTGTGGCTCTTATTCCAGAGAGCTGTGTCACTAATAATTCCTGTCAAGGTGCTCAGTTCCTAGCCGCCGAGAGATCATCCCTGTGACAGGCCTGTCACTGGTTGATGAGAAAGCGTGTTTTTACTTTTATTCCCAAAAGCAAGAAGTATCTTTGGTTATAAAAAATACACAGAACCAGGCATGGTAGCGCATGCCTTCAATCCCAGAAGTTGGGATGCAGAGGTGGGCAAAGCCCACCTTTTGTACATAGTGATTTCCAGGACAGCCAGAGCTACATAGTGAAATTTTATCTCAACAAAACAAACAAAACAAAACAAAAATAAAATATACAGGAAAATGTGATGATTTCTCTAACTCAAATATGACTTGAAACTGATTTATAAGTGTGTTAAATATGGCCAAAATAAATAAATAGTGACTTATTTATTATAAGGATTTTGTTATTACATCATTTGAATCAAAGAGAAGGTCAATCGCATCCATACATAATATGTATTTTTTTTTGTTCGTTTATTTTGGTTTTGTTTCTTACCTATCTGAAACCTTGTTTTGCCTTCTTGAAAAATGGATTGCAGGTCAGAGGATAATATTTCAAATGACTTGATATGTGTCCAGACATTCTCAGTCCTCACTTTTAAAAAAATGCATGAGGTCCACAGGAATTGCTGCCCATAGATTGCTTGCTTATTCAGACCCCACAGGTTCAACTTCTTCCAGAGTGTTCCTACACTTCTAGCCCCAGGGTTTCCTGAACTCTGCAAGGATGTCCTGAATGTGCTCTGTGCCCAGGATACCCAGGCCAACCCACAGTCTATGTTCTTTTGGGCAGGCCTCCCATCATGGTACACTGTGGTAGCATCCTCCTCTTGACTCTGCTCCCAGAAAGGTCCATATGGAGGCTCCATGCTGCCCTAGCACAATGGAGGCCTCTCTTCTCATGTGCTCATTCATCTGATACTTCAGGAGCCACAAGTCCTCGGACTAGAAGTTTTATGTGGCAGCCTCCGGCAGGAGGACCATAATCTTTGTCCCTAGTGTTACATCTTGGTAAACAGGCACAAAGAAGGTTGCTTATTTCAGGTGCCACTCTCCTTTACTGTGTTTGCAGTTAAGAGGGAAGATACATTCTTTCCAGATGTGTGGCTCAGTGGTAGACCTCTCACCCAGTAGAGCCAGGCAAGAAGTTCAATCCCCACTGCTGGAAAAAAAAACAAAACACAAAACAAACAAACAAATAAAACCAAAGCACTCTCTTTCCTTTCCTGAAATCTGAAACCAACTTGTCCACTTATAACCCCTGTCCAGTCCATCACTTGCCCCACAACTGCCACCGCCCCATTCCCAGAATGCCTACCTTTTGCCAAGGACGAATGTTTTGTCTCAACCTCAAGCTCAAGTATCAGACACTCCTGAGGGGGGCTCCTCAGTGCCACCTTAGAATTCCAGGCAGTCTAACCCACTGTCTACCAGACACCCAGATATGTCTGGGCACCAGGGACTTTTGTCACTCAGCATGTGGTCCTCTGTAAAGATTTGCTGTTAATAATATTAGCCAATGGTTTTGTTCCTAATTTCCTTTTGGCCTCAGGATCAAGTTGCTAATTTTACTTCACATGTGATTAAATGTTCCGCAAGTCCAGAAAAGCAATTATGCTTTTATTTTTACCACCTTGAAAACATTCTTTTGTTTTTCTTGTTTTTAATAATTTATTGTTTTTGTTTTGTGTGCATTGGTGTTTTGCCTGCATGTATGTCTGTGTGAGGGTGTCAGATCCTCTGGCAGTGGAATTCCAGACAGTTATGAGCTGCCATGTGGGTGCTGGGAATTGAACCCAGGTCCTCTGGAAGAGCATTCAATGATCTCAACACTGAGCCATCTCTCCAGCCCAATAAGCATCTTTTGAAAAAAAATGTATAGAAGTTACAGACACACCAACCATTTCAAAACTGTAGAAAGCAGACTTGAGAGCAACAAATTTATATAAAAATGAATTCTCTCTTTCAGGGCTGCCAGGAGCTTATCTCATACTTTTGAGGCTTTTGAAATGTTATTTCAAAGACAAAGAGATTTTTGAAACACAAAATAAACTCCAAGTTCACTGCAAGCATCTGAAATAAACAAATGATTTGGTTTGTTTGATCTGGCACAATGAGAATTACCATAAAATCAGTGGAAACTTGACCTAGGAATGGCTGGTCCTTCACAGTCCAGGGTTTTGACTTTGAGGACTGAGGATTGATGTGGCTGTGAAACCCCACCCACAGCTCATATAGAGCAGGAGGGATTTTGAAAAGTGAGTTCTTTGCTCTACAAGTCTTTGTTTGATACTCCCTATGAGCAGCTTCAGTGAGCTCCTTGCTGTGTCATTCTTCATTGTCTGTAGTTTCTTTTCACTGCTAGACAGTTTTCTTTGATCTGTGGTATCCTAATCTTTATTCTCCTGGACTTCTACTTTCACAAAAATGTTAGTGATTATCTGTTCAGTGACAATACAATAACATTATAATAATAAAATCAGACAACGTTCACACCAAGCATTGTATTGATCCATTTGTACTAACTAGATCAGCATCACTCATGAGAAGTGCAAAACAGAAATCCTGTCATCCCATTTGGCTGGGCAGTAACACTTTAAATAATAGAAAACCTTGATAAAATCAACTTGATTGAGAGGATAAAGAAATAGAGGAAGAGAAGGAAAACAGGAGGATGAAGAAGAGAAGGAGGAAAGGAAGAGAATGAAGAGGACAAAGAAGAAGAGAGGAAGAAGAGGAAAAGAAGAAAGAGGGGGAGGAGAAACAGAGAGGGGGAGGGAAGAAGAAGAGAAGGAGGAAGAGGAGAAGGAAAAGAGGAAAACTGAGAAGAGGAGTGAAAGGAAAAGGAATATGAGGAAGAAAGTGGAGAAAGAGGGAGAATACAGGAAAGAAGAAAAGCAACTGCTTGTTGGCCCATGACTAGAAGGTCCATGGGTAGTTCAGACTTACCATTGACTTAACTTGGACCCAGTGGTGGCCCTGAAAGCTGGGTCTCAGCACCCTTCTGGTGTAGTGGATTGCTTTATGTTCCACAGCAGGGCCCTCACACTGTCCATCTCACATCATTATGAAGACCAATTACAGAAAACTGATGTCCAATCTCATTTTCTATTTTCAATCCAACTGTGGCAACCTGACTGTTTCTGAACTGACACATCATCATTACAGGTAGATATTGTGTGTCAGTTGTCTGCTTGAGATCTGGAGCTACCTCAGAAAAGGAGATGCCAATGGGCTGCAGCAGAACCACATGCAGAGTTAGGAAGGAGTGGATCCCAGAAGATCTGCAGGCTGCTGTGTGAATGAACAGAAACTACATGGAAGCCACAAATGCCCACCATGTTATTTTGTACACAAGCAGCTGAATAGAATCAAACCCTGGATGTTTAACCCCAAAGCCACCTCTACTGTTGAACCCAAGCTCCACTGAATATTGGTTGTTACTTGTATTTTTATGAGCATTTTTGTATGTAAATTGAGATGTTCAAAGAATGGCACAACACCACAGCCTAGTTAGATAAGTAGTAGCTAAGATGGAGATTGTAAAAAATCATGCCAGCCTGCCTATATTTGAGTACCTTTAGTGCCAAGAAATTCACTGCCTTTAGGGTAAATCCACATCCTGCTGGATTATTTGGTGTTTATAATGAATTAGATGTGCTCTCCCTGTGGCCTTTTACTTGGGCCTCTTTAGTGTGATGGGCTTTTAAAGATGGAGTATCATTTCTCATAGCTCCTCATATCTATACCCTTGTTTTCTTCTCCAGTCAAAACAAGCAGGTTCCCTTCTGGTTCACTGACTTAGCCAAAGATGACTTAATTCTGAGTCACTGTGCAAGATGCACTCTGGTCCCCTTCCCGTGCCCTGCCCTCTTGAATTCTCTCTGGTTTTCTTGTCAGCACTATGCAGTGTGTAGTTCATGGCTGATCATAATGTCTAAGCTCTGTCTCTCTAAGAACTTAAATGGATGTCTCTTCCTGTTTAGAAATTTAATGCAACCTCTTAGCTAGCTAGCCATGCAATCACATATGTAATTTCTACTGATCTCATCTTCCACTACCATCTCCAAAGGTTTTCTGTTTTGAAAAACACAAGTTATTTTATGTATTCAGCAATTTCTTCCATGTTCTGGGTTATAAGTCGTTATTTCAAACTTCATATAGGACTTACACTTTAAACTATTTACCTTTTTTTCCCCCTTGTGATTGAGCTGAATGCTTTTCCAGGCCAAAAATTATAAAGTATGTTTCTTGCATCTCAATGTGTCTGCAGTTCATCCAAGGTCTTTGCCAACTATAAATTTCTCTGACAATGTCACTCTTTTCTTCAAAACACCAACTCAGAGGTTGACCATATGAGGTTCAGAGCCTTGGTGTTTCAGTGCTGGCTACCCTTACTCAGTCATGGCTCATAATAATCCATTGATTATATTTTTTCAAAATTGTCTTATATATTACAAATCAAATTCCTCATATATGTTTTCAACTCAACTATGAGAAACCATATGAAATGGAATGTATATTTACCCCTAAAGGAAAACATTTAAATAATTCCAAACCAAATTTTGCATTTTTTTCCTTATTACTGGGTAAGTATTTAATGTTTACTTTAAATCTAAATGTAAAATTCATTTTATCTGAATTGTTTAGACTCCACTTACTTGTTTTTATTTTGTAATTTTCACAATGGGAAGGAAAATTGTAAATGGTCCTCGTTTTGGAAGAAGAATTAAAGGTACAAAGTATTCTCTGATTGGGCACCAAAGACAAACAAATTTGAATACCAGCAAGTCAGTTACACTGGTGTTTTTAAGTCAACCACCAGGAAAAAAAAAACAAAAACAAAAACCTGTCCCATTTAGCTTTTCTGGAAAATGATAACAAATAATACAATGAATAGATCATTAAAATCTTATCTTAATTTTACAGAAAGTTGAAAAAGAAGTATATGTTCCATCCAGCTCTGCAAGTGCAGCATATCCGCAAACCAACACCAGACAAAGACATTATCATTGTCAGAAAGGAAAACACACCTTCATTGTAGTCATGGATATAAATGTACACATCATAAATAAATAAACACATTAGGAAAATGACTCCGGCAACATTTAAAGAAAACTATGTGACATTTACTGAGTGTAGACTTGATCTCTGGTACCAGCCTGTTAACATACATTGTTCCTCCATGTATTTTATGAAGGAGGAACTGTTGTTATCCCATTTTATAAAATGTGTAATGACTCGGTTGGATTTGTGCCAGGAATCCAAAATGGTTTTCTATTCAAATTCCCCTGCAGTAAAAACTGAGCAGGAAGGGGATCAGTTACCAGTAAAAGTATCTTAAAAGATTAAAAACAAATCAAACTAGAAAATTTTGAGAACTTCCTTGCCTTGTTTAAGAGGATTTATCTAGTTGATGGTGAGTGAGAAGACACATCCGTATAAGTTAAAGAAAGCAACAATGATGCTACTGTATCATTTCTGTTCACTATGACACTTAGACTTGGCTCATAATAATCATTGGTTGCATTTGTCAAAACTGTATCATATATTACAATTCAAATTTGCTGGTATTCAAGTATCCACCCAATCAGCAAACACTTTGTACTGTAATTCTTCTTCCACACAGAGGACTTTTACAAATTTTCTTCTCATTGTGAGAATTGCAGGATACAAAACAGATAAGTGGGGTCTAAAAACTAGCCTAGACCCCAAAAGAATTTATAATACTTGTTAAACAATCATAATAGAATGAAAAAAATCACGTGGAAGATGATTTATACACGTCACCTAGAGAATTATATGTATAACTTTTAATAATAAAATTACAAATCATTGTAAAAAGCAGTCAAGTAAAGCATAACCATATGGGTTATATAGTGCCATCATCAAAGGTGGGAGACATTGGTGTAGCAAACACATAATTTTCAATAAGTTCAGTGAAATTTTGATAAAATACTGATGACAAACTGAATTTAAAATTTACAATTCAGATAAAGTGAGTCAGCTATTCTAAGGAGATATTAAGAGGGAGAAATTGGCTGTGAAGTCATAGTAATTACTGAGGGATAATAGTGCTGCAAAAAAGAGATTTATAGTCCTGTATTAGAATAGAGAGGGCAAGACACACCTAGGCAACATGGAAATCAAGTATGTGGTGGGGAATCTTTGCAATACAGAAGACTAGTCAGTAAACGATGCTGAAAGAATTGTGTATATCAGAACATACATAAGACAGAATAAAGACCTGAATTTAAAATGTGAAACCCAAGCTCTTTCCAATGTCTAGTTAGTAGTACCTTTTACTCTAGCAAAGAATATCTACAAAAATAAATTCAGGCTAAAATTGTAATCATTAAAAAACACTTAATGTAAGGCTCTTGGATTAGAAATGAAAACAAGAATGTCCTTCATGCCCTTAGATGATGAATTTATTTCCTGCCTAAGTTACACCATGTGTAATTCTATATCATGTAATGTCAGAATCTTGTCAGAGGAGAGGTTTGCCCATGCTCCTGACTAATTCTCCAGACTTATTCTCTGCCATATGAAAATGGACCGTGCTGCTAGTATCAGAAAACAGAAGCTCATTCAGGGCTCGCTGTAGTGTGAGTTACCATATCTTTCACATGTGCCACTGACAATATTATAGAGGGTCTATAAAATGAGAGTGTCTTCAATTTCATGTGGTTATTTGTGGGTCCATGGGGAAGCCTTTTGCAAAGAATTGATTTGTAACTCTGTGATGCTATGCCTGTCTCTGCTATTAAATCTACATGCAACACTGTCTTTCCTCTGCCTCTCAGCATCAGAGGTCAGGATGGAAATACACCTCTCGGTCCACAGACCTTTTATACAGTACTCTCGCACAAGCCACAAGATGATGTCAGGTGATGTGAAACTTAAGTAGAAAATCTTTGAGAAAACACAATATTGTCTTAGCAAGAGTCCAGATTTCTTTCTGACATACTGGAAACTGGAAAAGGCTGTCCAGTTAATTATGATAAATTTACCTTATTTCTTTCTCTATGTGAGACAAAATTCAAACTGGTGAGCTGTCTCAGAAAAATGGAGAAAGTTGACTCTCTACATGTTGTGGCAATGGTTTTATGTAACACACATGGCTGATGAAGCCAACTAGATAAAACATCTACACTTCACACGATATTCAGCCCATGGATTGTTGTGATTCTTCTTCCTGTCACTAGGGTCATCATTCTCATCTCTAATTGAGTATCTGCAATGTAGCAGGTTCATATTAAAATATTGGAGGCAGAACCGTGTCCATTTGGTGAGTTGTCTAATCCCTAGAGAGATGCTCAACCGTTCAACATTCATGACAGGAGCTGGAGATATGGCTCAGTGGCTAGGAGTCCTTTCTGCATAACCACAGGACCTGATTTTGGATTCCAGAACCCATATAACAAGCTAATCGTGGTCTTCCACACACCTGTACCTCAGCAGTGTGTGATGCAGAAGCCGGAGAGAATCTCTGAGGCTTGGTGGATGCCTGCTGGCAGGGTAAATGAATGGATGTAAGCTTCAGGTTCACACAGAGACTATGCCTTTCTTATCAAAGCAGAAAGGCAGAGAGCAATAAAAGAACACCCGATGGCCTCCTCCAGCCTCTCTCTATACATGCAACATACACATAGATGTGTGCACCTACACACACACACACACACACACACACACACACACACACACACACACATACATATACATGTTCCACTCACACATGCAAAATCCATAACATAATCATTACAAAGAAATGTTCTAAGTTTACTATTTCACACACTATTAGGGGAACATTACTAACCCTACTTCACACAGGTAGTACTACTTAGCATATATAGATACTTTTGTACACTTGTTGCACATACACCTTCATCTTAGTGACCCAAGTCATCTTGTACAATTATTTTTGTCTTAGTTTTAATTTAAAGAAAGGTACTCAGTGTTTCTTGGTGTGTGTGTGTGTGTGTGTGTGTGTGTATTTCGCTTCTCAGAATAAGATGTTACTAATTTTACATTATCTCAAGCAGTCTGATTTTCACTATGGAAACGATTTTCATCCTTTAAGTTGAAATCCTATTACAAATAGCCAACCTGAACGTTCACAGTAGTAGGAAAACATTAAGCATAGCCTGGTAAAAAATTGATCCAATTATGGTTCCAGAAACAGAGACACCTCTGAGAGAAAAGGACTTCCGAGTGGCTGTCTGGAGCTGGTGCCAGTCAATTTGTACCGTCATTGTTTCACCAGCAGGTGCTGCTGTGAGGTAAAGAAAGCCTGCCTGGCATGGATGTCTGCGCGCTGATCCTAAAACACCAACCAGGACAAGCCCAAGGCCCATCCCTTTGTTATAGTTTTCTTTCATTGCTTATTTATGTTTTAGTACACGGGAATAACATGGGGAAATATTTTAAGAAATATCTTATTTCAAAAGTGATTTGATGAGCCATAAAATACTTTTATGTATAATATCTGCTTAATAATTCTTCTGCATTTAAGGAGGAATTTTTGTTTTGTTATGTAATTTAAGAAGTGTGGGGACTAGTTGAGATTAGTTGAGTGTGTCTGCTAGTAAGTAATTCAGTACTTGGTGGTGCCAGTATTTAAACACTGGATTTCTGACCTGAGGCCCTGTAAACTTTCTTCTGCACTTCAGATTGATTGGGCTGTAAGGATCAATAATCTGATACTTTCATATTCACAGAACTCATAATATAAATATAAATAATAATAATAAATATAAATAATAATAATAAATAATATAAATCAGTGTGCACAGTTGCTTTAACTAGGCTCCTACACTTAGAAGTGCTGCTTCTTAACTGGCTAAAAGACAATTTTGGAAATATTTAGTTCTGCCATATTTTTCAAAAAAGACTTTCCTAATTTATGACTAAAGAAGAAATCAAATAAAAACCAATGATAAGATCTTATTATTTATCAGTATAGTTCCCATTAATATGAAGTCAGTTAAGTATCCAAGCATAAACCCAAGCTCTGACATCCTATGATAGATATTTAATAATTAAATGCTCTAAATATAAAGTAATTAATACTTGAAGGCCCATTGTTACTGTGATAGGCAAGGAAGATGTCAACTGTGCCCTACTAATCATACATAAATACACAGTAGAGTGACCAGTTGCCCCAGTTTGCCCAGTGACATGGGAACTTTGATAAAGCCAGAGCAGGCCCAGGGAAATGAGAAACTTAGTCACACTAATAATATACTAATAATAATATTAACTGTATAGATAGTATTATATGTTAGTAATACATACATTTTCATCCCAATGATGTGACTCATCTCATACAACTATTCTACTCTGCCATCACATGATTATACTATCAATAGAAACATGGTGAATAAAACCACATGCCATGGTGCTAACCAAGGGGATAGTTCGTTTTCGTTCCACACATTACTCTGTCTTCTTCTTCTTCTTCTTCTTCTTCTTCTTCTTCTTCTTCTTCTTCTTGCTGATATCCTTACATTCTAAAGCTACTTCAGTACTCCTGGTTATTTTTTTAGTTTCCATATACACACTTGGTGTTTTGTAAAAATAAAGTGCATTGTCTTTTTAAAATTTTATTTTCTAACTACTGGATCTGGATGAGACAGCGACAACTAACAATGGATTAAAAAGATGGACTTAAGCCGGGCAGTGGTGGCGCACGACTTTAATCCCAGCACTTGGGAGGCAGAGGCAGGCGGATCTTTGCGAGTTCGAGGCCAGCCTGGTCTACAAAGTGAGTCCAGGACAGCCAGGGCTACACAGAGAAACCCTGTCTCGAAAAATCAAAAAAAAAAAAAAGATGAACTTATATTTTCCTCTCCTGTCATAGAAGTCCAGGAGAAAACCATCCAGAGTCGGCTTCACAGTCACCGGAAACCTAGGCTTCTGCCATATTATTATTCTAAATCTCATGCTGTAGCATGACTGCTGAAATTCTACCCACCATTACCGCATTCAAAATAGACAAAAAAATAGAAAGGCAGAGAAATCTCATAGATCACATACAGTAGCTCATCAGTGACCAGAACTTGGCACAGTAATGTTGAGAAATATTAATGTCCTAATGACTATGTATACCTCTAGCACTAGAATTCTGTTACTTCGGAAAAGAGGTAAAATTGAGATAAGAGAACAATCAAAAGTCCCTGGAATATATCTATCCAGACTTACTGGTGTAGCAGATGAAATGTTTACATCTATAACCCACTGATGCCTTTATTTTCTTCCATTTGTTTTTTATTTTTTTCAACATTTCTTTATTTATTATGTATTTGCTCTACATATATGCCTGGACAGCAGATCTCAATGCAGATGGCTGTGAGCCACCATGTGGTTGCTGGGAATTGAACTCAGGACCTTTGGAAGAACAGCCAGTGCTCTTAACCTCTGAGCCACCTCTCCAGCCCTCTATTTGTTTTTTAATTGTCCTCGATCACAGTTAATTTGGTCAGCATTGACATCTCATGATAGATACTTACTACTCAAATGTTCTAAATATATGATAATTAACTCTTAAAGGCCAATTTTTACTAGAATAGACAAGGAAAACATTAACTGTACTTGCTTGTATACACAAAATGTCACTGTACTAATCATACATAAATACTAGAGTGAGCAATATAACGTACAATTAATATTGTCAGCATATGAGTTTGTGCTTATCTTCACCCATATCTTCTGAGGTGTCTAAACAGATCTTATTTATACAGGCACATATTAAAAAAAAGAGAGGGAAAGCATATCTAACTCTCTAAAGTTGGGTCTAGTATTTTGTCCAGATGAGATTCAATCATATAGAGAATAGCTAGATAGGGACTTAACACAGGGCCAATGTATAAGAAATGTTGAATTGTATAATTTCCAAGAGTGGAAGACTGGCCTATGTGTCAGCTCATTACTGCAAATAATTTTGTTACAGACCCATAGGCCTGACTTTATAGATTTCATGAGTTGGGAAGAAGCTGTACAAATTCCTTGAACATCCTCCAAACTTATTAGATTTGTGGAGGTTTATTTCTGAATGACACTAGATCCGTGTTCCTCTTTTTTTTTTTTTTAAACTGAGAAGATCAATGTCTAAGAAAGCTCAGCTACATAGCCACAGATGTATCCATGGCCCTATTTGTCACACCTCACGAGCAGGGATGTGCCATGGTTCTTCAGCTGTATGTTTAGGAGTTTACATGCTAATTGTTGTTCTGTGGTATTTCTGTAATAGCTTTATAAGATTCTACAAGTGCTTGCAAAGAATTCTCAAGAGGAGATAGCTTGGTGGAGTTCTCACCCAGACTCCTGAATGTGCAGGGTTCTCTGGCCTGTCCTGTGCACTGAAGGAGATGAATAGACCTTGTTTTCTTTTCCAGATTCTTAGTTCTCTCCTCTAATAATCCTCCCTTGTGTGTACAACCGATGGCCTGTAGGCCATACACACCCCAGGAGATCTTTGAATGCACAAAATCCTAACTCACTTAAAACATTATGAACTCTCTCATTTTTACATTTTTCTGACATGCTTATGCAATTCTTGAATATGAATTTTGTAGATGACAGCTTTGTGTCGCAATGTCAAGAGCTGGGATATGCATCTAGCCATTGCTTACAAGCATCATGTCTACCTGGAGAATTCAGATATGTGCTTGCTTGTGTTACAACAAGACAGAAAATTGTGCAAGCTCATAGACTCATCAAGTAATTTCTTCCTCGGTTCTTTAGTTGGAAAAAAAAAAAACCTGAAGCCCAGAGAGATGAATGCATTTAGGCAAGACTCTATTTCTTACAACCTGTGGGATGCTAAAGCTTATGAAGTAGAGTTTGATTCTAACAATATTAACTACTGCTCTTCTCACACCAGTCTCTGAAAATAACTCATCTACTCCAGATGAAAAAAAAGGGAAAATGTGGATTTGATTCAAAACAGCTCTTAAACTTAAGAGGACACAGGCTAGCTTTATAAAACATTTTATTTACAGTAGAGTTTTACAAAAATAAAATTAATACAAATCCATTTCACAATATAAGTTACACAACTATCTTTTCCCAAATAGAACACTGGATTATAACATGTAAGCTACATTTATGTTTGTTAATAAGTCACTTTGGGGTATAAATATGTTTTCTCATCATCTCTTTTGTTACAAGGTACACACCACGAAGAACTAACAATGGGCAACAGAGCTTGTTTTGTTATTCTTCCAATATAAAAATGTCTCTGGCCAAAACAAAATTAACCAAAGAAAAGCAACACAATTGTCCCTCTGTTCAGAGTCCAGTCCTGTTTAGTTATCTGAGGGTTTATGTGACTGAGGCAGACATTAATCTGAACGCACCACAGCGGAAGGGTTTAGAAACAATGCCCCCAGCCTTCTCCCAAGCCTTCCCTTCAACTGTTTACCCAGTATTTTGCCAAGATAAATAAAACTATCTCAAGTCTCTCCTTCATTAATCTCCAGTGTTATTACGCCCCGGAGTTTTTAGACTTTCCCAACTGTCATGTATTTAAAGTGTGAGTCTCCTTTGGCTTCAAGTAGAGTTTCACAACACTTAGGAAACGTACTGAGCTCCTCCGTGCGCCTGAATTTCTGTGACTCCCCACCCGACGACGTTTCCCCGGATGTGGCACGACTCGGCTCCTCCACTCTCCCTTATCTCCTCCTCGCTGAGAACACTGTCCCAGATATTGAAGCCAGTGATTCTGCCAGAAAACGCTAATGTTTCATCAAAGCCCCCACCTACACAGCAACCATTCTTTTCTTGGCCAATCTGTAGGATTCCACCCTCAGGCACAGAGTGAGGTGTGGTCTTCTCCACAGTGGTAGCAACCAGCTCCCCATTTGCCCACAAGGACATGCTCCTCTGCTCTGAACTCCAGGTGCCACATAGGTGGGTCCACCGCCCCAGGGAAACCACGGTGTCTGCAGCCAGCTTGTTCTGCTTTCCACCCACCACAAACACTAGGGACTGGGAGCTGAGGTACAGCTGGATCTCATAGGGGTTCCACTTTGTGCCATAAGAGAACAGGATGGTTTTGTTTAATACATCTGTGGCTTTGACCCAAATACAAGCACTGAAAGAGTCAAGCTTCATTGGTCTCACAGGATGCACGCTTCCAAAAATCTTCTTAGAACGCATTGGGAATAAAATCGCTGTTTCGCAACCTGGAGTAGAAAAAACAAACAAACAAACAAACAAACAAAAGAAAACGAGAAAAATTCAGCTTCATTCGGAGTTATTTGGGAATTCAGTGTAACATAAGCATGTTACCGGTAACTGATAACTATATACAATGGTGTGTTGTGACTTTCGGGACCTCCAGTTTGATGTCCATCGAACAAAGAGAATAAAACCAAGGTAGAGTTGCTTGGCCTATTCAGTGATGCAACTGAATAAAGAAGTTTGCAAACAGAAGGAAAGCGCCAACTCAACCCACAAATAACAAAATCCATGTTGAATAACCATCTCCCTTTCAATCTGCTTTTCTTTTAATGTTTTCTTATTAAAATGTTGAGTCACAATGAGTTAACTTCAGAGGATTCTATTATTTCCAAGGATTTAAAATCCATCCGTTTTCCCTTCTTACCTTTGCCATGGTTTTAAAGGAACACATCTATAAAATTCAATGGACCTAGCTCATTCTAGGTATCAGCATGTCTTTAAAAACAACATTTTAGAATAGCGATGTCACTAGGGAATGCATTTTTAAATACCACATGATCTTGGATATTTGTAACTTTGCAGCATTTATAGAAAACAACTGTGTCTTATTTTTGCAATTATTATTGGCTGTTTGAAATAAATCCTCTTGTAGCCTGGGTTGGCTTCAGAATGGACATGTAGCTAGGGATAACTTTTAGCTTCCGATTCTCATGTCTTCACCTCCAAGGGACTGAAATTACTGGTGTGTGCCACCAGGGCCATCTTGCAGACTGCCCCTTGACAAGAAGCAAACTGGAGCAATGATGATTGATATTTATCAGGCACTCACTATGTCCCAGATAGTGTTCTTTGGTCATCATCTTAATACATCCTCACACTTGCTTTTAAAGTCCTCCTAATCCCACTTAATAGGTGAGAAGCCTGAGGCAAAAATAACCTATGTTTCTTTGGTTGATAAATTTTAAAACTCAGGTTTTAGTTTGGTTGGTCTCTTTGCAGAGGCCCACACATTCTATTGCCTGTTAATAGAAACACTGGATGCAGAATAATTTATTGCTAATGAGTACTCTGCAGCTTTTGACAAAGCCTATAATCTCACCAGCCTTAAATAGTATCGTCTCTGTCTCTCCTGCAAGTCTGTAAGTTACAAGTATAAGGCACTCAAAAAATCTGGACAGGCCATACTTATGGTTTAAAACTTAGTCACATATAGAAAACCCTTTTAAAGGAAGGAATTCTTCCAAAGGATTTGTGAGAGATTGTGTTTCTGCTGAGAACATTCAGAAGACAGGGACTTTTGAACATGGAGATGAGGACTCATCTACTCCACCTATGGACTCATCTACTCCCCTTGCGTCAGCAGCTAAAATGCCGAAGAAGTAAAGGCCTGGGAAGTACTAAAGTCATGACCAGATGGGGTCTGCTTCATGGTATATCTGAAAAAACTGAAGTGGGCTAGATGTTCACTCTATAACAACCCAAAGGAGATGCTAAAAGGTGGCTTTGAAAAGTCAGCTCCCAGAGCATTTACAGACCAACTGGTGAATCAACAGAACTTGTTGGCATCAAATTTCTGAAAAGTGTAGATTCTCAGAAGTGGCGCTGAGCTAGGCTCTGTCCAGAAAACATCAAACAAGTGTAGACCATATCATTTAGTTATAGTCGAAGAAAATACTGAAGTATAGGAAAATTGCTTAAGACCAAACATGGTAGGTAGCAATGGCCTCAAAATAATTGCAGCACTCTTAAAAATTCTAGTCATTTATGAAGAGAAAATTTAAATGAGACATTTTCAAGGTAGAATTTTTTCTCTAGCTATAACAATTAAATCAAATAATGATTATGGAAACAAAAGATTACCATTTGTGTGCATCTGGAATCTCCTGGCCTCTGTAAGTTCAAATAAAGTACTGTCCAAGAGGGCATCAACTACAATATAATTGACTGCCTTCCTGTTTAAATAAGGCCAGGCAGTGCGGACTGCATTCCAGGGCTGTCCATGACTATGTCTGGGAGACCCTTCATCCCCGCAGGCTGCGGGAGCTACTGCTGTTCATGGTGTAAAGTAGTATGTTGGCAGATTCTGTGGGATTCTTTTGCAGAACAGTGATTGAGGATTTTGAGACCTCTTTGAAATGTCAGAAACTCTCGTGAAATGGCTTTTAACTAATAAGTCTTCGTAATTATATTATCAAAGACCAAGTAAAATGAAAACCAGGTTCTTGGGAGGCAAACCACAAGATGATTAGGAATCTTCTGGAAGCCAAGTGGCCAGAAGAGCAAGAGAGGACAAATCAAAGCCTATGGGTGAGAGTATTATTGGACATAATGAGCACCAACAGCTTACAATTTGGAAATGTATACATCCCTCTTCTAACTAACACAGGTGAGGATACAAATTAAAGTAATTCTTCCTTGAGGAGGGGGTATATCATGTGTACATGAATCTACTCAGTTTGCAAATACATGAGTTTGAAATTGTCACAAAATAATCACATTGAGGGTTTGTTTTATATTTGACTTTATGCTTTTTCTCTAAAAACCAATTAGGCTGTGGATCCCATACAGACAGCCCTCAAATATTTAGGAAGGACTGACTGTAGCATGGATTCTATAAAGGAATGGGCTGTTCCCTGAAGTATTCTTCCTTCTACCCCATCCAATAAGCTTCATGTCATTGGAAATAGGAGATACGATAGCACTGTTTGTCATTGTTTCTGAGACTTATGAGAAGTACCAGGGATATTTTTTTACATAGGACTCTAATGGAACAATGCATCACTACCGCATCAGAAATTTGACTTTAGAAGCATATTACTGGGCTCCACTGTTCTGTTTCTTTGACTTTTAAAACTGTACCATTAGGGCCCTCATCAGTTGGGAATTTTATGGAGTGTGGGCTTTGGCAAGTTGTATAGTCTGAACAGTTTCTTTCTTGTGTGGCCCTGGGAGTCTAGCTGGAGCCGTCATCTACCCCCTCGGACTCCTGCGCGGGGCTTTATAAGACGTATTCCAAAGCCCACGCCCCTTGACCTTCGCTGTGGAACTAACTGATGTGAGGAACTCTGGGGGAATTCTGATGAGTCTACAGGAGATTCGATTTGGCTCAAGTCATTTCAGAAGGAGCAGAGGGGGAGGAGTCAGCAGAGGGGCTGGAAAAGTCGCTGAAGTTAGCCCAGGGCCTGAAATAGTGAGGGGAAACTAGAGCTGCCTAAAGTCAGCAACAGGATAAAATTAGACGACGTGGAAATCCCTAACGGAGGGACAGCGGGGAGGTCACGGTTAAACACCTACCAAATATCTGGTGGGATCTAGTGTCAAGGACCTCTGACATCTACTTCCAGACTGATGGTTAAATTTCCACTTTCTTTTGGGTTTCTCGAGCTGGGAAATACTTTTAAAAGACAATGTGCCTGCCTTGCCTGATGTGTCTGAGCTCTGCGAGTGTGTGTATGGAAAATACTGGGACTCTTGAGTGTGAAGGTCCTCACTTTGCTTGCCTGCTGTGGCTAAGCACTATGGGCTCTAGGGACAAAACGGACGGCGGGCTCTGCGCCCGGTGCTTACCTGCGGGCAGCCAGTGGCGGGCGGCCCAGCTCTGCACGGCGCTCAGGTCGGCGCGCGTCCGCCGCAGCTCCTCCAGCACCGCTCCCAGGCCAGGCACTGTCGCCTCGGGCCGCCGCGCCTCCGCGTCCTCCAGGCGCGCCAGCCTGCGGCTTGCATCGCGGCTCTCCTGCAGCAGCGGTTCCAGAGCCCGCGCCAGCCTGGCGTCCGCGGGGATCCCGGCGGCGCACGGCCTCGCCAAGCCACCCGCCAGCCGGCCCAGCTCGGTCCGCAGCCGCTGCAGCTCGCCGCGGAGGACGTCGTCCGTGGCTTGCAGCAGCATGCCCTCCCGCATCTGCGAGTTCTCCAGCATGATGAACAGCTTGTCCCAGTCCGAGTGCTCCTGGCGGCAGTCGCATGGCGTGGCTAGAGCACAGGATACCCACGTTACCAACCTGCCCCGGCTGGCAGTGGGTTTTACCCTGGTGACCCCAAGTTTCAGCCTGTCCCAGCACCGGTCCCCTTCCTTCTAAGGATAACTCCAAAAAAAAGCGTGTGTGTAAACTTCTCCAAAATGACACAGGAACCTTCTTTCCGGGACAAGTTAAGCTAACTCCGGGGAATTTCTGTGGCTAAAAACAGTCAAAGAGCAGCGATTTCGTACGGTCTAACTTATCATATATGTAACCAAAAAATTATAAATATATATGAAACCTCTGGCTTTTCTCAGGTAGCCAGTCCTCACTTTTACAAAACAAAGTACAATTTTAGCTTGCTTCATTGGCCATTAAGTATATGTATGTTATTTGCACCCAAAAACTGAGTTATTGTAGCTGGGGTGAGTGGAGAAAGTTAGAATGAACTTACGGTCCTCGGTGGGATGAACTCCATTGTCTATTTCGTTGTCCAAATTCACATACATAAGCTCATAGTCTTCCGAGGTCTCAGCCAGTGCTGCAGACCACAGAGCGCAAAGCACAACCGCAAGGAGATGCATTGCTGGAGAGACGAAGTTTGTTCCGCAGCTGCCGCAGGGGGAGAAGCGAGGCTCTCCAGTGAACCGAGTTTGAGCCCGGGAGAGATAGTGTGAGGCAGGAGCGAAGCCCTTAATAAACGCTCCAAAGCCTGAACTGGGATGAATGAGTAATGCCAGTGGCACAGCGCGAGGGAGTTCCCCTGGATTTGGGGGAGGGGGTTGGGTGGGAGGGCAAGGGAGCCGAAGAGGTTGCACAACGTTAAATCACAAAGGTCCACGGGACAGGCAGATTGATTAGAGGAGGGTCAGGGGGAACGAGGAGGGAAAGCTGCCCTTTGGTGACCTCCCTGAAGATTGGCTGCTGTAACCTGAATTGGTACCACGGGGTGGGGAACACAGAGGTGAAAGGCAAATTATTATTTTGGCGATTGGTGTGAGCTTTCATTATTCCACAACCCCTTAAGTTATAAAAAACTTTTTTTCACTTCTCTTTTAGATGCTTTCTCAAGTCCGAGCTATAGAAAATGATTCTATGACTCCAAGATAATCCAACACATTAAAGAATTTCTGATTCTAGTGGTCAAATCCATCCTGACTAACTTGCCTTTACTTCTCTGGAGTAGCAACTAACAAACACAGTACAACTTTAAACTTCTAATAAAATAGAAAAACAGGGATGGGTGGGGGTGGGCAGGGATATGGATATTGGCATTAGGTGCTTGGGTAGTCTCTGATATATATAATGTAGCATTAAGTGGACATACTTTACCAAGCTCAGAGGCAAAGATCCTGTTTTAAATTTAAATTAGTGATTCCTGGTGTGTATGTATGTGTGTGTACCTAGATCAGAGTTGATGTCATAATAATAGTGATAAGAAAAACCTTAAAAAGTTCAATTGAACTCCAAGTAAAGCAAGAAAACTACGCAGTGACCAAAGACCTAGAGGGAACCAAGTCTAGAGGACCAGCTCCAGAGCTGATACAAGAATCCAGTACACAGAGGAGATGGAGGGGGGCATGCATGACTCTCCTCGACTGAGTACCACAAGAGCCCTAAGAGGTTGTAACTAGGGCTTGTGGTCAGGCATCTGGAATGCACATGCATGTACCATCCACCACAGTAAAAATGAATTCACAGTTAAACATCTCTAGACATCTGAGGGAATCGTACATTATAAATAAGAATCAACAGAAAGTCAAAAAACATTAAGCCCCTGCTGAAGAGCTAAAATAGCAGCTGAAAAATGAGTATGTTTGAAAACATTTTTAAGGCCTGAGAGAAAGAAATGGTTTTTGAGACAATAAGATACTGTTTAAAGGGCAGTGTGGAGAGGTAGCTCAGTAAAGTGCTTCTGTCTGAAGGATGTGGACCCAAGTTTGATTTCCAGAATCCACAGTTCAAAAGCCTGGTGTGGTGCTGTAGCTTCCTAATGCCAGCACTGGGAGAGGGCCCATGGGGCTGCCAGGCCAGACAGCTAAGCCTGCTGGGCAAATTCAGGCCAATGAGAGACCCTGTCTCAAAAAACAATGTGGAAGATCTAGACAAAAAATCCTTATTGCCCTTTCAAAGGACCAGGATTCAGTTCCCAGGGCCATATTACTCCGTTCACAACCATGTACTAGGGGACCATGCACCATATTACTCCGTTCACAACCAAGTTCCCGGGGATCTTCTGTCCTTTGACCTCCTTGGGTACATATCATACACATAAACTTATGCTGGCACACACAGAAACATAAAAATAAATATGTCTTTTAAAAAACAAGGTGGAAGATGCCTGCAGTCACACCAGAGATTGACTTCAAAGGCCTCTACCCATGTGCACGTACCAACATAAACATACATCCACAGGAACACCTCACACACAAGCACACATACCTGAACACACACACACACACACACACACAAGATTGTTAAGGATAAAGCTGAATATTTTAAAGAACTATAAGTGATTGCCATAATTTTAAAAAGTGAATTAAAATTCTTGAGGTAGAGCTATTCCAAGTTTTCTAAGATATCGCCAGACTGACCTCCATAGTGGTTGCACAAGCCTGCACTCCCACCAGCAATGGAGGAGTGTTCCCCTTTCTCCACACCCTCGCCAGCATGTGCTGTCATTTGAGTTTTTGATCTTAGCCATTCTGACAGGTGTGAGATGGAATCTCAGAGTCATCTTGAGTTGCATTTCTCTGATGATTAAGGATGCTGAGCATAAAATACTTTTTAAAAGATGAGGAATGGATAAAATGGCAAATTAGACAAAACTAAAAAGAAAGTTCTAATGAATTTAGAAGACAGATAAATGTCTCAATAGAAAATATATAAAGAGTTTGACTGGCCAAATCACAAAACAGAAATTGACCTGCTACAGAAGTGTGTGGGTGTGTCTCTGTGTGCCTGTGTGTGTGTGTGTGTGTGTGTGTGTGTGTGTGTGTGTGTGTGCCTGCCTCTGTATGTGTGTGAGAGAGAGAGACAAGCAATCAAAAAAGGGAAAATTAAAACAAAAACTGAGATACAATCTTACACCCCATCAAATTATCAAAAGCCAAGAGAAATCAACATCTGTGAAGACCGAGCATCAGCCAGGATGTGAGCAGCAGAGTGCTCATGCTGCTGGCGGGTGTGTGAGCTCTTACAAACTTGACAACAGGCAGAATAATGGACCCCAAAGATGTCTGTGTGCTAATCCTGGTAGTCTGTGAACATGTTCTGTATTACTGCATTTGAGAAAGAATTTAAGTTACTACACAAAATAAGGGAACAACCGTAGACTCTTTAGGTTGACCCTGCAATCACGGGGTTTCTAAAAGTCAGAGGATACACAAGTGAGATAAGTCACTGGAGAAAAGCTGTTTACATGCAAGCCTGAGGTCTCTAGTTCCATCCTCAGAACACATGGTGGAGGGAGAGAATCAACTCCTGAAAGTTGTCCTCTAACTTCTACACACATGTCATGGTGTACACATTCATATCACATACACACATGCATGCATATAATAAGTAAAATATTTTAAAAAAAAGAAAATGAAAGGGAGGCAGAAGACCATAGTCTGATGGGGAATGCTGATGACAGAAAGAAGCAAGATCACAGAGTTGCCATGTCTCTGGCTTTGAAGATGATGGAGAGGTCCACAGACCACCCAGTACACATCAGACTCTAGAAGCTAGCAGAGCCAAAGAAACGGTTCTTTCTGGAGTCTCTGCAAGGACTCCTGAAGCCTGGACTACTACACCTTGGTTTTTACCACAGTGACATTCATGTCAGGCTTCTGAAAAGAGAAGATAACAAATCTGAGTGATTGTAGGCCTTTTTCTGATGGTTTCTTTTGGAAGCTATAGAAAATGTCTTTCAGCCGTAAAGTACATGAACAAAATGGTGCCCCTGTGTAGAAGAGCAACCAGGAAGAATACAGATGAGAGGCCAATTTAATGAAACCTACATAATGCTGGATGGAACAAATAGTTTGCAAAGGGTTCTGTATATAACTAATCTATTCATGTAAAGTTATGAAGCAGGCAAACAACTATAAGATGTTTATTGATGCACACATGTAATTAAGGTATAAAAAAACACTCACAACAATGACAAATACTATCTTCAGGGTAATGATTGCCTCTGAGGAGAAAAAAATTTGGTCAAGATATACTTATGGCACAAGGCAAAGTTTTGGTAAAGCTAGGTGATGGGCACAGCATTGTTCCTTTTATCATTTCTTATGCTTGCTTGCCTGCAGGTTTGAAGCATTCAGTATTAAAAATATATGAACTTATGAATGGAATTTTTACAGGATTTCCACATCTAGATTTCTTCATCAGTTTCTAGCAGAAAAAAAATTAAGTTCTTTTGCATTTATTTTTGTGTCTATTTTATTGAAATTGAAATCAGTTGAAAATGACTAATCTAGGGATTTCCCCTTCAAATCGCCCAGGGCCTTTGTTGGAGAAGGTACTAAAAGGCCATGCAAGAGTTTCCTGTCCCAGATTCTAGCTACAGTCCTGCTCAGTGTGACTTTTCCCATCAGCAGATGGGAAAATACTGGTTTACACACAGCTAAGTTCTATGACCTAGTGTGTTCTGCATCAATTATGTATTGAATTAAAATTCCCTGGAATTAAAGAAAAGATCTATATAAAAATAAGCAGAAACCAAACAAAATAAATTGTGTGGTATTAAATTGTTGAAAATAATGATGGGTACAGTGTCTTTTTAAAAAAGTATTTTATTAATTTATGTATACAGGTGTTTTGTGTGCAAGTTCATGCCCGGAGCACGTGGAGGCCAGAAGAGGGTGTTGGGTCCTCTGTGACTGGAGTTATGGATGGTTGTGAGCCACCATGTGCATGCTGGGATTCAAACTCCAGTCCTCTGGAGGAGGACCAAATGATCTTAAATGAGTCAACTGTCTATCCCTGAAGAAACGTCTTTATGTTTTAGTTGTTAGTTTCAGTTTGAGACAAGGTCCTGCTATGTAGCCCAAGCTTCTCTTGAACTCATTATGTAGTTCAGAATGGGATCAAACTTGTGGTCATCCTCCTGTCTCAACCTCCCAAGTTCTGAGGTTGCAGACATGCACCACTATGCCTGGGTCTTACAAATTCTTAAAAAAAAAAAAAAAGAGTATTTCCAAAACCTTTTGTTCTATGGATGTATTGATAAGACATATTTGAATCTATTCTACAAAAAGCAATTCTCAACATTTAATATTCTACCCAAAAATATTAAATTTGTCTACTTTAGCTAAATATTAACACTGATATTCCAGAAATTTAAGCCTTCTTTCCTTAATATTCATAATTAAATGTCTTTTGTGTATGAGCATGTCCCTACCATTTAATGAAGGTTTACATATGTGTAGTTTCTGCTTGTTTGATGCTTTCTGTGAATAAAGCTAACTTTAAAGAAAAACTAAACCACAAAGTTATGTTTGGGGTGAATGTGGCCATTTGAAGAGTGATTTCCTGGCATGGGTAAGGCCCTAGGCTCAAACCCAGCACCACGGACAAAACAAGAACTGTGAATAGAATCAAGAAAAATTTCTTTAAGAAAATCTCTAGAAACTAAATCTTCAGAGACTCTTAAGTAAGTGCTTGACAGGACGTGGAGGTGAAAAATCCATACCTTAAAGCACTAAGCAGCTGTTTGCCACGTGTTGCAGATAAGTCCCTGCAGCTTATAGAATATTTTTCTTCATGTTTTGTTATTTTAGATGCAGTTGTCACACGTTTTTGAGGAAAATCACATGTGACAAACAAGCTGACTGCAAATTCGCCTTGAAATAGTGCAGAAATTGAGGATTTAAAATGTGCATTGCTACCTTTTAAACTATCTGTAAACATAAGGCATAGTTTCCATATGTCCATTGTCTAAACCATGCCTCCCACCCCTCAGGAATGTGAGCACATTCCTTTGCGAATTTTTTTTTTTTTTGGTTCAGTTTCATGTAGCTTCATGCTTATAACTCTACTCACTTTTCATTTCAACATCATCCAAGTGTTGCTTCCCATCAGGAATTCCTTATTGGAACTATCTTCTCAGGGGTGTGGTGTGGTTACTGTCAAGTGTGCCTCTAGCCCCATGGAGCATCACTGAGGAAAAATTTCATTAGATAATTATGCAGAGTGTATCATAAAATATCCCTCTTTTTGAAATCAGCTGGAATTGTGCTTTAGTGACTAATTTGTTCAGAATGAGATACTCTGGTACTTTTAAACAGAACATTTGGCTGTTGACTGTACTGCTTAAGTGCAAAGATTATTACACTGACAATAACATCATTTCTATTGCTTCAAGGTTGAGAAAGTCACTGCTGTTGCCTTATTGTTTCCCCAATAGGAAATGCCATGCTGTTAAGAGTGTTACCTGCTGTGTATGAAAAGCAGCCTCAACCAATCAACAGACACCTGACAGAACTTTTGGCCTTGATGCCTCAATTGGAGCAGACAGAACAGTACCATCTACTAAGACTCCTGCATGTAGCAGCAAAGAGAAAAGATGTGGAGGTAAAAAAAAAAATGCACTGCATACTGAACACACTCACTTGATGGCCCACACATCCAGATATGTGGATAGTGTGAGCAGGATTATGTGCTTAGGGTTTCCTTGACCAAAAGCTCTATCTATCTGCAATGTTTGTATGAGGTGTGTGTGTGTACATGAGGGTGTGTGTGTATATGAGGGGTGTGTATATGTGTATGTATATGAGGGGTGTATGTATATATCATAAGGATGTGTATATGTACATGAGGGATGTTTGCATATATATATGAGGGGTATGTGTGTGTGTGTGAATTGTTTCATACCACTATGAAGGTTGTCTTCTATCCAAAAATTCAGAAAAGCTAGGAGCACAGTTGTAGTTCATATAAAAAATGCTGTGAAGTGGAGGTCAGATGGTGTACATCTCAGTCTGAAGGCAGGTAAATACTTATACTCTAGTACAAGGCATCACACAGAGTGAATTGTCTCTTCCTTCACTATTTTCCTTCATTTGAATTCTCAACAGACTGTCTGATGCCTGTCCAGAGTGGAAGCGAAATCTCCTTTACTCAGTCTACCCATTCAAATGTTATTCTCATCAGGAAATATTTTCACAGGCACTCTGAAATGGTTAACAAACACCTGGCACCCTGTGATCCAGCCCAGTGGACCCAGAATTAACCATCCCAGTTACAGTGATAGAGCAACAAGTGTGAATTCACAGCCATTGCAGGGTAGCCTCAATGCAATATAATGCGCAGGCATGGTTGTAAAACTATATTCTCTCAAGCAAGGTCAGGAGAAAGATTTACACATGAGTTCATTTGTGAGTAGATGTGCCCAAAGTGGGAGCAAAGGGTCACATTTTAAATAGTAAATCAGTTGTCATTTTTATTTTTTTTTATTTTTTTTTTAATTAAATACTTTATTTTTTTTCTTCAAGTTACATCTCAGTAACAAACCCCTCCCTATTCCCCCTTCCTATCCCGCCCTTCCACCCTCTTCCCTCCAGAAGTTTCCCCTTTCAGTCCAACAGCTGATTCCTTCTCTTATAACAGTAAGTATTATACAAAACAATAGATATAAATATGCCACATTTATGAGAGTAAATTGGCCCAGTATACCTTCCCAATGTTCAGTTTATACCTATTTGGCCCCTGACTTTAACATTCTACTATCTAACCAACTCCATGAGTTTAAAGGTCTATATGTGACTCAACATTCATACTATCTTGCAACACACTTTTAAGAGTATCTTCTTAGATCTATAACACCCTCTTGATTCCTAAACAGTTCAAATTTTAACTATAAAATTCTATCTGTCTATTCTTCAACCACCTCAGAGACCTGAGAGGGATAAATATATTTGCTTATATAGGAAGTGCAGAGCCTGCAGCTTCCAAAACTAAGAAAGAACATACCAATAACTGCCTGGACAGTTCCCATTTTCTCTCCATACATTCCAGCATCAATCTTCAGGCTTTGGGTCCTGTTTCTCTGACAGACATTTCTTGTAGAGCAGGGATGATGAAGGACTTACCTACCCTGTCTTGGCAGAGTTAGGCTGTCGACTTCCCTGCTACCAAGTTTTGTCCTTTTTGGACAGCAGTCTGTCTGCAGTTGGTGCAAGGGGTTTTTTCATGCCAAGAGAAAGGCTTGCCACTAATTCAACCATCTTACAGTGGAGGTTCTTCGATGCTTATCTTCTACTTGGAGTAGAATAGGGGGTGCTGTCAGGCGCTGATATGTCTCGATATCAAAAAAAAAATCTTGATTTAAGATAACATCTTTGAATGCCATATTCTGCAGATCTCTAGGGGTTTTTGAAGATGCCCTATCCATCTCTTGTATTTAGATAAGCAAATGTTGCTTGTCTCTTAGCAACTTGATTACTGGGTAGTTTAGAGAATATCTGTGATAGACTGTCATAGTAGCTAACAAAGAGACATATTTGCATGACTAGGAGTTTGTTTTAACTATCCTAGACCGTTTTAGACGGTTGGTATCAAGAGGTCAGAACTTCACATTTTATTTTTAAGTATCTC